>CANTFK010000131.1:0-311613 GCA_947646735.1 Peronospora farinosa | reverse complement strand
TAAACCATTCAACAAAAGTGTTTAGCAAGGCTTCGCGAAAACACCGTGCGGGTAGAGGAAGCAGCAGGAGCATGTCGCGAAGAGTGTATACGAGTCTAAAAAATCTCTAGACCGGTGTGTGGATTATCGACATGCGTACGACGCAGTCCATTAATGCTCCTTGATGGAAGGTATGAGGCTTGCGCGAAAGAGCGAAGGAAGGCGAAGGAAGTCTGCACTTGAGGGTGAAGACGACTTGAGCTGAAGATGGTTAATTGGAAAGTGATTGATTTATAGGTTCTTATTCTGACTACTGATTTATATGTTTTCCACATATAAATCATGTCTTCGTATCAACTTACTCGTCTAATCATTTCCTACCGTCCATTCATTCTTATCCTCCAATCATACGCGAGTAGCATTGGACCGGTTTCAGTAGACCGGTTCACGGTTATGAACCGTCGCTAAACCGATTACCCTCAACACGCCCCCTCAATGCGAACACGCGTGGATGCCTAGAGCAGCCGTCATTTTCTTGTGTCGTGGCCCCGGAAGTGCCTTCGTCAAGATGTCCGCGAGCATGATGGAAGTCTCGCAATACTGCAACTTGACTTCGCCGCGCTTGACTTCGCCACGGAAGTGGTGATACTTGATGTCGATATGTTTTGCACGGCCATGGTTGACGGGATTCTTCGTCATCTTGATGAAGAAATTGATTGTCTTCAAGGATCTTCAGTCCAGGCGCCGGCTTGTTCGACGCCGCCAGGATCTCGCACAAAAGACGGTGAACCCACTTGCCTTCTTGAATTGCTAAACTTAGCGCAATGTACTCGGCCTCGCTCGTTGAAAGCGACACGCTTGACTGTTTCTTGCTTCCCCAACTAATTGGGGCACTCATCAGCAAAAACGCATACCCTGAAGTTGACTTGCGATCCGAGTGATCTCCAGCCCAGTTCGCGTCGGAGTATTCACGAAAATCAACTTCGTCACCGGGTTTGACGCATATTCCATGCGACTTGTTTCCTTGCAGATAACGAAGAATACGCTTTACTGCAATCCAGTGCTCGACTTGAGGGTTTTCCATGAAGCGCGACACGTGACCCACAGCAAAAGCAATGTCTGGTCGTGTCGCAGTCGCTAAGTGCATGAGATCCCCAACGGCTTCTCGCAATGGGACGTTTACCTTAGTTGCTGCGTCGCTTGGAAGTAGTCGAGTGCTCATGTCAGCTGGGCTTATTAATGCCTTGCAGTCTTCCATGCCAAAGCGTTTCAGGATGTCATTCAAATAGCGTCGCTGGCACATGGTCACGCTATAGTCAGCGTTCTCGACCAATTCTATGCCCAACACAAAAGCACACTTGCCACTGTCGGTCATCTCGAAGCGCGTCTTGAGATCACTCTTCGTGCGCGCAATTAGCTCGGTCGAGCTTGCGGTTGTGGAGAAGTGCCAGGGGAATCGGGGCCCCTGAGGATATCACAATAATGAAGAAAGAATCCAGGCCCCGCAAGGTCCCAAGGTTCAAACGATGATCACCAGGGACAGGGTACGAGTTACCAGGGACAGGGCCCTGAAGTCATAGAAGGTACAAGGTTGCCCTACAACCGGGGTGATCCCAGGTGACCGGATGACCCTAGGTGACCGGATGACCCAAGTTCACCCCGGTACCCCAGGTAAACCCAGGTGAACCGGTACCCCAGGTGACCCAAGGTGACCGAATGACACAAGTGGACCAGGTGACCCAAGGTGGCCCAGGTGGCCTAGGTGGCCCAGGTGACCAAGTGGACCAAGTGGACCAGGTGACCCAAGGTGACCAGGTGGCCCAGGTGGTCCAGGTGACCAGGAGACCAAGTGGACCCGGTACCCACGTGACCAGGTAACCCAGGGTGACCGGATGACCCAAGTGGACCAGTTGACCCAGGTGACCAAGTGGACCAGGTGGCCCAGGTGGCCCAGGTGTTCGGTTGACCCCAGGTGACCGGATGACCCAATGTCACACGGTACCTCAGGTGGTCAAGCGACCCAAGATTATAAAAGGTACAAAGCTTCCCTAAAGTGCAGAGCCTGTACAAGTCCCATGTTCCAAAAGAGCCAGTTGTTCTATCACATGTTGACACGTGGTAACATCCAGAGCGAAGGGTTAGGTTTAGGCAAGAAAAGCATACAAACTATAAGGTAAATAAACACACTCGAATTTGCATTACACGTGACAGCTCTAAGCGCTTCCTTCAAGCTCTTCTCCGTCACCTCTCCTATTCCGGGCGGGATACCCTTTGGCCCCCCCCCCCCCCGACGTCAGCAGGTGAGATGACGGCTCAATCAACGCAAGTTGAACCTCAGGATAGTTGGACTGAGGTGTCAAGTAAATGTCAAGACTCAAGTGCGAACTTGTTTCAAACTTCCATACAAAGACCAAGTCTATAAGTCTTCTGCGTCTAACGAGGAGCAAGACCAGCCAAGCCGACGGGTACACAAGGTGAGACCCAAGGTTGACGCGACACGGTATCGGGGTACCCCCTCCATAAGTCGGCAGTCCGGCGCTGTGTGTGTTTGTGGATCTCTCACGTCGTTTGAGAATCCACTCCACCACACACCCTTGGCAGCCCTTTTGCATCGCTTCTCCTTAGATGTCAAAACATATGCATGGCATCCAAACACTCGTATGTGCTTCACGCTTGGCTTGGACTTGTAGACAATTTCAAACGGTGTTTTGCTTGCAATATTGGGTGATGGTAGACGATTCTTGATGTAGATCGCGGCCATTGCTGCTTCGCCCCAGAAGCACTTGTCCACATTAGCATGATGCAGCATACTGCGACCAATCGTGACGATGTTTCGAATCGCTCTCTCTGCTGTACCATTTGTTTGATGCGCGTATGGAACCGTGTTCTGCTGCTCGATTCCTTGATCTTCGTAAAATGCCTTGAGTGAGCTGGTTGCAAATTCACGGGCTCCATCGTGACGCACAAACTTGACCTTTTTGTTGAACTGAGCTTGAATCATCGTGATGTAGTTCTTGAGGTGATCTTCACTCTCTGACTTGGCCTTAAGGCAGAAACCCTTCATGCATCCGCTTGCTTCATCTACGATGAGGAGAAGATACTTGCTTCCACCCAGTGAAGTCTTCTCCATTGGACCACAGATGTCGAAGTGGAGAATCTCAAACGTGTCATATGAACGCTTGTCGTGGTTGCTCGGGAAAGGCTTTTAAACCATTTTTCCTTGCTGACATCCACGGCATACCCTTGATCCACTCGAGTTTGATGGCACTTTTGCATCCTTGATGATGTTACTGTTGACCATCTTGCGTAGCACATCGATTGGAGCATGGCCCATTCTGCGTGAAGATCTACACTGCCTGCCGATGTTGTCTCGTTCACCGAACACTGAGGTGTGCGGAGCCAGTAAAGTCCTTCCACGAGATCCGCCGTTGCCACCACTTGATTTGACCTCTTCCGCATGATGTGCATGCTGTTACCGTCGAACAATACTTGAAATTTACCGCTCTTGTTAATCTGCGGAACCGAGAGTTGGTTCTTGGTCATGTTTGGCACGAATTGTGTGGTGGAGTGGGCTCATAAAAATGTATGACGAGATCCCAAACCACTCACTGTGCCGGACTGCCGACTGTCGGAGGGGGTACCCCGATACCGCGTATGGAACTTCTCTCGCCTTGTGTACCCGTCGGCTGGCGGGTTGCACTCTTCGGAAGACTTGGTGAGGATGTAGACGTCTGCCTTGAGGGAGGTAGACCTGGGGGGCCTCGAGTGGATATGCTTAACTCGGTGGGCCGGTAGGTGGCCGCTCGATCGACCTTGTCGAGAGTGGGCTTAGAGCCAAATTCTTCAGGGGCGCTTGTCGTCCCTGGCCTTTTCCTTCTTGTTTCAGGGGTATTAACCACCTGACCTTTACTTTGCTCCCGGACCGTGAGGTGAGGGAGACCGCTTCCGATAGCGGGTCTTGGGAGGTGTTGCTACTGGAACGAGCTCACAGGCCAAATATATCCTGGAGCTCTATTCGCACTTGAACTTCGCTACACAACTGTCTTCAACGGGGGGGCCAAAATATATCCCTTCCCGGAACAGTGAGTAACTTAGAGCAAGTTCTTCTTGGGTGACGGAGTCGTGCCACGTAGATCGCAAATTTAGTAGTATTTAGTATAGTCCTATCCTTTTAACTCCTTTACTCTATCCTTTCCTGAAGCTCTGATTCCTTGCGTCGACTGGTCTGATCCTTGTATTAACTGGTCCGGAGTAGCTGAAGAACGAGGGACCCAGGCCGACCGATGAAGGACCGGGTCGACCAATGAGGGACCAGGTCGACCAATGAGGGACCATGGTCTACCAGCGAGGGACCGATTCGACCAATGAGGGACCGTGTTCACCAATGAGAGACCGGGCCTTCCAGAGGGGGCCATGGTCGACCCCCTTCAGTACCGGTTAAACAGTACCCTGGCAATGACCTCTTCTTTTTTGTCTTTTAAATTCTCAGCCAACGATCGCTTCACTTCCGGGGTTCCCTTTATCTCCGGTCCCTTCTCTCTGGTGCGTGGTCCCTTCTCCCTGGTCCACGGCCCCTTGTCCCTTCAATCCAACTGGCCCCTGGGTTCTTCACAATTTAGGAAAGCACTTCACCACAGCCGCCCCTTGCACTTGCTCATCCGTACAGCGGCTTGAGCACGCGCATGTCTTCATTACGTCAATCACGTAGGTCTTTCTGCTTGCTCTTTGTTAGGTAGTCCGTGGCCAACCTGGGTCACTCCAGCTGTGGTGTCAATCTTCGATACATTGAGCTGCATTCTTGAGTGACCGAGGTCTATTGAAGAGGGGCCGAGGTCGACCGACGAGGGCCGACGAGGGACTCAGGTCTACCGATGAGGGACCATGGCCATCCATTCAAGGAGCTTTCTATTGGCTAAAATTCAGCCTATCAGACACCAGTATTTTTCGCTGGTTGTCCACGCGTCACCGTTTCGTGAGCTCGATGTTCCTGCTTTGCGCTCCTCGCTCGGGACTTAAGCAGCGCCGTGTGGTGAGGTGCTGTTTTTGTGATGTGGGGACCCCAGAATCCAGTTGAATTTGGATTATAGACCGTAGGTCAGGGACAGGACACCAGAGAGACAGGGGCCTCGAAGGGGAGCGACCGTTAGTGGAGAACAATCCGCAGAACCCACAGAAAAAAAATCAGTATCAGGGTACCGGTTAACCGGTACCAAAGGGAGTTGACCATGGCCCTTCATTGATCGACCTGGTCTCTCGTTGGTAGACCCGGGTCCCTCATCGTTCGACCTGGGTCCCTTATTGGTCGACCCGGTCCCTCGCTGGTAGGCCATGGTCCCTCATTGGTCGACCCGGTCTCTCGTTGGTATACCTGGATCCCTCATCGGTAGACCCGATCCCTCATAGGTAGACCTGGGAACCTCATTGGTCGACCCGGTCTCTCGTTGGTAGACCTAAATCCCTCGTTGGTCGACCTCGACCCTTCGTTGTTCAGCCACTCCTGACCAGTTATGTAATGGGGCAACCTATTACATAAGTAGTTATAGGATTAATACATAATTACATAAGTAGGCATAGGGCAGTATCCGATTAGCGGATACTGCGCGTCATTTTATTATTGGTTTATTATTGGGGTGCCAGACCCAATAATTAGCCAATAATAAATTGACTTCCATATTGAGTGGTTCCCATGAGCTAGGGAACATATTCGCACTTACTGCGAATTAAAACTAAAACAAAATAAAACAGAGTTATATTTACGAGTTAAATAAGAGCGCTTCCTCAACGCCCTTTTAGTGTAAGACGGTAACGGGTCCTTAGCCCGTTACACCTGGTAGCACTTCGTAGTCCTTCCAATGACCAGATTCGAGATGAACATGGGCGAGTCTTCGGTGGCTCCAGCGGTCTCGCTGGAGCATTCTGATTTTCCACATCTCACCTCGGTGGAGTGGCAGGCACTACATCGCCTCGCGGCGGTGTCTGGTGAAACTATTGTGACGTCGCTGCTGAGCACAGCGACGCCTGATGATCAACGTGCCGCCATCCAAGACTTTATGGTGCGCGAGCTCGCCGAAGCGAATCGGCGAGTATTGACTCCCTCGCGCACTTCGCACCATGATGCTATCAAGATGGAGACGTCAACGTACTCCGGTGATGGTCCGGATCGTCTCCCCCTCAATCGCTGGTTTCGCGAGGTGGATATTGCAATAGCGTCAAGATTAATTGACGCTCCGACGGCCAAGGTCAATTTCCTGTTGTCTCGTCTTGCCGGCAAAGCCAAGGAATGGGCTCTCGGAAAGCTCGTCGTAGATGAGTCGGCGTTTCCTACGCTGGACGATATCCAGCGTGACTTACGACTGGCTTTCGAGCCTCCTCAAGATGAATCTCGCTTGCGTGCAGATTTCTTCTCACTCCGACAGGGCAAGCTGTCGATGCGTGACTACGTGCAGAAGACACGTCATCTTGCTTCGTGCATTACCACGCAGCCAATTGACATGGCTTCACAAGTCCATGTCTTTATTTTTGGTATGCAAGAGGGCATGACGCGTTACTGCCTCACACGTGCTGAGCCAAAGTCCCTCGAGGAGGCATTTGCCCTCGCGCTTCGTGAGGATTACACTGTCGCGTCGTCGTACCTGCACGCAGCGTCACAACATTCCCGGACGTCTGGCCCAGAGCCAATGGAAATTGATGCAATTGAGTCCTCTCGTGGTCGCGGCAAATCATTAAGCCGCGACATTCGCAATCCTAACACGATGAAGTGTTTTCGCTGTGGTAAAACAGGCCATCGTGCGGCTGTCTGTCGTGCACCTGCGCCGGTGACGATGAACACAGCTGTCTCACGAGGAGACGCTGTGTCGTCGGTGGTCCCGCCAAAAAACGAGCGGTTCCAGTAGGCGTGGGGCGCCCTACTGGCAGAAATGGAGCCCCGAGTACTCAGGTGGCAGCTCGGGCTCCTAGCCCCAAAGTGATTCATACCCACTTCAATGCCACCACCATGCGCGATGATTCGAGACTGATTATTATCAGTCTCATCGTCGCTGGAGTGAAGCGACCACTTCGAGCGTTGTTGGATTCTGGCGCTTCCAACAACTTCTTTCGTGCATCCTGTTTGTCCCTTCTCCCGTCGACTGTCACGGTTCGAGAAGGTCCAGGTGACATCGTTGTCAAACTTGCCGATGGACAACCAAAACGTGTCCCGCGTAAAACAGTGGTTTTACCGTACACTTTCGACGGTTTCCAGAGCAACGACGAATTTTTGGTGTACGAGATGAACTATGCATTTGATTGCATACTTGGGATACCGTGGCTGTCACGGTATCAGCCGAAGATAGATTGGCTATCTCGGTCCGTCAAACGACGAAGCGGTTATGACGTCAGTGAAGTGTTTACTCATTTGTTGGTCGCTTCATCCGATTGGCCTCACGTCAGGGTCGTGAACGAACTCGCCACAACTAGTAGTCAACACAGAGAGAGCGATGGCCCTCTGTGCGCAATATGTTCCGTTACACTGACGGAGCCACACAACGAGGCGGTCGAACAGCGGTTCCCGCACACACAGACATCGGTCGAACAGGGGTTCCCGATTCACAACGAGGCGGTCGAACAGCGGTTCCCGCATACAAGCACATCGGACGAGCAGCGGCTTCCGATCAATTTCGCGGCGGTTGAGCAGGGTCTCCCGCATACAAGAACATCGGACGAGCAGAGGCTCCCGATCATTTTCGAGGCGGTTGAGCAGGGGCTCCCGCATACAAGCACATCGGACGAGCAGAGGCTCCCGATCATTTTCGAGGCGGTCGAGCAGGGGCTCCCGCGTACAAGTACATCGGACGAGCAGAGGCTCCCGATAAATATCGAGGCGGTCGAGCAGGGGCTCCCGCAAACAAGTGAAGCGGTCGAAGACAAGCTCCCGCTTTTGATTGACGAGAATGGGCGGACTACGGATCCGCATGAGACCGACGTGGTGGAGACAGAGCTCCCACGTCTAGAGAGGGGTACATCATCCTCTTGTGATAGCGACGTTCCAGTCTCGAGCAGGGGATCGAGACGCAAGAGAAAACGCAAGAAAGGAGCACGCCGATCACCGAGACGACGAAATTCACGTCAAGATGCTGATGCATTTGATTCCGTAGTGACGGAATCCGTATGCGCGCTTGAATATGTGGAGGGATCCCCACATCGTGGCCGCTACATTGAGGTAGCGAGACCACCGTGCACTGCTGCAGATATCACATCTCTGCCAGACCTTACATGGAAAGACTTCCTTCATGACCTCAAGGCCGGCGACATCGAGCAAGTGTGCATCGTTTCAGCCACCGAAGCAGCCAGTGAAGAAGTTCTGGAGGCTCGCCCGAAGAGCGCCGAGCCTAAATCAGCGCGCGAAGAACGCTTCGCGGCACAGTCTTGGGATGCTCTTCGTGCTTCAGGCAACCCTGTATACGATATCGCCCGTGAGTACGCCGATATTTTCCCGGAGAAAATTCCAGCTGAGCTTCCGGCGGATCGTGGTGTGCGGCACGAGATAGATCTCGTGTCAGGATCGAAATATTGCGTGACAAGGCAGTGGCCGTTACCGCGCGACCAAGTCATCGCTATTGATGAATTTTTCGAGGGTCGCCGCAAGGCTGGCCATGTCCGCGAGAGTATCTCGCCACATTCGAGTCC
Source organism: Peronospora farinosa (assembly GCA_947646735.1). Classification (NCBI taxonomy): domain Eukaryota; phylum Oomycota; class Peronosporomycetes; order Peronosporales; family Peronosporaceae; genus Peronospora; species Peronospora farinosa. Next base: position 302,970 of record CANTFK010000131.1, on the reverse strand, counting down.
GACTTTCTGTGTGAAGAAAGCCACCGGCGGTTGGCGCATTGTGCACGCCTTCAACAAGCTGAATGACGCCACGATCCCGGCTCAAACGCCTATCTCTCGAAAAGACATGGTATTAAATACCATGTCCGGGAGCGAGATCTATAGCGCCATAGATCTGACAGACGGTTTCTATCAGATCCTCATGAGGGACAGTGACATTCCGTTCACTGCGGTCAGCACCCCAAGCGGGATGCTTTGGGAGTGGCTAGTCATGCCACAAGGTCTTAAGAACGCTCCAGCTACGTTCAATCGGATGGTGACACAAGTACTTCGCCCACTTCGCGACTTTGCACCGAGCTACTTTGACGACATTTTCGTTCACAGCCGCGCTGAGCAAAAGCTCAGCGCTACGGAGGTACACCTTCGACACTTGAAGCAGGTGTTTCAAGTTATGCGCGAGAATAAATTGTATGCGAATTTGAAGAAATGTGTCTTCTGCGCTCCCGAGATTCCAGTACTCGGTTGCTACGTCAGCAAGGAAGGTGTCCGCGCTGATCCTGAGAAGATCTCATCGATCTGTTCCTGGCCAACGCCCAGGAACCAAACTGAATTACGTCAATGGCTCGGTCTGGCGAATTACTTGCATAAGTATACAAAGAACTATGCTGAGCTAATTCAGCCATTATCGACTTTGCTCAAGAAAGATGCAGTATGGTTATGGACGGCAGAACATCAATCTGCCTTCGACTCCGTAAAGAAGAGCTTGTCCGAGGCACCGGTGCTGATGTTACCTGATGACTCTAAGCCATTCCACGTCGTATGTGACGCGAGCAATTTCGCTATAGGATGTGCCCTCATGCAATTTGATGACGAGGGTCGAGAGCGCGTCGTGAGTTTTCAATCACGACAGATGAAACCTGCCGAGAAAAATTATCCGGTACACGACAAGGAACTTTTGGCTATGCGTTACGCGCTAATCAAGTTTAGAGTATATTTGCTCGGCGAAAAGATGTTTTCTATCTACACAGATCACGCATCATTGCGTACCGCCGTCAAGAGTCCTCACTTGTCCCAGCGTATGGCACGGTGGTTGTCATTTTTTGCCGAGTATAATTTTGTGGTGCATTACAAGCCTGGCAAGAATAACATTCTCGCTGATGCGCTTTCTCGTCGTCCTGATTACGATCCTCGGCGTGATATGGGTCATCAAACGGAGTATGTTGATGACGACGAAGATATATGTGTGTGTTGTATTGACCTGGGACTTAATGCGATGATTTCGACCCCCGTGCTTTCGATCCGAACTCAGATCGCTGAATCCTACGCGAATGATTCCTTCTATGCAGGAATCATCAACTATCTCAGGGACCCGAGCGAAAAATTACTCGCGAAGTTGACGAAACCAACACGCGACAACATCAAGCGTTACGCGCTTGACGGTCCGTTGCTGACGTACACGATGGACGTCTTTGATTCCCCGCGTGTCGTCATCCCTGCTGATGACGACCTTCGAGCCCGATTGGTTCATGAATTTCACGACAGCCCAGCTGGCGGACACCTGGGTCGCGAGAAGACGTTTGCAGCTATTTCTCGCGTATTTTTCTGGCCGCGAATGTATAAATACATCCAGAAATGGGTGCGCTCCTGTGAAACCTGTCAGCGTGTGAAGCCCGCGCCGTCTTCACAAGCCCCATTGCGTCCGCTTCCGATTGCTACGGAAGCCTGGCGCTCGGTCAGCATGGATTTTATCTTTGGCCTTCCACCGGATGAACAGAAACGCACGGGCGTATTGGTTCTAGTGGATCGATTCAGCAAAATGGTGCATTTTGCTCCGGTCTCCGCCAACATTACGGCGGAGACGACAGCGAAGATCTTCATTGATCTTATCTTTAGGCATCACGGCTTGCCAGAATCTATTGTTTCGGACCGTGACCCGCGTTTCACTTCGGCTTTCTGGGCCGAATTATTCCAGCTATTAGGCACGCGGTTGCTTATGTCTACGGCGGCCCATCCAGAGACGGATGGGCAAACGGAGCGTGTGAACAGAGTGCTCGAAGATGTCTTGCGCAGTTACGCAACATCGTTCTCATCATGGAGTTCATTTCTTCCACTTGCAGAGTTTGCAATCAACAATGCTGTCCATGCGTCAACCGGGTTGACGCCCTTTTTCGTTAACAACGCGAGGCATCCTCGCGTTCCGGCGCTGCTTGCTCTCTCAGCTTCAGAACACCCTGTTTCCAAGCTTGGTGGGGGAGTATCTACGGATGGAATTGCGCCGAAACTATTGATGATTGATTACGATGCGCATAAGGTTGCTGCCGATGCACCTAATACTGGTAATTTTGTGGCCAACGGCATATCGACTCCTGACGCGATGCTTTCCATCGCGTCTCCCGTTGCCAATTTTGCTCCAAAAGAGAATACGTCGCCTGTAAGTTCGGCTGCAGTAACCGAATTTCTACTATTACGACAAGGAATCACGCGTTTTGTGCGTGATGCATTACAAGAGGCAGTCGACAAGCAAAAGGAGAATGCTGACAGAAGAGGACGAAAGAATATGTTGATATTTCGAGAAGGTGACAGAGTATTGTTATCAACAAGTGGATTACCGAACACCTCAGTGACGAATTTGGGCGCTAATAAGTTAGCGCCAAGATATATTGGCCCATTTCGGGTTGTTAAGGTGCATGGTGACGCTTACACGCTAGACATACCTACATCTATGCGTTTGCACCCGACGTTCTACGTCGGGCGCCTCAAGGCTTACCTGCCGGCGGATCTCCCTTCGAATCTTCCCCGCTCTTCTGTGCCGGCTCGAAATCCGACATCCCTTGACGACGACGTTGACGACGACTGGGACCAAGTCCTGCCCGAACGCGTGCAGACTCGACCTGCTGGGGTCCTCCGAACGCAGTCGTCTCAAGCTGACGTAGGCGCTCAACCAGTACCAGCTGCTCACGTCGAGTCCGCTCAGCAGCCTCAGTCGCAGCATCCGCACGATCTTGAGCTCTCTCAGCCATCTCGCGAGCATCAAGTAGGGCATTCTTCGACTCCTCGGCTTCAGCGCGGAGTAGGCGCAGCTCATCATTCGACTGTACAGGCGCCCGATTACGAGAATCGGCGCTCATCGCCAGAGGCCTTCCGTCGTGATGCTCCTCCTCCATTAGTCGATGCATCGGGTGCGCGACGCTGGATTGTCGACCGGATTGTCGATCACGAGGATCACAAGTCCCAGGCGCCGAGTAATAACTCGGCGCCCATGAAGAAGCATGTCGAGAAACATTACAGGGTTCGCTGGTTGGGATATTCCCCGGCGGACGATACATGGGAGCCATCGAGTACGCTGTCCCAAGATGTCCCGGACGTGGTCGAGGACTACGAGTCCCGTAGAAAGACGGTGATCGCGACCGACGCTGCCGGTTCCATCCCCGATCTCGCGAGCCGTAATGCTCGCGAGCAACGAAACCGCGACGACCTCCCGAGCGACTCCGAGACCGAGACCTATTACGAGGCTCGGGAGCATATGGATGATACGGTTGACGACCTCGGCTACGTGAATGCCGTCGGCGATCGTAAGGACGCGCTCTCACTCGCCGTAGCTCGGACACCTGGAGCTCCGAAAGGCTTCTCTCATAACGGGCAATCCATGGACGAATATGGTCGGGCATGCCTCGCGCACACACCAAGTCGTCCCATTCCTGCCGGACCGGTCGCGATCTGCCCACGTTGCACGTTGGACATCCCTCACGAATGTGGACGTAACAAAGGTGATACTCGTCACAAGTCATACGACAGATGCGCCGGCGCAGGTCGCCAATAGCGTGTCTATCACGCGTTCCCTCGCGACCGTCTAACCAGGACGTGAAGGACGTTCCTTCACGTCGGCTCGCGTTCCAGCGCCTGATGAAGGCACACCAAGACCTCTGCAACGCATCGTCGGTATATGCGTTGTTCGTCGCCTTGCCTCTCACTGTACGGTATCGCGTGAAAAGGTCCTTCATGACCTCCAGTGGCTCGGGTTCGACAGCACCTTCAAGACCATACAAGCGCCACGGTTTCAAGTCCCCATCCATGACCTGCGGCGCCTGCTCTCTACGGATTGTCGCTTGGTGTTCCCAGTTCTGGCTGTCAGAGACATTGTTTCGTGGACGCCTAGGGTCCATGCTGCTCAGTTAAGTCTAACTGAGCAGGTTCGGAGTTACGCCGTTGGTCGAGAAGAAACTTTCTGCGATTCGCGCTTACGTTGAGGTAAGCGCAACTTAAAGAGGGGGGGTGATGTAATGGGGCAACCTATTACATAAGTAGTTATAGGGATAATACATAATTACATAAGTAGGCATAGGGCAGTATCCGATTAGCGGATACTGCGCGTCATTTTATTATTGGTTTATTATTGGGGTGCCAGACCCAATAATTAGCCAATAATAAATTGACTTCCATATTGAGTGGTTCCCATGAGCTAGGGAACATATTCGCACTTACTGCGAATTAAAACTAAAACAAAAATAAAACAGAGTTATATTTACGAGTTAATTAAGAGCGCTTCCTCAACGCCCTTTTAGTGTAAGACGGTAACGGGTCCTTAGCCCGTTACACAAGGCCTCTAGGAAAGTCAATAATACTCGCGCGAATCTGCTCTTCGATTCCGGTGCCGAGGTATCGATTTTGGATATCGCCTTTGCTCGTAAGGTAGGCTGCCAAATCGATACGAGCGAGAGACAAGAGTGTGTGGGTGTTGGAGAAGTGGTATACACCACGGAAGGACGAACAAAAGTGAAGATTACGCTTAATGGAGTATTGTTATATTTTTTACGACGTATGGGTTGGTTCCCTGGTTGGTCAGGATGCACTTTTGGGAATGGATTTTATGGTGCCAGCCGGAATACGATTGGATATGGCAGATGGAACTATTTGCTTACCAAATGAAGTGCGAATTCAGCTGGCAGGTCGCAAGACCTTGTATAGCGGACACATTTCGGAAGTGAAATTGGGCCAGTATGTGAATCTGTCAGTGACTAAGTACGTGGAAGTTCTGTTGAAGAGATCTGTATCAGACCAGTGGAAATTGTGGATTACCCGTGGAGAACGATGGTTGACTACAATGGTACATGGGTATGGACGAAGCCAGTGTTTAAGGGTCACCAATGTTAGTGACAAGAATTTAATTTTGCATGAAGACACCAAACTGGGCATTTGGCTAACCAAGGGCCGGGTCCCTCGATCTCAAGGATTTGTGTCAGTAGGTTCTAGGAGGTATGCTGAATGGAAGAACCTGGCCTACCAAGCTACCACTGACGAAGAAGACTCCGAACCCTTTTAAGAAGAAGGATACCAAGGTCCTATGGTCAAGAAACTCCAGTATAAGGCCCCAGAAAGAATATTGTCACGAACAGGAGCCCAAGCCTCCGTGGTTACTACTGTGCTGGGTGTTCATCCGAGGAGCCCCGAGTCAGCATCGCCGGACTCAGAGGTAGGAGAAGATACTTTTGACGGGAACCAACCAGCAGAAGTCAGCCTGAGCAAAGAAGCCCCAAGAGATGACGAGTTCGGGATGGATAAGGTCCAATCGAGGAGGGGCCAACAAGATAATGAAGCCGAGGCAAATATAGCCAATGACCAGGTCTGGGTCCACGAGAGTGGAGAGCTATGCGCGGAAGATATTGACAAAAACTGGTCGATTATCCCTGAGGTCGCCCCTTCTACAGACGAAGTCACGATGGAAGATATCCAAATTCCAGACCCTGATGTAACTTCAAAGGAACAAGTGGACCATCTTCGCCTAATCATTTGGCAGAAACGACACCTGTTGATGGGAAAAGGCAACGCGTTACCAGCGGCAGCCCGAGGAGCGGTGTGCGACATCGATGTGGGAAATGCACGGCCTATCGCCCAACATGTACGGAAAGTGGCCCCTCAGTTCAGGGAGAAGCTGTCGGACCTAATCAAGGGCCTGCTATCGTCTAAGATTATCCAGCATTCTACCTCACCATGGGCCAGCCCAATTGTGATCATCGTCAAGAAGAATGGAGCGGATATAAGGTTGTGTATCGATTACCGGATGGTGAACTAGCTGAAACGCCTCATGGTGTACCCTATGCCTCTCGTTAACGAATTGTTGGAAGATTTGAACAAAGCCTTATGGTATTGCTCGCTGAACATGGACAGTTTTTTTTGGGTAGTCAGTATGACTGAGAGGGCTCGTTTGATTTCGGCATTTGTGACTTCGCTTGGGTTGTTCGAGTGGAGAAGAATGCCGTTTGGACTAAAGAATGCGCCGCAGATCTATCAGCGCCATCTCGGCGTCCCTTGTACAGGAGTATGAGGGTGTATATATGCCAGTGACTTTCACAAGTCGGACATTGCAGCCGAATGAGATTAATTATGGCTTGGTGGACAAGGAATTGCTAGCGTTATTGCGGATATTGGAACTTTGCTATACATTGCTGGTTACCCGTCCAATCAAGATCCTGACTCGACATTCCACGTTAGCGTGGTTGGTCCGGTCACCAGGTCTTCAGGGCCGCCTTGGAAATTGGGCTGCACTCCTGTCTCAATGGAAGTTAGAAGTGGTCAAGTGTAAGCGGGGCGAGGATGAAATACTGGGGACATTGGCAGTCAGCATAACTCCTCGCAAAAACGTGGACTCCATCTTGTCTTCAATTGCCCCTAGGAAACACCCCCGCCAAATTATCACGGTGGTTCCCCCGACGGTTGAGCCCGAGGAAAGCCTCTGCGTATCGACCACAGGCCAATGGCACAGCAGAGAGAATGGTACAGACCATTACACGGTCCATCAAAATGTATGTGTCCGAGGTGGATTAGAAGGACTGGGATGCCTATGCAGAAAGGCTCACTTTCGCGTTGAATACGGCACAGGACCGTATCCGAAAGGAAACGCCATTCTTCTTGGTACATGGCTGGGACGCCCGAAGTACTTTAGAAGCCATCATACCGTTAGGCAGCACGAAGCGGCGTAAATGTGAGCCCCGTCGATGGCGATATAGCGTACAACGTCAGTATCGCAGAGCGAGGGAACAAGCCAACGAATTATTACGATCTGCGATGGAAAGTCGGGCCCTGGCCCACAATGAGGAGGTGGTTGATGGTCATATTGAGGTGGATTCTCAAGTCTGGTTATACTTGGACCGGGTCAAGGAGGGGTATGCTCGAAAGCTGGCACATCTATGGCATGGGCTGTTCCGAGTGAGAGAACTGGTGGGTGACTATTCCGTTCGTTTAGACATCAGTGGAACAGACTACCGTATATACCCGTTGGTACACGTGTCAAAATTGAAGCTGGTCCGGCAATACACGGATAGACCAGATACGGTATTGGTGGTAGACGAAACGGACCGGGTGGATTCTGATGAAGCTCTATTGCCAGAATACAGTTGGGTCTCGTAACTGGAAGAGGATGAATACGAAGTGGAGAAGATTCTAGACAGACGTATGGGAAGGAAAATTCGGTACGGACGGATCCAGTGTGAATACCTGGTACAATGGAAGGATATCCTGACCAGTCATGGGTGGATGAGGTGGAACTCAACTGCGGAGGATTGCTTAGGGACTTGAGCGCAGGCAGGCTACTCGGAACCGATTCGAGGCAATGCAGAGTCATGAGGAGTAGTGGGGAGAATTCATCTTGAGAAGGCCAAGATGATGCAAGAAGGAGACGGTATTTGTTATGCATTTACAAAGGGGCCAAGCTATTATGTTCGATAGTGCGGCATCACAAAAGAGATTGCGAAGTATTGTGACACCCCGAACGCCGAGGGCCCAGGGTACAGGTCCCAGAGTACAGGATCAACGAAAAAGAGTGTGAAGTTACGGGGAAAATCATTGGAGCAGAACAACTATTACGGATACGTGGGAAGCTGACTGGCTAAGTATTTTGCGTATCGTTGGTCGTGCGAAATTTGCCAGAGAGACGAGGGACCTGGAAGGCGGGGTGTTCCTGAATGTTCTTGCGATAGAGCACGCGCCAGGGTGCAGTGTCGTCTGCTGTCTGCAAAGCCTCCAACAAACTCAACTGAGAATCCTCCTTGGTGACAATCGGGTACCAAACGGTCAGCTGACGGGTCGGAATCATGGGCTGGAAGTAGGGGTCAAGAAGAACGTCCAGGTCACAGTGACCGGCCTTCTTCCCCTCCAAGATCTTCTCAAGCACTTCCATCCAAGCCCTCACAGCCTTGGCCCGCCGTTTCTTCCTCGCATTGGACAGCCGAGAGGCCTATTAGCTCTTCGTACGGAGTTCGGCAGAGAGAGGAAGTCGGTGTCGGTCTTCCCATAGACTCTGGCGTGACGCGTCGACGTAAGTATCATGGAGCTTCACGAGGTCACTAGACCAGCCGGATACTGAGAAAGAAATAGGGTTTACGGTCACGACCCCCTGGGCCCAAGGACGCGAATTCATCAAAAGTTGAAGTTGAGAGTCTTTCATGAGGCCTTCGCTCCAGACTGGGGGGCTTCGAGACTTCTGGTCATCAGAAGCACCCATCCAAGACAGTGGAAGCGATACCTTGGACCAAAGATCCTCTGGCGTCAGCTGAGTGATAACGAGGGCCCCTACCTGGGAAACTGACCAGGGGGCAACGTCTTCCAGGGCGAACGTGCTGGGTTTCGAATAACCAGTGATGGAGGAGACCTGGATGTTACGGTCTGGAGGATCATCACGGGCGGGACCCTTGCTGGCGGGACCCTCGGATGTTGGTGCAGGACCCTTGCTGGCTGGACCCTTGCTACCGGGACCCTCGGATGTTGGTGCAGGACCCTTGCTGGCTGGACCCTTGCTACCGGGGCCCTCGGATGTGGGTGCAGGACCATTGCTGCTGGAACCCTTGGATGGTGGTGCGGGACCCTTGCCGGCTGGACAACTTGCTGCTGGGACCTTTAGGCGCCGAAGTATTACCCTTGCTAGCTGGACCTTTGGCAGGTGGCTTTCTCTTAGCGTTGCTAGACTCGTCACTCTCAGTCTCAGAATCCGGACCAAACATTTCCAAGAACTCGTCTGAGTACGCTGTACGAGCCTTTTTTTTCTTTGACGAACGAGAAGCTGCGTGGGAGGTACGAGGTGACGGCGACTTCGAGGATCGAGTGGAAGTTTTAGACTTGGCCTTGTTTGACAGGTCTATGAACTCTGGGCCGGATTTTGCAGTAGAGGGTACGGGACCGGAGCGACGACTGGAAGCCCGCGACCTGGCCATTGCGGTGAACAACGAGTCGTCACTACTGCTATACTCTGTCCCAGATGACCCCGGAGGATGGGTGACTTTTCGCTTCTTCAACTTAGGAGGGGACCGAACCTTGGCTGAAGGCGAAAATGATCTTTTCTTCGTTATGGGGCTTCGGGCTCTGGTCGTGGACGGAGTCGATTTCGCCGCAGTGCCTCGAGCCACCGTCAGCTGTTTCTGCAGATGGTCTCGTTCCCGGAGGAGGGTATTTACGCGACTCTTGTAGTTGGCAACCTCTCTCTGGAGTACCGACACTTGTTTCGATAGTGCTTAGGGACTGCGAAGTGCGTCTAACTTGGGCTCCAGCAACTTCATCTCGGCCGCGGAACTTTCAACAGCCTCGTTGTACTGGCCCTTCCAGTACTTGATCTGGAATCGGGATTCTTCCACTTCCCGAGAATTGTCCAACCGTTGGGCGAGTGCATCCCGGTACTCGGCGATAGCCAACTGGTCCACTTCATGCTCGTGGACCAGATTCCCTCCCAAAACTGTATCCTGGGCGCATAGGTCACCTCGAAATTTATGTGATGTCGTCGACGCGACGCTGTAATTCCGCGGTCCGGCGATGTTCCATCTGGTAGGCCAGTTAGAGGACCCTGTGTTCTTCAGCGAGGGTCTCCATGGACTGGGCCCGTTCCACCGCAATACGTAGGACTTCCCAAGCTTGAGCGATCTCCAGATAATTAAGGGGTTCCCCGATAAGTTCTACGGTCGGAGCGACCTCATCAGGTACAGGAAGCGCGGGAAAATACCAACGGTCAGGTGCTTGGAACCCGGTGAAAAGATTACGAGAAGTCACTAACGGATACAAGACTTGTGAGTTGGTGAACGCAACCATCCAAACGACGTAGGATCACTAACTATTAATTCGAAGAGTCTGGGAAAGGGTGCACGGGGTCTTACCGCAGTTCGGAAGACCAGCGCGCAGTTGATAGCTGTGATGAAGTGCCAAGGAAATCAGAGCTTAAAGAAAATAGGAACAGAGAGCAAACAGATCTACAACCTCACACCAGGCCCCAGCCTTATCAAGAATATAAGGACCCAGACGTGCGGAGCCAGCACAGGCCCCAGGATACAGGGTCCAAGGTACCAGGGCACAGTGCCTAGGGTGCAGGATACAGGGCCCAGGGCCTAAGGTACAGGGTACAGGGGCCCAGAGTATAGGGTACAGAGCCCAATGTCCGAGGGTGCAGAAACGGTACACAGAATATCGAAGATTACAGAAAGTACAGGTACCAAGGAGCCAATTCTTCCTCCAAGAGTCGACACGTGGCACTATCCAGATCAAAGGATTAGGGTTAGGCAAGAAAAAGCATACAAAGTATAAGGTAAATAAACACACTCGAATTTGCATTACACGTGGCATCTCCAAGCGCTTCCTTCAAGCTTCTCCGTCACCTCACCTATTCCGGGCGGGATACCCTTTGGCCCACCGACGTCAGGTGAGGTGACGGCTCAAGCAACGCAAGTTGAACCTCAGGATAGTTGGCCTGAGGTGTCAAGTTAGTGTCAAGACTCAAGTGCGAGCTTGTTTCGATCTACCCACCTGTTCCGGGGAAGGGATTTATTTTGGCCCCCCCCGTTGAAGACAGACGTGTGGTAAGATTCAAGCTCGAACGAACCCCAGGAAATATTTTGGCCTGTGGGTTCGTACCCATTCCACGACCCGCTATAGGAAGCGGTTTCCCTACGGGGAACAAGAAAAGGGGTCGAAAGACCAAGAAACCGTTAGCCACCGAAGGGGTACATAGTACCAGGTGCACTGCTCTCGACACAGTCGATTGAGCCCAAGAAACCCTGGGCCCGAGTGAAGCATATCCACTCGTGGTCCCCAAGTCACCCATACAAGACCAAGTCTATAAGTCTTCTGCGTCTAACGAGGAGCAAGACCAGCCAAGCCGACGGGTACACAAGGTGAGACCCAAGGTTGACGCGACACGGTATCGGGGTACCTCCTCCGTAAGTCGGCAGTCCGGCGCTGTGTGTGTTTGTGGTTCTCTCACGTTGTTTGAGAATCCACTCCACCACAGTAGTGATGCTTAAATCTTGATGAAGAGTTTCTAGCACTACCAAACGAGCAATTCCATCACGATCTTCCGAGTTTCTCACAGCTCCCGGGCAGAAAAATAGAAGATCCCTTTCATCCACTTCGTAATTACTTGCAATCTTGGCGCATGACTTCGCTTCTTCCATACTGAGACTCGTTATATCACCAATCAGAAAAATCTTTAGGTTAGCGATCCAACATTCCTCATCCTGACCTTGTCGTATGCGATCGCTTCGCATTTGCTGCACCAATTCTTCTTGCAAAATCTCGGGTGGTTGACGTCTTCTACGGGTTGATCTGGTAATCGCAGCAACTTTAACCACCGATTCGGTCTGCTTTGACTTCAACAACTCATCCAGTCTATTAAGGGTAGTGAGATCTTGGCGATCTCCTTCCGAAGTGATGACCACACCTTGTTCCTTCTGTAAAGCAGTACTCGCCAGTCGATCTGCACTTTGGTTCCAGTCGCGTTTCATGTGTAAGAACTCATGGATCGGCCATGATCGAAGCTTCTCCATTGCTTTCTGTCGCAACAACTGCAGTCCAGGAGCCTTGCAATCGATTTCACCCCGCATCTGTCGAATCACTAGGTTGGAGTCGCCACAAATAATAACGCGTCCCCTAGTTTGATTCTCCAACAGATCAAAGCCTAATAGTAAACCCCGATATTCGGCTTCGTTCACTGTTAAGTCCGTTGCATATTCCGATGCAGCAGGCACAATAGTCCACTCGGGAAGTTTTCATATTATCGCACTGTATGATCCACCCTTTCGCTTGGTTCATGCCGATCCATCAAAACTGACGACCAAGAGACTTTCATCTTCTTCCACCGTAGGCGGTGGCATACTTAGAGTTTGCCTTGGCTGTTTCCGGGGAGCGATCGCAATCAACACTTCGTCGACTTCTTCACGGGGAGTCACACTTGCAGCCAGGGCACCAAGCATTTCATCTTCGCCCTATTCACATTTCTTGATCTCCAACGTCCAGGTCGATAATAACGCGGCCCACCTACCTAGCCTGCCATTGAGACCAGAGGATTGCACCAACCAGGCCATCGTCGAGAAACGCGTAAGAACTTTAATCTCTCGCGAGACTAGCATGCAATAACATATATCCAAAATCCGAACTAAAGCTAGTATCTCCTTCTCAACCATTCCGTAATTGATCTCATTCGGCTTCAGCGTTTGGCTTGTAAACGTAATTGGCCAGTATGTGCCATCATACTCCTGCAACAAAGCTTCTGAAACTGCCCATTTACTCGCATATACGACAATTACCGGAGGCCGATCTGGGTCGAAGTGTCTGAGGATCGGGGTATTAGCGATCTTGGATTTCAACATAATAAATGCGATCATCGCTTTTTCCCATCGAGTCCGTCCTTCTGGATCTGGGTCGTCCCCAATGTCGGAATTTTGATCCGAATCATTCCTGGTGGCGATATTCGAATCCAATGCATTCATCTTGTCAGAACAGCGGATTTCGTGGAAATCTGCTTCCCGTAATTCATATAGCACTGACGCATAAATCGCAAAGTATTTGACAAAGCGACTATAGTAATTCAAGCTTCCCAGAAACGATTGCATCGATCGCAACGTCTTGGGAACGGAATGTTCACCAGCGATCCCAAATCCTTTGGATGAGCTTCGATTCCTGCAAGTGAGATTTGATGACCCAGGTAGTCCACCTTACGTCGTCCCCAAAAACTTTTAGCGAGACTGATCGACAAATTCCATTCGTTGCATACTTCTAGAAATCGCTTTACCTTATCATATAAGGAGGTCCACGATGTTGCTGGAATTAGTATGTCATCAATATATGACCTTCGGCTGAGCACAGATGGCTTCCGGCTAGTATCCGGTTCGCCTTCTGTGAATACATTAACCAGCTTTGGCGATCCTGTTACCGTATCAGTGGAGTCGAGTGATCCTGTAGCAATTGCATTTGGATCCGTACCGATCTTGAGGTATCCATACAGTGCATTATCAATTAGACGTTGGTAAATCTGCGGAGCGTTTTTAGCCCAAACGGAATTTGTGGTGGAGCGGGGTTCACAAAATTGCTGATGTGATCCCGACTCTCCACTGGCGCCCAGACGACCGACTATCGGAGGGGGTACTCCGTTTCCGTGTAAAGCAATTCCTTCCTAACCTTGTGTACCCGTCGGTAGGGCGGGCTTCTCGGTGGACTTGAGTCGATGTTGAACTTGATTGTGTTAGGGATAGGTGGGGGGGGCGATCGCGTGGAATTCCTCACACGATCGCAGTTGTTCTTGGGGTGCTCTATTTGAGTCGCCCTGATCTCCCTTGAGATCGCCTTGTCCAAAAATGTAGATACTTGATCCGCTTGCCTTCTGACCACTTGAGCCGTCTCGCGATCTTGTATCTAGACTTCTTAGTCCTCTGCGTCCAATCGCAGCTTGAGTTGTTTTGCTGAGAATTCTTGCAATCCCTGGCCAAACAATCCAGGGATATGACTTGCGTAGTAGGTAGACTTCCTTGAGACGTCGGGAGGCCAAAGAATCCAGCCCGGAAGAGAAGTCGACACGTGTACTTAGAAGAAAATTGAACTCTGTTAATGTTAACCAATCAAATACCAAAACCTATGATCTTGACTATCTGTAGCTCAGGATCTGTTGCCACGTATCGCCCTTTCGGAAAAATCAGATCTTGTAATGTGGTTCACTCCAATATCGCCGCGATCTGGATCGCTACCTCGCCCGGATCTAATACCATTTTAGTATCAGATCGCGGTACTAATAATTAGTATCGGATCGCGGTACTAAATAATTAGTATCGGATCGCGGTACTAAATAATTAGTATCGGATCGCGATACTAATAATTAATATCGGATCGCGATACTAATAATTAATATCGGATCGCGATACTAATAATTAATATCGGATCGCGATACTAATAATTAGCATCGGATCGCGGTCCGCCGGATCACGACTTGGCCTCTTCACCGTTTCTCAGGTCATGTGAGATGGTCCATCTATGTGACATGTCATATCCACCACTCCAGTCCTCCATAGCGACGTGATCCACACCAGACCGTCTTCCACATACTTGGATGTACCCATCCTCCTTCTTAGCGATCGCGTTCACGCGGATCGCCATCGAAAATACTGGAGATCGCAATTGCGTAGTTTCTAGGCCATATTTGACCCCACATAGAGCTGCAAACTACACCATTCACTGTTTTCCATCCTATTTGACATCGTCTTGAAACCTTTCTGCGAGATCGCGACTCATCAATATTGGCCATTTCGGACTTAACCGAAAATATGCGATCACACTTTGCGAAATTCACTCCTTCACTTCGCCACACATTCGTAACTGATAAGGGTAATCGGTTTAGCGACGGTTCGAAACCGTGAACCGGTCTACTGAAACCGGTTTCAATTCTACTCGCGTATGATTGGAGGATAAGAATGAATGGACGGTAGGAATTGATCAAACGAGTAAGTTGATAGGAAGACATGATTTATATGTGGACAACATATAAATCAGTAGACAGAATAACAACCTATAAATCAATCACTTTCCAATGAACCATCTTCAGCTCAAGTCGTCTTCACCCTTAAGTGCATACTTCCTTCGCCTTCCTTCGCTCTTTCGCCCAAGCCTTCAACCTTCCATCAGTAACCACTTGAACAAGCCTGACGGCGTGATAAAAGCAGAAATCATCCTTGCTTGCTCGGTCATTTCCACGACCCAAAATCCACTGGCCATATCCAACGAACAATACCACATAGCTTTATTCATATCTTGCAATAATTCGCTTATCAGAGGCATAGGATACACCATCAATCTCGTGAGTTGATTCACCCGCCGATAGTCAATACATAACCGGATGTCGACACCATTCTTTTTTATGATTACCACAATCGGCGAAGCCCATGGTGATGTCGACGGCTGGATAATCCTGGCTGATAGTAATCCTTTGATTAAGTCAGCTAACTTCTCGCGAAATTTGGGAGCGACCGGTCGTACTCGCTGTGCGATCGGGTGTGCTCCACCAACATCGATATCACATACTGCTTCTTGAGATGCGGGAGGAAGCGCATTTCCTTTGCCGATGAGTAAGTGTCGGTTCGCCCAAATCAATTGCCGTAGACCTTCTTGGTCTTTGGCTAAAGGATCTCCCGGATCGCCCACTTGGATATCATCAATCGTAACTTCTTCGGTGGATGACAAAATCTTAGGCAGGACAGCCAAATGCTGATCCACGTCTTCGGCATACAATTCACCACTTTCGCGAAAATACGTCGAGTATTCAGGCTTCATCTTTACACTTCCTCCGGCTAGAATAAATTCGTCGTTGATAATCGTCGTGTCACTAGCTTGCTCTTGTTCTCGCAGATCACGATCCATATCGGCCAGATCGCGGTCGCTGATTGTCGGATCAGCCAGATCGCCGTCAGTCTGCCAGATCGCGGTCATTAATTACTGGATCAGCCAGATCGTGGTCATTAATTACTGGATCAGCCAGATCGTGGTCATTAATTACTGGATCGGCCAGATCGCGGTCATTAATTGCCGGATCGGCCATATCGCGGTCATTAGTTGTCGAATCACGCTCCATACATTCCTGTGTGCAGTTATTGTGAGTGTAATTTTCTTCACCCCACGGCCCTTGCGCGTGATCGACAATTGACGTCCCTCTGATCGCATTGATCACTCATGGAGATTGCGCTAGTTGTTCGCTTTCATCTTCGATCACCAATCTTCCACATTGTTGTCACCGACTTCTCTTATTGCATCGCATTCATCATTGGATCGTGACGCGAGCTTCACCGGTCCCTTGGCCCCTTTTTCTGCTTCCTCCTTCAAACGTGTTAAGATCCTCTTCGGCGTAGGGTATGATGGATAATCCACTAGCAGCCCGGTAAATTCTTACGGTGGTTCTTCTTCCCGATCCGTTGTCGCTTCGAACGCTAATGTCTGCCATTCGTTATACCGACGCGATCCCACCGAGACATATCCTGGGGACCGAGGTATCATATCATCGACCATCCACCAACCTAATGGCGATCCATGACTTAAAAATTACTTCTTGATCGCCCATTTTGGTCAGTTGTCAGTACTTGATCTGACCAGGTCCCGTAGTCACTGTGGGCACCCACTTCGGATCGCGCCTCACCCAGATCTTGGCTTTAGGAGGACTAAATCCGATTTTCACTTCAGTCGATTTACCCACTGGGATCACCACATATTGATCTGGAATTGTGATTGCTTGTATGGTCGCCCGATAAGGAGGTCTTCGTCCATTCAGAAGTATCCTGACCTCATCAGGCAAACAAAGTGGTCCATCGGCTAAATCCAGGCGTATTCCAGCTGGTACCATGAAATCCATTCCGAGGATCGCGTCTTGACCTACTTGATCTCCTACCTAAGCATAAAAATAGTAGACTAGCGATCCATTCAGCGTAATCTTGATTCTTGTACGACCATCCGTCATGTATGTGTTCTCACCAATCCCAACACATTCTTGCCTCTGACTCTCGTCAATGACACATCCTACCTTACGAGCAAAGGTGGTGTCGACGATTGAGACTTCGGCTCCAGAATCAAACAACATAATCGCCTTTTCATTGTTGATCTTGCCCGTTGCCTTGGCTTTCTTGAACCATTTTCCTGGGGTATGATATTTCCAATATCCCCGTGATTCACCTGGTGCTAAGTCGAGCTCCATTTTCGCAGGCGATAGGGCATATTCATCAACTCTTACGACACTTGATATTGAACGCAGAAATTTTGAATCTTCACATGTATTATTCGGGTCGATCTGAGTGTTAACGCCCTGATCTGTCGATCTTCTTTCCACAAATGCATAAATGCAGAGCCTACAACGCTCGGATCGTACCAGATTACAACCTGGTGAGCGTCCTAGTTTAACATTTCTTCAGCCTTCGGCGGAAGCATTCCAGCATGCTTGGTTGGGACATACCACTTGCGTATCATGTTGTAGAATTCTTCCATTCGACATTTTCCACTCTCATGGACATCTCCGCAGGCAACACGGGTGTAGAAACATTTGTCTGGAGGATGTCCCTTACGACCACACTTTTGACACGTTAGTCTCTTCCAGCATCCACGATCATGGTGTTTCCTCGACCCACAATGGGTGATTCCCCATGCGATCTGGACCGCGATCTTGATCCAAATGGTCCGATCCCGCGCGTTGATCACTGAATTTCTTCACGCGATCCGGAACTGTAGCCACACAAAGGTTGCGTCGATCTGTTTCGGCGTCTGATCCACTAATATCCGAGTCTGACTCACTGCTACTGCCTTCCAGACGAATCGCTCTCACGGCACGAGTTTGTTTCGAGGGTGCCGGAGTGGATGCCGACGCAGATCGCTGACGAAATTTGCTTGACCCCATTGCACTCGGATACTGTCTTCCCTCCATGCGTTGATATGTTCGCAGAGTTTCTTCCATATCATCGGCATCTCCAAGGCGTAACAACGTCAACTGCTTAGCCAGATCGCGATCGTCAAGTGTACAAATGAAATGTTCCGCATGCTCTCGGCGAATTGAGGGCGATCCCTCCCGAATGGGAATTTTTGCTCGGATCGCGGCTACATTCAGCCGATACAAATATTCCAATGGCGTTTCATCGGATCGCTTCTTCGCATGATAGTATTGTCTCCCGACAGACATACCATATCCACAATACTGGATCATGAAGGTTTCCAACAACGACTTCCACGAGTTCCGAGTGGATCGACTTAGCTGGCTATACCAGTTTCGTGCCGGCCCCGTGAGTAAATCACCAAATACTAGACATTTTTCATCATCCGGGGCTTGATCGTGTAATAACGCAGACTTGGCCTTGTTGACCCAACTTCTCGCTCGATCTTCGTCCTTGTTCCGTCCTGTAAATTCTCTTAGATCTGCGATCGCAGACATTCGAATTCGCTGCGTGACAAGTCCACCATTAGGTACAGTGCCTGCACTTGCGACTTGTGGTCGTCTTAGATCCTCCAACCCCAAATCGTCTGGATCGTAATTATTGGATCGAGATCGACGCGATACGGCCGATTCTATATCCACATCCGAAATGCAAACTTTTGGGGTGTTTGTGGGGATCGCGGATCGACTAGCGATCATGCGGGCTTGATCCTGCTCGTACTTTCTCATGGCAGCTTCAAAATAAGATTGCAATTGACCTGATCCAGTCACATTCATTTCTTCAGCTGTGAGTGCCGTCGTCGATTGTTCTCTGGCCTTAATCGGTGCCAGTCGCTCGCGAATATGCGCTGCACCAGCCGGTACAAGTGACATTCGCTGCATATTAATCGAGTCGTCCGACTCCCCTTCGGATTCCGCTGACATATACTGCGACGATCCAGTATTATATCCTTTTGGTATATCTGCAATCGGCTGGGTCGTCTGATCCACCGAATCGCGCTCTCCAGTAAGCGGAACTAGCCTCGAAAAAAGAGATCGACCTGCTTGGATCACTCGATCATGGTCGCATTCCAACAGCACCTGCGCGTCAAAAGCTCCAGCGGTGAATCCAGCGTTTTGGAGCAACTCCATAAGCCGACGGATCGCTTCCAACTGGTTCGGTGTCGGAATGGGAGCTGAAATTGGTCCTCGCAGCGATCCAATTAGCTTCGGCTTCAAAATCTTTAGAACGGGATCGCTTGACAACAGATATTTAAGCGCCTTCCAATGAAAACACCATTCCAGCTGATCCAGTTGCCATCCTTTCGCCTTGTCTTCCTCATGCGCCAGCTTCATGTCGGCATCATCATGATCCGACTCAGGCGCCTTCATCTTCACTCGAGATGGCTTCGAATTCTTCTTCTTCTTCTTCGAATTCGGAGTGGTTTTGGATAAAAGTCCTTCGGTTTTAACCGTAGGAGTTTTATCCAGCGGATCGCGTTGCAAAACGCGATCCGCAGGGGTCCTCGAAAGGACCTGGGAAGGGGGTAGAGGTTTTTCTTCCAGATCAATCTCTTGATCTTCCTCCTTGGTTTTCTTTTCATCTGCGCCCCTCCCAAAACGCTGATGATCCGGGGATCTTTTTTCTTCACACGTCTGCGGTGATACCTTTGCCGCTGACGCTTCAATCCCAGGTTCAACTTTGACCTTTACATCTTCTCTCAGGGACTCACGGTGAAATCCCGAGTCACCAGAAGATCCGGGCACGCGCACCATTGTGGTGGAGTGGGATTCGCAAAATTGCTGATGCGATTCCAACTCTCCACTGGCGCCCGGACGACCGACTAACGGAGGGGGTACCCCGATTCCGTGTATAAAGCCTTCCTCACCTTGTGTACCCGTCGGTAGGGCGGGATTCTCGGTGGACTTGAGTCGATGTTGCACTTGATTGTGTTAGGGATAGGGGTTTTTGGTGATCTTGTGGAAATCTTCACAAGATCGACCGAATACTTGTTTGTTGATCGTACCAATAGATCCCAATAGTCCAATAAGGCGATGCTTGAATCTTCTGACCACTTGATCCGTCCTGCACTTGCTTGGCTTGCCCTTACTTGTTATTTCTGCGTCCGATCGCAGTTAAGTTGTTGTGTTGAGAATTCCTTCACCTGGCCAAACAATCCAGGGTGCACTTGTAGTCGATATTCTCGGCGTCGGTAGGCCAAATATCCTGCTCGGAATAGAGATGTCGTCACGTGTACTTAGAAGCAAATTGAACTCTGTTAATGTTAACCAATCAATACCAAAACCTATGATCTTGACTATCTGTAGCTCAGGATGTATTGCCACGTATCACCCTTTCGGATAAATCAGATCTTGTAATGTGGTCCACTCCAATATCGCCGCGATCTGGATCGCTACCTCGCTTGGATTTAATACCATTTTAGTATCGGATCGCGGTACTTATTTTTGTATCGAATCGCGGTACTTATTTTAGTATCGGATCGCGGTACTATTAATTAGTATCGGATCACGGTCTGCTGAATCACGACTTGTCCTCTTCACCGTTACTCGGATCATGTGAAATGGTCCATCTATATGACATGTCATGTCCACCTCATTCCAGCCTTCCATAGTGACGTGATCTACACCAGACCGTCTTCCACATACTTGGACTTACCAATTCTCCTTCTTAGCGATCGCTTTCACGCGGATCGCTCAAGAAGATAACGGAGATCGCAAATGCGTATGTGGTGAAGTGCTTTCCTAAATTGTGAAGAACCCAGGGACCAGTTGGATTGAAGAGACAAGGGGCCGTGGACCAGGGAGAAGGTACCACGCACCAGAGAGAAGGGACTGGAGATAAAGGGAACCTCGGAGTGAAGCGACCGTTGGCTGAGAATGTGAAAGACAAACAAAGGAGATGTGGTGGAGTGGATTCTCAAACAACGTGAGAGAACCACAAACACACACAGCGCCGGACTGCCGACTTACGGAGGGGGTACCCCGATACCGTGTCGTATTGGCCTTGGGTCTCACCTTGTGTACCCGTCGGCTTGGCTGGTCTTGCTCCTCGGTTGACGCAGAAGACTTCAAGACTTGGTCTTTGTATAGGACTTGGACTTGGTGGTCCCCGAGTGGATATACTTCACTTGGGACCGGGTTTCTTGGGCTCAATCGACTTATTCGAGAGCGATGCACCTGGTACTGCGTACCCCTTTGGTGGCTGACTGTTCTTGGTCCTTGGACCTCTTTGTGTTCTTCCCCGTAGGGAAACCGCTTCCTGTAGCGGGTCGTAGAGTGTTGACACTTACTTGACACCTCAGGCCAACTATCCTGAGGTTCAACTTGCGTTGCTTGAGCCGTCTAACACCTGATGGACGTCGGGGGGCCAAAGGGTATCCCGCCCGAAAGAGGTGAAGCGACGGAGAAGCTTAAAAGGGGCGCTTAAAGCTGCCACGTGTAATGCAAACTCGAGTGTGTTTATTTACCTTATTCTCTGTTTGCTTTTCTTGCCTAACCTTAACCCTTTGATCTAGATAGTGCCCCGTTTCGACTCTTGGAAGAAGAACTGGCTCCTTGTTACCTGTAATTTCTGTAATCTTCGATATTCTGTGTACCGATTTGTGGTAAAGTCGATTTGAGAATTTTGGCTAAGTCCATACAATAATTTTCTCGATAAATCAAGAGCCGATTTATTGGGACTTTTCTCTTTAACGGTTGGATCCCTTTCCCATAACGGCCGGATCCCTTTCTCATAACGGTTGGATCCTTTTCTCATAACGGTTGGATCCCTTTCTCATAACGGTCGGATTCCTTTCCCATAAAGGTCGGATCCCTTTTCCCCATCAAGTCACTTACTAAAATGACTTATTGGGTGTGATGAAGTCGATCTCAATTCATGGACGATCGAATGGAAAAGCACCGATGATCCAAGATCGTTTATTTGTTTGTTCAATAAAACGAATGAAGAAGGGATCAATGGTATCGAAAACGATGATGATATGGATTGAAACATACTTAAGGTGAAGATACATGGCATGGATCACATTTCCGAATTATATTGAATAATCATGGAATAGGACACCGTTTGGATTATACTTGATTCCAGTATCGGTTGATCCAATTAGATGGATTGATTTTAAAAGGATTATACGTGAATGTGGAATAGTGGAATTTCGCAAAGTGTGATCGCATATTTTCGGTTAAGTCCGAAATGGCCAATATTAATGAGTCGCGATCTCGTGGCCAATATTGATGAGTCGCGATCTCGCAGAAAGGTTTCAAAACGATGTCAAATAGGATGGAAAACAGTGAATGGTGTAGTTTGCAGCTCTATGTGGGGTCAAATATGGCCTAGAAACTACGCAATTGCGATCCAGTATTTCCGATGGCAATCCGCGTGAACGCGATCGCTAAGAAGGAGGATGGGTACATCCAAGCATGTGGAAGACGGTCTGGTGTGGATCACGTCGCTATGGAGGACTGGAATGGTGGATATGACATGTCACATAGATGAACTATCTCACATGACCTGAGAAACGGTGAAGAGGACAAGTCGTGATCCGGCGGATCGCGATCCGATATTAATTATTAGTACCGCGATCCGATACTAATTATTAGTATCGCGATCCGGTACTAATTAGTTAGTACCGCGATCCGATATTAATTATTAGTATCGCGATCCGGTACTAATTAGTTAGTACCGCGATCCGATACTAATTATTTAGTACCGCGATCCGATACTAATTATTAGTACCGCGATCTGATACTAAAATGGTATTAGATCCGGGCGAGGTAGCGATCCAGATCGCGGCGATATTGGAGTGGACCACATTACAAGATCTGATTTTTCCGAAAGGGCGATACGTGGCAACAGATCCTGAGCTACAGATAGTCAAGATCATAGGTTTTGGTATTTGATTGGTTAACATTAACAGAGTTCAATTTGCTTCTAAGTACACGTGTCGACTTCTCTTCCGGGCTGGATTCTTTGGCCTCCCGACGTCTCAAGGAAGTCTACCTACTACGCAAGTCATATCCCTGGATTGTTTGGCCAGGGATTGCAAGAATTCTCAACAAAACAAATCAAGCTGCGATTGGACGCAGAGGACTAAGAAGTCCAGATACAAGATCGCGAGACGGCTCAAGTGGTCAGAAGGCAAGCGGATCAAGTATCTACATTTTTAACAAGGCGATCTCAAGGGAGATCAGGGCGACTCAAATAGAGCACCCCAAGAACAACTGCGATCGTGTGAGGAATTCCACGCGATCGCCCCCCCCCACCTATCCCTAACACAAACCAGTTCAACATCGACTCAAGTCTACCGAGAAGAGAGCAACCCGCCCTACCGACGGGTACACAAGGTTAGGAAGGAATTGCTTTACACGGAAACGGAGTACCCCCTCCGTTAGTCGGTCGTCCGGGTGCCAGTGGAGAGTTGGAATCGCATCAGCAATTTTGCGAATCCCACTCCATCACAATGGTGCGCGTGCCCGGATCTTCTGGTGACTCGGGATTTCACCGTGAGTCCCTGAGAGAAGATGTAAAGGTCAAAGTTGAACCTGGGATTGAAGCGTCAGCGGCAAAGGTATCACCGCAGACGTGTGAAGAAAAAAGATCCCCGGATCATCAGCGTTTTGGGAGGGGCGCAGATGAAAAGAAAACCAAGGAGGAAGATCAAGAGATTGATCTGGAAGAAAAACCTCTACCCCCTTCCCAGGTCCTTTCGAGGACCCCTGCGGATCGCGTTTTGCAACGCGATCCGCTGGATAAAACTCCTACGGTTAAAACCGAAGGACTTTTATCCAAAACCACTCCGAATTCGAAGAAGAAGAAGAAGAATTCGAAGCCATCTCGAGTGAAGATGAAGGCGCCTGAGTCGGATCATGATGATGCCGACATGAAGCTGGCGCATGAGGAAGACAAGGCGAAAGGATGGCAACTGGATCAGCTGGAATGGTGTTTTCATTGGAAGGCGCTTAAATATCTGTTGTCAAGCGATCCCGTTCTAAAGATTTTGAAGCCGAAGCTAATTGGATCGCTGCGAGGACCAATTTCAGCTCCCATTCCGACACCGAACCAGTTGGAAGCGATCCGTCGGCTTATGGAGTTGCTCCAAAACGCTGGATTCACCGCTGGAGCTTTTGACGCGCAGGTGCTGTTGGAATGCGACCATGATCGAGTGATCCAAGCAGGTCGATCTCTTTTTTCGAGGCTAGTTCCGCTTACTGGAGAGCGCGATTCGGTGGATCAGACGACCCAGCCGATTGCAGATATACCAAAAGGATATAATACTGGATCGTCGCAGTATATGTCAGCGGAATCCGAAGGGGAGTCGGACGACTCGATTAATATGCAGCGAATGTCACTTGTACCGGCTGGTGCAGCGCATATTCGCGAGCGACTGGCACCGATTAAGGCCAGAGAACAATCGACGACGGCACTCACAGCTGAAGAAATGAATGTGACTGGATCAGGTCAATTGCAATCTTATTTTGAAGCTGCCATGAGAAAGTACGAGCAGGATCAAGCCCGCATGATCGCTAGTCGATCCGCGATCCCCACAAACACCCCAAAAGTTTGCATTTCGGATGTGGATATAGAATCGGCCGTATCGCGTCGATCTCGATCCAATAATTACGATCCAGACAATTTGGGGTTGGAGGATCTAAGACGACCACAAGTCGCAAGTGCAGGCACTGTACCTAATGGTGGACTTGTCACGCAGCGAATTCGAATGTCTGCGATCGCAGATCTAAGAGAATTTACAGGACGGAACAAGGACGAAGATCGAGCGAGAAGTTGGGTCAACAAGGCCAAGTCTGCGTTATTACACGATCAAGCCCCGGATGATGAAAAATGTCTAGTATTTGGTGATTTACTCACGGGGCCGGCACGAAACTGGTATAGCCAGCTAAGTCGATCCACTCGGAACTCGTGGAAGTCGTTGTTGGAAACCTTCATGATCCAGTATTGTGGATATGGTATGTCTGTCGGGAGACAATACTATCATGCGAAGAAGCGATCCGATGAAACGCCATTGGAATATTTGTATCGGCTGAATGTAGCCGCGATCCGAGCAAAAATTCCCATTCGGGAGGGATCGCCCTCAATTCGCCGAGAGCATGCGGAACATTTCATTTGTACACTTGACGATCGCGATCTGGCTAAGCAGTTGACGTTGTTACGCCTTGGAGATGCCGATGATATGGAAGAAACTCTGCGAACATATCAACGCATGGAGGGAAGACAGTATCCGAGTGCAATGGGGTCAAGCAAATTTCGTCAGCGATCTGCGTCGGCATCCACTCCGGCACCCTCGAAACAAACTCGTGCCGTGAGAGCGATTCGTCTGGAAGGCAGTAGCAGTGAGTCAGACTCGGATATTAGTGGATCAGACGCCGAAACAGATCGACGCAACCTTTGTGTGGCTACAGTTCCGGATCGCGTGAAGAAATTCAGTGATCAACGCGCGGGATCGGACCATTTGGATCAAGATCGCGGTCCAGATCGCATGGGGAATCACCCATTGTGGGTCGAGGAAACACCATGATCGTGGATGCTGGAAGAGACTAACGTGTCAAAAGTGTGGTCGTAAGGGACATCCTCCAGACAAATGTTTCTACACCCGTGTTGCCTGCGGAGATGTCCATGAGAGTGGAAAATGTCGAATGGAAGAATTCTACAACATGATACGCAAGTGGTATGTCCCAACCAAGCATGCTGGAATGCTTCCGCCGAAGGCTGAAGAAATGTTAAACTAGGACGCTCACCAGGTTGTAATCTGGTACGATCCGAGCGTTGTAGGCTCTGCATTTATGCATTTGTGGAAAGAAGATCGACAGATCAGGGCGTTAACACTCAGATCGACCCGAATAATACATGTGAAGATTCAAAATTTCTGCGTTCAATATCAAGTGTCGTAAGAGTTGATGAATATGCCCTATCGCCTGCGAAAATGGAGCTCGACTTAGCACCAGGTGAATCACGGGGATATTGGAAATATCATACCCAGGAAAATGGTTCAAGCAAGCCAAGGCAACGGGCAAGATCAACAATGAAAAGGCGATTATGTTGTTTGATTCTGGAGCCGAAGTCTCAATCGTCGACACCACCTTTGCTCGTAAGGTAGGATGTGTCATTGACGAGAGTCAGAGGCAAGAATGTGTTGGGATTGGTGAGAACACATACATGACGGATGGTCGTACAAGAATCAAGATTACGCTGAATGGATCGCTAGTCTACTATTTTTATGCTTAGGTAGGAGATCAAGTAGGTCAAGACGCGATCCTCGGAATGGATTTCATGGTACCAGCTGGAATACGCCTGGATTTAGCCGATGGACCACTTTGTTTGCCTGATGAGGTCAGGATACTTCTGAATGGACGAAGACCTCCTTATCGGGCGACCATACAAGCAATCACAATTCCAGATCAATATGTGGTGATCCCAGTGGGTAAATCGACTGAAGTGAAAATCGGATTTAGTCCTCCTAAAGCCAAGATCTGGGTGAGGCGAGATCCGAAATGGGTGCCCACAGTGACTACGGGACCTGGTCAGATCAAGTACTGACAACTGACCAAAATGGGCGATCAAGAAGTAATTTTTAAGTCATGGATCGCCATTAGGTTGGTGGATGGTCGATGATATGATACCTCGGTCCCCAGGATATGTCTCGGTGGGATCGCGTCGGTATAACGAATGGCAGACATTAGCGTTCGAAGCGACAACGGATCGGGAAGAAGAACCACCGTAAGAATTTACCGGACCGCTAGTGGACCATCCTTCGTACCCTACGCCGAAGAGGATCTTAACACGTTTGAAGGAGGAAGCAGAAAAAGGGGCCAAGGGACCGGTGAAGCTCGCGTCACGACCCAATGAAGAATGCGATGCGATAAAAGAAATCGGTGGCAACAATGTAGAAGATCGGGTGATCGAAGATGAAAGCGAACAACTAGCGAAATCTCCATGAGTGATCAATGCGATCAGAGGGATGTCAAATGTCGATCACGCGCAAGGGCCGTGGGGTGAAGAAAATTACACTCACAATAACTACACACAGGAATGTATGGAGCGTGATTCGACAGCTAATGACCGCGATCTGGCTGATCTGGTAGTTAATGACCGCGATCTGGCTGATCCGGCAATTAATGACCGCGATCTGGACGATCCGGTAGTTGATGACCGCGATCTGGCCGATCTGGATCGCGATCTGCGAGAACAAGAGCAAGCTAGTGACACGACGATTATCAACGACGAATTTATTCTAGCCGGAGGAAGTGTAAAGATGAAGCCTGAAGACTCGATGTATTATCACGAGAGTGGTGAATTGTATGCCGAAGACGTGGATCAGCATATGGCTGTCTTGCCTGAGATTGTGTCATCCACCGAAGAAGTTACAATTGATGATATCCAAGTGGGCGATCCGGGAGTTCCTCTAACCAAGGACCAAGAAGGTCTACGGCAATTGATTTGGGCGAACCGACACTTACTCATCGGCAAAGGAAACGCGCTTCCTCCTGCAGCTCGAGGAGCAGTATGTGATATCGATGTTGGTGGAGCACACCCGATCGCACAGCGAGTACGACCGGTCGCTCCCAAATTTCGCGAGAAGTTAGCTGACTTAATCAAAGGATTACTATCAGCCAGGATTATCCAGCCGTCAACATCACCATGGGCTTCGCCGATTGTGGTAATTATAAAACAGAATGGTGTCGACATTCGGTTATGCATTGACTATCGGCGGGCGAATCAGCTCACGAGATTGATGGTGTACCCTGTGCCGCTGATTAGCGAATTATTGCAAGATATGGATAAGGCTATGTGGTATTGCTCGTTGGATATGGCCAGTGGACTTTGGGTCGTGGAAATGACCGAGCGAGCGAGGATGATTTCTGCTTTTATCACGCCGTCAGGCCTGTTCGAGTGGTTACGAATGCCGTTTGGGCTAAAAAACGCTCCGCAGATTTACCAACGTCTAATTTATAATGCACTGTATGGATACCTCAAGATCGGTACGGATCCAGAAGCAATTGCCACAGGATCACTCGACTCCGCTGATACGGTAACGGGATCGCCAAAGCTGGTTGATGTATTCACTGAAGGCGAACCGGATACTAGCCAGAAGCCATCCGTGCTCGGCCGAAGGTCATATATTGATGACATACTAATTCCAGCAACATCGTGGGCCTTCTTATATGATAAGGTAAAGCGATTGCTAGAAGTATGCAATGAATGGAATTTGTCGATCAGTCTCGCTAAATGTTTTTGGGGACGACGTAAGGTGGACTACCTGGGTCATCAAGTCTCACTTGCAGGAATAGAAGCTCATCCAAAGGGTTTGAGATCGCTGGTGAACATTCCGTTCCCAAAGACGTTGCGATCGATGCAATCGTTTCTGGGAAGCTTGAATTACTATAGTCGCTTTGTCAAATACTTTGCGATTTATGCGTCAGTGCTATATGAATTACGGGAAGCAGATTTCCACGAAATCCGCTGTTCTGACAAGATGAATGCATTGGATTCGAATATCGCCACCAGGAATGATTCGGATCAAAATTCCGACATTGGGGACGACCCAGATCCAGAAGGACGGACTCGATGGGAAAAAGCGATGATCGCATTTACCATGTTGAAATCCAAGATCGCTAATACCCCGATCCTCAGACACTTCGATCCAGATCGGCCTCCGGTAATTGTCGTATATGCGAGTAAATGGGCAGTTTCAGCAGCTTTGTTGCAGGAGTATGATGGCACCTACTGGCCGGTTACGTTTACAAGCCGAACGCTGAAGCCGAATGAGATCAATTACGGAATGGTCGAGAAGGAGATACTAGCTTTACTTCGGATTTTGGATATATGTTATTGCATGCTAGTCTCGCGAAAGATTAAAGTTCTTACGCGTTTCTCGACGATGGCCTGGTTGGTGCAATCCTCTGGTCTCAATGGCAGGCTAGGTAGGTGGGCCGCATTATTATCGACCTGGACTTTGGAGATCAAGAAATGTGAAAAGGGCGAAGATGAAATACTTGGTGCCCTGGCTGCAAGTGTGACTCCCCGTGAAGAAGTCGATGAAGTGTTGATCGCGATCGCTCCCCGGAAACAGCCAAGGCAAACTCTTAGTATGCCACCGCCTACGGTGGAAGAAGATGAACATCTTTTGGTTGTCAGTTTCGATGGATCGGCACGAACCAAGCGAAAGGGTGGATCATACAGTGCGATAATATGGAAACTTCCGGAGTGGACTATTGTGGCTGCTGCATCGGAATATGCAATGGACTTAACAGTGAACGAAGCCGAATATCGGGGTTTACTATTAGGCTTTGATCTGTTGGAGAATCAGACTAGGGGACGCGTTATTATTTGTGGCGACTCCAACCTAGTGATTCGACAGATGCGGGGTGAAATTGATTGCAAGGCTCCTGGACTGCAGTTGTTGCGACAGAAAGCAATGGAGAAGCTTCGATCATGGCCGATCCATGAGTTTTGTTACATATGAAGCGCGACTGGAACCAAAGTGCCGATCGACTGGCGAGCACTGCTTTGCAGAAGGAAAAAGGTGTAGTCATAACTTCGGAAGGAGATCGCCAAGATCTCACTACCCTTAATAGACTGGATGAGTTGTTGAAGTCGAAACAGGCCGAATCGGTGGTTAAAGTTGCTGCGATTACCAGATCAACTAGGATAAGACGTCAACCACCCGAGATTTTGCAAGAATTTGAGCGCGAACAAGTTCGCCGTAATCGTTTCGAAGCTATGCAGTCTCATGAAGAGGAAAAAGCTGAAGATTAGTGATTTGGTTACTTCGCTTACGGAGAGTGGAAATGGCTGTACAAGATGGTTGTCTAGCTGGGGAACTAGGATATATGTGAATTTGAGTGTCGATCGAAGGTCTGAAAGACCAGATCGCGGCTGAAAAGCCCAAGAAAGAAGACAATTTCGGAGATGAATAAAGAAATGGAGTGACAAAAATGGAATTGTATTGAACGACTGAGATGTGTTACTAGTACACAAACACCGCGAGGAATATTAACAGGACAGATGGTGCACAGCCAGATCGACACTGTATGTCGCCTACCGGTGCAGGGGACAATTGTGGTAAAGTCGATTTGAGAATTTTGGCTAAGTCCATACAATAATTTTCTCGATAAATCCAGAGCCGATTTATTGGGACTTTTCTCTCTAACAGTTGGATCCCTTTCCCATAACGGCCGGATCCCTTTCTCATAACGGTTGGATCCCTTTCTCATAACGGTTGGATCCCTTTCTCATAACGGTCGGATTCCTTTCCCATAAAGGTCGGATCCCTTTCTCATAACGGTTGGATCCCTTTTCCCCATTAAGTCACTTACTAAAATGACTTATTGGGTGTGATGAAGTCGATCTCAATTCATGGACGATCGAATGGAAAAGCACCGTTGATCCAAGATCGTTTATTTGTTTGTTCAATAAAACGAATGAAGAAGGGATCAATGGTATCGAAGACGATGATGATATGGATTGAAACATGCTCAAGGTGAAGATACATGGCATGGATCACATTTCCGAATTATATTGAATAATCATGGAACAGGACACCGTTTGGATTATACTTGATTCCAGTATCGGTTGATCCAATTAGATGGATTGATTTTAAAAGGATTATACGTGAATGTGGAATAGTGGAATTTCGCAAAGTGTGATCGCATATTTTCGGTTAAGTCCGAAATGGCCAATATTAATGAGTCGCGATCTCGTGGCCAATATTGATGAGTCGCGATCTCGCAGAAAGGTTTCAATATGATGTCAAATAGGATGGAAAACAGTGAATGGTGTAGTTTGCAGCTCTATGTGGGGTCAAATATGGCCTAGAAACTACGCAATTGCGATCCAGTATTTCCGATGGCAATCCGCGTGAACGCGATCGCTAAGAAGGAGGATGGGTACATCCAAGCATGTGGAAGACGGTCTGGTGTGGATCACGTCGCTATGGAGGACTGGAATGGTGGATATGACATGTCACATAGATGAACTATCTCACATGACCTGAGAAACGGTGAAGAGGACAAGTCGTGATCCGGCGGATCGCGATCCGATATTAATTATTAGTACCGCGATCCGATACTAATTATTAGTATCGCGATCCGGTACTAATTAGTTAGTACCGCGATCCGATATTAATTATTAGTATCGCGATCCGATACTAATTATTTAGTACCGCGATCCGATACTAATTATTTAGTAACGCGATCCGATACTAATTATTAGTACCGCGATCTGATACTAAAATGGTATTAGATCCGGGCGAGGTAGCGATCCAGATCGCGGCGATATTGGAGTGGACCACATTACAAGATCTGATTTTTCCGAAAGGGCGATACGTGGCAACAGATCCTGAGCTACAGATAGTCAAGATCATAGGTTTTGGTATTTGATTGGTTAACATTAACAGAGTTCAATTTGCTTCTAAGTACACGTGTCGACTTCTCTTCCGGGCTGGATTCTTTGGCCTCCCGACGTCTCAAGGAAGTCTACCTACTACGCAAGTCATATCCCTGGATTGTTTGGCCAGGAATTGCAAGAATTCTCAACAAAACAAATCAAGCTGCGATTGGACGCAGAGGACTAAGAAGTCCAGATACAAGATCGCGAGACGGATCAAGTGGTCAGAAGGCAAGCGGATCAAGTATCTACATTTTTGGACAAGGCGATCTCAAGGGAGATCAGGACGACTCAAATAGAGCACCCCAAGAACAACTGCGATCGTGTAAGGAATTCCACGCGATCGCCCCCCCCCCACCTATCCCTAACACAATCAAGTTCAACATCGACTCAAGTAGCCCGCCCTACCGACGGGCACACAAGGTGAGGAAGGCTATACACACGGAATCGGGGTACCCCCTCCGTTAGTCGGTCGTCCGGGCGCCAGTGGAGAGTTGGGATTGCATCAGCAATTTTGCGAATCCCACTTCACCACAGATTCTGCACCCTCGGACATTAGGCCCCTGGGCCCCTGTACCCCTGGGCCTCTGGAACCTGTTTCCGGGACCTGGGGCCTGTGCTGACTCCGCACGTCTGGGTCCTTATATTCTTAATAAGGTGGGGCCTGGTGTGTGGTTGTAAATCCGCGAGGCCCGGTCGTGGTCACTCCCTCGGGGAAGTGACCAGAAATTCTCTTTCTCTCTGTTCCATTTCCCTCAAACTCCAACTTTCCCTGGCACTTTACCACAGAGAGTTCATTACCAGCAGAAGATTCAAGCTTCGTTTTATTGGATAATTGTGATCGATTAGGAAGATTACACCAAGTACTCGGTCGATCTTGTGAAGATTTTCACAAGATCACCAAACCCCCTATCCCTAACCCAATTAGGATCAATATCGACTCAAGTCCACCGAGAAGAGAGCAATCCGCCCTACCTACGGGTACAAAAGGTGAGGAAGGCTTTATACACGGAATCGGGGTACCCCCTCCGTTAGTCGGTCGTCCGGGCGCCAGTGGAGAGTTGGAATCGCATCAGCAATTTTGCGAATCCCACTCCACCACAATAGTAATCCTTTGATAGGTCAGCTAACTTCTCGCGAAATTTGGGAGCGACCGGTCGTACTCGCTGTGCGATCGGATTTGCTCCACCAACATCGATATCACATACTGCTTCTTGAGATGCGGGAGGAAGCGCATTTCCTTTGCCGATGAGTAAGTGTCGGTTCGCCCAAATCAATTGCCGTAGACCTTCTTGGTCTTTGGCTAAAGGATCTCCCGGATCGCCCACTTGGATATCATCAATCGTAACTTCTTCGGTGGATGACAAAATCTTAGGCAGGAAAGCCATATGCTGATCCACAACTTTGGCATACAATTCACCACTCTCGTGAAAATACGTCGAGTCTTCAGGCTTAACCTTTACACTTCCTCCGGCTAGAATAAATTCGTCGTTGATAATCGTCGTGTCACTAGCTTGCTCTTGTTCTCGCAGATCACGATCCATATCGGCCAGATCGCGGTCGCTGATTGTCGGATCAGCCAGATCGCCGTCAGTGATTGTCGGATCTGCCAGATCGCGGTCATTAATTACTGGATCAGCCAGATCGTGGTCATTAATTACTGGATCGGCCAGATCGCGGTCATTAATTGCCGGATCAGCCAGATCGCGGTCATTAATTGCCGGATCGGCCATATCGCGGTCATTAGTTGTCGAATCACGCTCCATACATTCCTGTGTGCAGTTATTGTGAGTGTAATTCTCTTCACCCCACGGCCCTTGCGCGTGATCGACAATTGACGTCCCTCTGATCGCATTGATCACTCATGGAGATTTCGCTAGTTGTTTGCTTTCATCTTCGATCACCAAATCTTCCACATTGTTGTCACCGACTTCTCTTATTGCATCGCATTCATCATTGGATCGTGACGCGAGCTTCACCGGTCTCTTGGCCCCTTTTTCTGCTTCCTCCTTCAAACGTGTTAAGATCCTCTTCGGCGTAGGGTACGAAGGATGGTCCACTAGCGGTCCGGTAAATTCTTACGGTGGTTCTTCTTCCCGATCCGTTGTCGCTTCGAACGCTAATGTCTGCCATTCGTTATACCGACGCGATCCCACCGAGACATATCCTGGGGACCGAGGTATCATATCATCGACCATCCACCAACCTAATGGCGATCCATGACTTAAAAATTACTTCTTGATCGCCCATTTTGGTCAGTTGTCAGTACTTGATCTGACCAGGTCCCGTAGTCACTGTGGGCACCCATTTCGGATCTCGCCTCACCCAGATCTTGGCTTTAGGAGGACTAAATCCGATTTTCACTTCAGTCGATTTACCCACTGGGATCACCACATATTGATCTGGAATTGTGATTGCTTGTATGGTCGCCCGATAAGGAGGTCTTCGTCCATTCAGAAGTATCCTGACCTCATCAGGCAAACAAAGTGGTCCATCGGCTAAATCCAGGCGTATTCCAGCTGGTACCATGAAATCCATTCCGAGGATCGCGTCTTGACCTACTTGATCTCCTACCTAAGCATAAAAATAGTAGACTAGCGATCCATTCAGCGTAATCTTGATTCTTGTACGACCATCCGTCATGTATGTGTTCTCACCAATCCCAACACATTCTTGCCTCTGACTCTCGTCAATGACACATCCTACCTTACGAGCAAAGGTGGTGTCGACGATTGAGACTTCGGCTCCAGAATCAAACAACATAATCGCCTTTTCATTGTTGATCTTGCCCGTTGCCTTGGCTTGCTTGAACCATTTTCCTGGGGTATGATATTTCCAATATCCCCGTGATTCACCTGGTGCTAAGTCGAGCTCCATTTTCGCAGGCGATAGGGCATATTCATCAACTCTTACGACACTTGATATTGAACGCAGAAATTTTGAATTTTCACATGTATTATTCGGGTCGATCTGAGTGTTAACGCCCTGATCTGTCGATCTTCTTTCCACAAATGCATAAATGCAGAGCCTACAACGCTCGGATCGTACCAGATTACAACCTGGTGAGCGTCCTAGTTTAACATTTCTTCAGCCTTCGGCGGAAGCATTCCAGCATGCTTGGTTGGGACATACCACTTGCGTATCATGTTGTAGAATTCTTCCATTCGACATTTTCCACTCTCATGGACATCTCCGCAGGCAACACGGGTGTAGAAACATTTGTCTGGAGGATGTCCCTTACGACCACACTTTTGACACGTTAGTCTCTTCCAGCATCCACGATCATGGTGTTTCCTCGACCCACAATGGGTGATTCCCCATGCGATCTGGACCGCGATCTTGATCCAAATGGTCCGATCCCGCGCGTTGATCACTGAATTTCTTCACGCGATCCGGAACTGTAGCCACACATAGGTTGCGTCGATCTGTTTCGGCGTTGATCCACTAATATCCGAGTCTGACTCACTGCTACTGCCTTCCAGACGAATCGCTCTCACGGCACGAGTTTGTTTCGAGGGTGCCGGAGTGGAAGCCGACGCAGATCGCTGACGAAATTTGCTTGACCCCATTGCTCTCGGATACTGCCTTCCCTCCATGCGTTGATATGTTCGCAGAGTTTCTTCCATATCATCGGCATCTCCAAGGCGTAACAACGTCAACTGCTTAGCCAGATCGCGATCATCAAGTGTACCAATGAAATTCTCCACATGTTCTCGGCGACTTGAAGGCGACCCTTCCCGAATGGGAATTTTTGCTCGGATCGCGGCTACGTTCAGCCGATACAAATATTCCAATGGCGTTTCATCGGATCGCTTCTTCGCATGGTAATATTGTCTCCCGACAGACATACCATATCCACAATACTGGATCATGAAGGTTTCCAACAACGACTTCCAAGAATTCCGAGTGGATCGACTTAGCTGGCTGTCAGCGACTGTGCGTGTACGCCAGTCTATCCATGGTTGGTGTTTAGCCAACCAAGGCATGCCTAGGATGAGGTCATACGGACTCTCCATACCTAGCACTGTAAACTTCTCTTTACAAGAGAAGTCACTAAAGCTGAAGGTAAGTTTAACTTGAACTCCCTCCGATTTAACGAGCGTGCCGTTCGCTAAACGAACGATCGCCTCTTCTCGCTTGGCGTCCTGGCAAAGTGACTCATAACTCGCCAGACTTTTTCTGAGAGCCGCGAGTTTGACAAACTTCTGTGATGCACCCGAATCAACGAGAAGGGTCATCACTTGGTCATTCCTCGTACTCGAGCGCTATAGACTATAAGGGTTGAGGTCCGACCTTTCGGAACCTCAGGGACTATGCTACCCATTTGTTCGATCACTCTGAACATAGGGGTAGCTTCAGAGTCCGCGACAGTAGGGCATCCCGTCCCTATTGCGCTCCCGCATTTCCCGACTTATCGGGGGTCGAATCTGAACCCGTGCGAGGTTCACGGTTCTTCGAATCACCTTCGGTTTGGGAGACTTCTTGCTGGGCGCCTTGGCCCCAGCAGCAAGTTTGGGATAGCAGCGAGCCATCATTTGGCCGCGCTTGCCGCACTTGTAGCAGATTACGCCTGCATTGCCTAACTCCATTGGAGTGGCATCCGACTCTCGACCGGCGGCTAACAATAAGCTGTCGCCGAGGCACTGTTGTAGGATTGCTTCTCAATTAAGGCAATGTCAATTGCCTCCTCCATCGTCTTTGGCACTTTTCTAATAAGGACCTGACGCGATGAGCCGTGCCGTAGTCCATTCATAAACGTAGGCACCTTAATGTGCTCCGGTATCGAACCCACATTAATGGACGCAGACAGCGAACGCATCTCCTGCACATACTCTTGCAGAGATCGTTTCGCCTGTCGTGCTCCAAACAAGCGCGTCTGAAGTAATACTTCATTGTTAGGCGGCTGGTACATGGCGCGAATCTTTAAATTAAGATCGTCCATGATGGAAACGCATCAGCGTTTGCCATGAGCGCAGAGCAAGCCTACTCTGACGCTTTGCCACGCAAATTTGACATGGCATACGACACCATCCTGGTGTCGTCTTCGATGAGCTGCGCCACTCCACATTGCTCCACTTCTAAAATCCAGTGAACAATCGTATGTGGGGCAGTCCCATCGAACTTCGGAGGGTCCATCCGAATGGCCTTGGCTGATTAGACCGGGCAGGGAGCGTCTCAACAGTTTTGTTGATCGACGCGTTCAGAGCTTGCTCACGCAAAAGCTCATCCTGAGTCTTACTGATGGACTCAGCCGTGGCTTGGCTGTTTGCCTCGACGCGTTTCTACGCTTTTCGAGCACAAACGCCTCGAATTTCTTCAAATGAGCAACATGTTGCTCAGGTGGACAATTTAAGAGATTGGCCAGGGCTTGTTCACCAAGTCCCTGCACCAAGTGCTCTGCCACCTCCCTATAATGTTGGTAAGAGGTGAGAAAAATCACCCCAATCCACGTTCAGGGACATCCGTATCCACACGCACGCTCAGAGAGACGGGTCGTGGGAAGGAATACTAGTACTACCAAGTGTAGACGGGCGCCTGAAAAGAAGCTGCCACGTACTACGCGGACACACACTTTATAAGCAGTGTGAGGAAGCGATTAGACCGTCTTACCTCTGCGTGCGGTGGTGGTAGTGTTGGTCGGCGCTTAAAGCGCAGTACCAACTGTTGCCGGCCGCTTAAATCGATCCGAGCAACGAACTTTAGAACAAGCACCTACCTGCGTCACGGAAGCTGTTTCCAGACTTCCCGTGCGCAGTGAGTGTGATGTAGTAAGTTCAAGACTGGCTTTCTTCATAGAATTTAATTTAATATAACTCTAACTACTGATTGGTTAAATGTAAAGATCGGATTCGCGTTTCTTTAGTAGCGTATCCTTACGTGCGAGCTTAAAATATATTTAATCTCGCTGATGACGCTGTCTGAAGCGTCACCATGACGCCTAGTCCCAACTGGCGTCATCCTCGTTGAATGTGATTTCATCCATGGATATCACATTCACGAAGGTGGGTCAGCCGCAGGTCCAAGGTACCACGTACCTTGTTAGACCTGCCCGTTAAGTATTCAATACTTAACGAACCGTGTAACTTTTAGCCCGTTGCATTATGTTAAGAGTAGGCGACCGAATTGGTCATCTGATTCAAAATAACGGCCTAATTCCTTTACAAGGTCTGGCAACACCAGGACAGACGCACCCTATTATAATTTCCACGAACGCATTTAATTTTTAACACCGCTCCTTATTCTTCATTCTAGTAATATTCTAGACGCAATTTATTTGTGATTGGGTCCTTATACTTGTGTTCCGATTTTTACAAAATGGACACTTTTCTCCACTTGGACGCAGACGTGTATGACGGCGATCTGGCGAGCGAACCCATTGACCTCGAGACAAAGATCCAGCGTCACATTGTAGAGACGAGTCAAGGGACGTTGCTCTTTGCTGATCAAGCTATTCGACCGGTGGAAGTAGAGAAGAAAGCACTTGAGCTGGACGAACAGGAGCGCCAGCATTATCTGCAGCGCGTCTTGATCATTGAGAAAGAAATGCAGGAGGCCAACAATGAAGTACAGCAGCAAATTGACACAATGAAGCGGATTTTGAACCTCAAAGACCCCATGGAGCAGTTGGTCGAGTACCTGACACATAAGCAGGAGGACCGACGAGACAAGAATGTTAATGTTGTCGAGGATTTACTACAGTGCGCCAATCGTATGATGAACATTGAAGACAGCGAAGTGGCCGCACTTGGGGCTTTCTTCTTCTTGTGCGACCGACAACGACCACAGGCACGAGGAATGACACTCATGCTACCAGTTGTAGCGGCCATGTTGGAGGCTTCTAGGAAAAACGGATCCCCACACGCCGTTTTAGGGCATTAATTGATGGTTGACGACGCTGGAGACGCGAGGTTTTCAGTACTATGATCCCCACTGGAAAAAATCACATTGACTTCCCTGCGGATTCGGACACTTGTAAAAGGTCCGACCCTTATTCACTCCACTTTTACATGTCAGTAAGACACCAGGTAGGCTGCACTCACACCTGAACACCTCACTGTCACCTTTGTGGCCCCCAGACGGCGGCATAGATGAAGTAGCAGGCTGTTGACACTGCTCGTCCTTCCACTCAAAGAATCCACAGCTAGCTGCTCCCTGAAAGCTGCAACAATAAAACTCGCGATTTTGGTTTGGACCAGCCTTTCTGGTTATGCGCAAGTCGCAGGTGGTATGATGTCCGGAACATATTGGGGTAGTACCCGATGCGCCAGCAACCCTTGGAGCAGGCTGTGCCACTGGTCTGCCAGGTGCCTCTGTAATGTTACCCTTCCACTGAAAAAAGCCGCAGCTGTTGTCTGTTTGGCTACGTCGGCAGGTATAGAACTGTCGCCCCTTGTTTGGACCATCCTTCTTGACTGTTCTCTCGTCACACGGTTCATCATGACCAGGACACTTTACAACAAGAATATCGCTCGGGTTGGAGTCGGATGCCCAAGCGAAGAAGTTGCACTGCTCACCTTGGGGCAGCGGGCAGACGTAAAAAATGCGTCCTGTATTCGGTCCATCGCGCGTTACCTCTCGTTCGTGGCAGGGCAAACTGTGAACTTCGCATCGGGGTACGTCTGCAGTCATGCTTGGCGCATGGTGTGGTCGACTCAGTGCCTGCGAAGGACCAGAAGATCGTGGTGGAGTTCGTTGACGTTTTCGCCGTCTTTCTGCGTTCGTGTTGTCAATAATTGAACCAACTTCCTCGCTTCCAGATGCTGTGTTGTTAAAGTTTGAGCTTTGACTTCTTGCTTCTTCTCGATGTGGCAGACTAGGTTCGCTTTCTCTAGCGGCCTGACGCACTTCCCAAGAAGGCAACGCGGTGTCGTTCACTGCTTGGCCAAATTGTTCCAAGAAGGTCTGGTCCAGCACAGTAGCGCTACGGGTAACTTCAATAAAAATATTTTTCATCTGCGAAGAAAAAAAACGTGTTGTCACAACTTACGTGAACGCAGCTTATTTGAAGACACAAGTACCTGATCCATGCATGATTGCACAACTTGTTTCATTTGTTTTTGCCCCAACGAAATTGCTTTACAGTCGTTCTCCATCTGAAACTCACAAACAACAGAATTACTGAATAGAAGTCAAGATACAATGATTGCATTATCAAAACGTACCGCTGCACGAAGAACTGGTTTCGCCAATTCGAGGCCCATGTGCTCATATGATAAAACTAGTGCCAGCCCTAACGTTGTAGGTTTAAACTGGGTCGCGTTATTTACTTTGATGGCATACTCACGCTTCAAAATGGTTTTAATGTGCTCAGCAATAGTGGCATCAGTGCCAATTCCATTTGAATCCATTTTTGCGATCAGATCCGCCTCTGACAGAAGTGGTGGCGGGTTTGTCTCACCAGTAAGCATTACAATAGTTGATGGTCGGAACATGTCTCCCTGCTGATAAACAGGAATCGCGGACGCATTCCATTTCTCGTACTTGTAGATATCCAAGTAATTTCGCTCCTCTACC
Organism: Peronospora farinosa; assembly: GCA_947646735.1. Lineage (NCBI taxonomy): Eukaryota > Oomycota > Peronosporomycetes > Peronosporales > Peronosporaceae > Peronospora > Peronospora farinosa. The sequence continues at coordinate 263,383 of CANTFK010000131.1, read as the reverse complement.
ATCAGACCAGACGCTGTGAAACGCTCACCCATTATTCGCATGACAACACTTGTCTGACTGCCTTTAGCATCCCGGCTACAACACGCTAAGAAATGTAGAGCAACAAATTCATACACCTTCTTTTCGTTTGGGTCTGACAACGTATTCACATCAACACTCTTAGTTGGATGAATCGGAGGATGCGCTTGATCATCGGATTTTCCGTGTCGAGGCGCTTCGTATTTTCCTCCATCTAAAAGCTGACGTGTCACGTAATTTTTCCACTGCTGATGATTTTCGTGCAGCCGAACTAAGCCCATGAGATCTGTGCCTTCTTTAAAGTTACTCGTCTCTGTACGGGGATAGCTAATGAAACCCTTATTGTATAGACTTTCTGCTGCCTTCATCGTTGCCTCTGACGAGATCCGTAGCCACCGCGATGCTCGCTTCTGCAATTCCACCGTCGTAAGGGGCAAAGGCTTTCGTTTCCAAGATGGACGCTTGTCCACCGACTCGATCGTTGCTGTTTGGCTCTCCACCAAGTACTCGTAGATGCACAAGCATGCCAAGCGGTCGAAAAGGTGCCCGCGCTTCCACTTAAAGGTCGTTGTCGGCGCGTCTGGCTGATCATTTTGCTGGTGCGTAACGCTGATGTAGTAAAATGCCTCGCGTTCAAAATTCTGTACCATGAGAAACCGTTCCACAACGAAACCTAGCGTAGGAAATTGGCACGGGCCGTAGCTGATGACACTCTTTTCCCGCTTTAGTGCTGGAAATTTGCTCTGGATGCGCATTGTCTGAAATCTTGTGAATGCTGCACCGATTCGTAAATCGATTTCCGATCGAGCATCGACTGCAAGTGAGAGTTTCTCATTGGGCTCCGATAAGTTTTGCACTGCGTGGATGATATCACGAGGGATCAGTGCTGAAAAGCGGGCGCGGGAGACGCGCATGCGTTGGTTGGATTTCTCACAAATGGTTTTGACTTCGTAGGCAATGTTTTCCCCTTCTCGATCACAATCTAGCCACAGCACAAGCCACTGCATCATGGGGGGGGGGACAACATGGTGATCAGTGCTAGCTCCTATACCACTACAAAACAATAACATCAGTACCTGACTGTGTTTTGCCTCTTTCAATAGCGTTTTTTCTATCTTCTTTTGGGTCTCATCACTGCGTATCCTCTTGATCACTGGAGCTGTAAAGAGCTCCACTGGATCGCAAGAGTACCAGCTTCTGACCCTTGCATCAAAATCTAACTCCATCATATGTCCAGTAACCGATGTTACGACCATTTGAACCTCTTGTCCTTGGATTTGATATGGGAATTCAAAGAGTGCATTGTATTTGGAAAATCCAGGTCGCTACAAGTAAAGAGATAATAAAATAATATCAGGTCTTCATGGTTTTACACACTTGTTAGCATTGTTATAAGAATATCACGGCACATAAATGAACGAATGTACACAACACACACGCTGTGAATGACCAGAAGATAGAATATTTGCAATCTCTTTAGCCACCGACGGTTTCTCTGCTACGTTGAGCACCTTCATTCCTGCAATTGCCACTAATTGATCGTTTTGATTGGTCAATATATTCTAACCAATCAACATTTACCAGGGGTTCAACTCCAAGACCATCACTCCTTCGTATCAGCCATGGGACGACCAAGTGGCGGCTTTTTAAACGTGTACAAACCGATGGGATTAACGTCACATCAATGCGTGGGTGCAATGCGTCGAGTGTTTGACATACGTCAGATTGGACACGGTGGAACACTCGATCCAATGGCTACGGGAGTCCTTACGGTGGCTGTAGGTCGAGCTACGCGTTTTCTACAGTATTTAACAAATGGGAAGGAATATAAGGGCGTTATTCGTCTAGGAATCACGACGGATTCAGACGACATTACAGGTCAAGTCTTGGCACAACATCCTGCTCCATGGGTTAATGAGAAGACAGTGGATTTAATTTTACAGAGGTAGGAAATATAATATTCATAAGAATAAATATACAGTAGTTGATGAGATGTAGGACTGATAATAAGTAATCACTTGTAGGTTTATTGGGACAATCAATCAAGTGCCTCCACGAGTCAGTGCCATTAAGAAAAACGGGGTTCGATTGTACAAATTGGGGAGAGCAAAGAAGGTGAGGATTGACACGAGGATGAGTGGTGACAAAGAACTAATGGGAAACTGACAAGTCATGTAGGATTTTGACGTCAAGTCGAGACGCGTACATATTGAGCAAATTGATGTGCAGAAGTTCATAGAGGGAGATTATCCTGAGGTGAGCAGTTTGAAACGTTGTGGGCTTGAAGAGAAAGCTAATTGGTGGGTGACAGGTGAAGATCCGTGTTGTCTGTGGAGGAGGCACGTACATCCGGTCAATCGCACGTGAATGTGGCGAAGCACTGATCGTGCCACTCAAGCGAGTGGATTTGGCTCGCAATCTGCGCAATCCCGCTGGTGAGTTTTGTGTTGGGGGAACGCTTGCTGAGCTCGAAAGGACTCGAAGTGGGACTTTCACCATCGACGATAGCCTCCATTTGGACGACATTCGAACTAAAGTAGAGGTACGATGCACTCCATTAATGAACAACGTGATGTTTAGCTTTTTAAATGCTTTATGCCTGTGCACAGAGAGGACATTCCCCTCTTCAGCCGATTGAAAGCATGCTCCAGCATCTTCCATTTGTCGAGTTGCCTCAGCAAGCGGCCCAGCGTTGGCTGCTTGGCGGCGTCGTGACAATTCCGGCAGACGAAATTGAAATAATGGAGCACGACGAGGTCGTTACAGGCAAGCCTATTCGTATTTATCGGCCATCCTCACTAGAATTGCTTGGAATTGCGCAAGTGCACGCGCAGCACAAGGAGTTTGTTCTCAGGAAGCGTTTATTCATCTAACAAAATCTTTTTTCAAAACTTACTGGTAAGTCGGTGCGGTGTTGCGGCTCTGCTGCATCCAGTTTTGCAGACCTGCAGCCATAATTGTCGCAAACATGTCCGTGTCGATGGACATTGCAGGACCGGTGGACGCTTGCCGAGAAGGTTTCTCGTTCTGCTCATTTTCGTACGCATATGCTGTCGCCCCAGTTGGTTGCACCATATTTCTTGCTTCGTTAAAATCAACCATCGACAGTGGACGCATTGTGGGGGGCTCGGGCTGAGCAGCTTCATCGTAGATTTGGGGCTTCTCGCCTTCAGCAGCTCGATTCTTTGCAGCTTCTTCTGCTGCCGCACGGCAATTGTCAATATGCTCTCGAAGCGGAATCATCAAGGCGGCGCGACACAATTCCTTAAGGTCACTACCACTATAGTACGCGGTGTCGATGGCGAGCTGATCGAAATCGAAATCATCGTCCACTCGCTCCGTTTTGAGCTGAAGCCGGAGTATCTTCTCACGCTGTGGTTGGCTGGGCAGTCCAATTTCAAACGTGCGAGGCATTCGGCGGAGGAAGGCTGGATCCACGTCACCAGGACGGTTTGTCGCACCCATGACAATGACACCAAAACCACCATCATTCTCGTTGCTCATTTCAGTGAAACCATCCCAGAGCGCCAGGAATTCCTACAGCAATAGCACAAACAGCAGGTCACACAACAGCATAAACAGCAAGTCACACAACAGCCTACTTAGCAACCATCAGATCAACTTATGCAGTGCTCACCGTTTTCATTGACGAGAACGTCGGGTCAGACCCGCTGCCTCGTATCCCCATGAAAGAATCAACCTCATCAATAAAAATGATGCATGGTGCCAGTTTCCGAGCGAGTGTAAAGGCGGCGCTCACAAGCTTCTGCGATTCGCCAAACCACTTGCTCATAATGGTACTGATCTTCAGATTGATAAAGAATGCGCCAGATTCCTTGGCGATGGCCTTTGCCAACATGGTTTTGCCTGTGCCAGGTTTTCCGTAGAGCAAGATACCTTTGGGAACTGTGAGCAGTTTCCCACGTGATGCAAAAAACTCTGGATTCTTGAGCGGCAACACCACCAGGTCGTGAATATCACGTTTCTGACGCTCTAAGCCACCAATGTCATCGAACGATACGTCAATGTCTTGTGGATCCACGATATCACCAGCAATGACATTCTCAAAGTAATTGGTATGAAATACACGGCGACCCGTACGCTGCAGTCGATTTTTAAGCTTGGCTTGACTATCCTGTCCCTTCGTCCAGTCATCCATCATAGGTTTTAATTGCTGTACAAGTATATAGAACAATCATTAGGAAGTACGTCATGACAAAAGAAAGAAACTTGTGTATTGCCTTGTATAGGTACTTGGATGTTTGGTACATTGTGTAAAGCATCAGTCCATCCAGTACGATACCAATCACTTCATGCTTAATAGAGACAACATGTTCTGGAGTTTGCTGCTTGTCGTGTGACGTCTCAACGCTTTTGCTGCTATTGCTGCCCATCGTCGCAATCTGGAGAATATGATGACACAATATCGATGGGTCAAGAAGACTTTGAAGAAATACTGGAGGTGGATATATAATCGTACCGGTTTTTAGTACGAAACTCCCAAAAATAGGTACGCAATTATATTATTGCACCATAATTGCAATTATACAATAGTAATTGTTTTCTGCATCCATTATTGCAACAATGACGCCTATAAAGAAGCCACAGAGTTCGTACCTGCTCTTTTGTAATGAGAAACGCAAGCAGGTAATGGACAAGAACCCGGGCATTCGTATTGGTGAGATTCAAAAAATTATCAGCGTCCAGTGGAAGGAACTTCAACCCGAAGAGAAGGAAATTTACGTCCAATTGGCAGCCAAGGACAAAGCACGTTACCAGCAGGAGCTACTGGACAATCCATTAATTAATGACGAACCTACAGCCGAGGAAAGAATGACACGTGACTCTAATGTCTGTATTTATCCACTGGGAAGAGTGAGAAAAATTGTACAAAGTGATCCGGACGTGGGCAAAATTTCAAAGGACGCATTGATTGCAATCGCAAAAGCGTCGGTAAATTGAACGCAACTGTGCAGAAATGTGGAGTGACAGTAGTATTGACCAATGTCGATGTTGCTGCAGGAATTGTTTGCTCAGTTTCTAGGCACAAAGAGCTACGAACAAGCGTTGTACCGCAACAAGCGGCAGATCAAGACATCGGACGTGACGCGAACAATTCAGACAACGGCTTCGCTCGATTGGTTACGTGAAGATTTTCCAGACGTGAAGCCCATTCAAGCAGTTGTTACTGTTGAAAAAAAGGCGAAGAAGGACAAGAAAGAATTGCCTGACACTGCATCTTTCTTTAAACCAAGGACGACAGGAGAGACAGATTCCGCGGAGTAGATATCACACAGACAAAAAGCTAATGTACCTGCGGCTCCCTCCACGTTGCTGTCTGGCTTGGCTGAGCTAGATGGGAAAACTGGGAACTCTATTGAAAAAACTGCAGGAGAGGCTTCTCATAACATCATACGCCAACACGGAGGTTCAGAATAGAAAAATCAGACAGCGATCAGCCTAAATCCAACCGCCGCAATGAACTTGATTTACTTGCTCACAGCTTTCGTCTCTCCCTCCCTCCCACGTCACGCCACGATGCTCATCTATCTCCTACATCTGCATAAATCGCCTAAAAGATATCGTTCCAGTCGTCAAACTCTTCGTCGTCATCATCCTCTTCCTCTTGCTCCACCACTTCCTCGGCCACAGCCTCCACGCGTGGGATAAGACCACGACGACCAGCAATTTTAGCGACTAGTGATCCTTCTGGAATGTTAGCTGTCACTCCTTCCGGAAACTTGATAGACTCCAGGTACACCTTGTCACCTACGTGCAGACCATTGACGTCAATCTGCAAAGTGGCGGGGATATCGTCCGTGAAGATGGTGCAGTCAAGTGCGTGGTGAATGTGGTTAATGTAGCCTCCGCGCTTCAGACCAGGGCTTCCTTCCTCGTTTAGGTACGTGATGGGGATAGATACGGTACGACCAGGCTTGTAACGCAAGAAATTAACAGCTATGGGCACGTCCGTCACCGGGTCCAGCTGTACATCTCGCATATACGCTTTAACGGGCAACTGATTGTCCACTTGTACCTGGAATACCTGATTTTCAATAGACGTCCAAAGCTTACGATGCATGCGTTCAAAGGTTCGGGTTGGAAATGAGACAAGCACGCGCTCGTCCTTGCCGTCTTCGCCTTCACCATAGAGCACACCAGGTAGAAAGCCCTGTTTGCGCAATCGTCGAGATGCACGTGATCCTTCGGTCTCACGTACTATCAATTGCAACACATTTGAATCGACCGTGTGGGTCGTAGCAGCAGCAGTTGCAGTCGAGAAAAGAAGAGCCACCTGCTGAGCACCAGAACGCGTCGCGTGCCGCTGGAGCGCGAACATGTTTGTCAATGCTGAGCCACAGATTAAGCTGTAATACCATCGAGAAACCGGTATATTATGAGGATATAACATAACAAAGGTTTTGTGTCAACACAAAAATCGAGTCTGTAGCACTAGTATTTTCTATCGTGACTTATAAGTACAGCAGGTCAAATGTTAAATTCCGATTAAGAAAATGATGTTGCAAATTTTGTATTATCGGCTATTTTGGCGTCTGGACCTTGGACCGTGTACTGTACGTACACTACTACACAAGCGTAAACTGTTCATATAACAGTGCTCTAATGCGGTAATAATTCTTGGACAGGGCACCCTCCATCACAACTTCATTGTTCATCGCGCGTTTAAGAACGACTCCATCATTGCATACCAGCATACCACCACGAAATTTCGCTTGAAAACCTGCTTTACCCAGCACTTGCTTCATCACGTCCAGCTTCATCTTGCCGTCGCTGAGCAGAATTGGCTCGTGCGTTGTTTGACCACCGTTCTCGTTCAAAGGCTGCAGTATCGGCACAGAGCTATTCTCGGGTAGAGTGAATAAGCCAGTGACGTAGGCAACTTCGTGGCTCCCAACCTGATACATTGCAAAGATACTTTTGTCAGTGGGAAGACGTTATAGAAAAGAAAACACGATATTCCAACGCACCTTCCGGAATACTGCAGACGTGTACAGCGACTCCTTTAATGACAACTTGTACACATTCGTGTCGGACTCGATGTCAATACACTCCATCACATTCGGAGTAAACACGGCTTCGCACATTGGAATCGATGATTCCACGAACTGTTTGAGTTCGTTTGTCGTCTTCTCCGTGCCATGAACCAGAATAAGCTTTCGAGGCTTTACGTTGCCCAAACAGTTTCGAATTGCTCGGCCGTCTGCAACACCGTCAAAGTCTACTTGCGTGATGCGAGAAGCGATCTAAGGCAAACAAGAAGGACATCTTAGACAGAAGGACCACTCAAAAAGGCGATAGCCCAGCTCATACATTGACGACGACTTCGTTCGTGACAGTTTTGGTAGGCCGGCTTTCAACAGCAGTCTCCTGATCAGCGTTTTCCATATCCTCATCTCCGTCTGCATCTTCAATAATGTTGCGACGCGCTTGACGGATTGCCAGTAAAGCAGCGTCCTTGAAGTCATCAGGATTGATAATCTACCGACAACCAATGCATATCAGAAACGAACTCTATTGTGAAGTAGATGCACGAATAGACTTACCTCTCCATATTCGTCCCACTCGATCTTCGGTTCTACAGCAAAGAACATCGGATACCGGACCGACGCAAACTGCCCCAGGCCGACCTTGAACGTACCCCGAAGTTGCACTGCAACAAATCGTAAGAGGCAGAACCTCGTAAGAAGCAACTCCTCGTATAACAGCAAAACCCTCGCAACGCACCTTCTTGCTGTGTAGTTTCCTCTTCCTCCGACTCGGATTCAAAGTCTTCGATTCCCATCATCATATCTTCCATAGCTGCCTCCTCAATCTCCTTCGCCTTGTTTTCAGCCTCAGTCCGAAGACGTTTTCGTTCCTTCACTTCATAAAGGGCAAGCTCTGCTCCCTCCAAAAACACTTTTTCTCTCACTGTGCATGAAATAACTTTCTCTGTTGACGGGCCCTTGGCGAGCTTTAGTACACGGGATGCAAACGACGTTTTTGGCGTTGTGGAAGTGAAAATGATGCTGTTCCGGGGGTCAGGAGCCCAGCGAATGAAAATGTCCTTTGCGAAACCACATTCTAGACTTGGTGAAGTAGCCAACACCACCTTAAATGCAAAAAATAGATCAGATAACCGAACTCCCGTATAGGACGAATAAAAGGCCTGGCGCACCTTTGGGCTTGGGAGAGCATCCAGTTCTTCCAACGTGTGAACCAGATGAATGTGACTACAAGTAATACACAATAACTTTATATCTCACGACATCCACAAGTTTTGTACCAGCAAGACAATAAATACGTACGAGAATTGAAACGGATTCTGACGACCAACGTCAAAGTTCTTTGCGATGCGGTCATTGCACCACTCCAGCATTGCCTGCGCAGCCTTCGGCGTGTAGTAACTCATATCATGAAGTAGCGCAATTGGATCGCGCAGCCTATTCACAACAACAGCATGCACTTAGATATATTGCTCGAGCGACACCATACAAGTGCTGGGCACCTACTTATTCTGAATCCAGTACTGATCCAGCACTCGCATTAACTCTAGCACGCGGCCAGAGCTGTCGGTCGGAATTAATACATTTCCTCCATTCCGAACTGTCTTTAAAATCTCCATCATAATCTACGTAGGTGATCAAATGAGATTAGCTTCGACTCAGAATATCCACAGAAACCAAAAGATTGAACAAGTCAACCTTGCTATCTCGGTCTTTGAGCTTGGGTTGCTCTGCATGGAGACTCATGGAGTCTGTAATAAGCAGTGTTGGACGTCTGCAATAGCACCACAAGCAAAATCACAGTAAGAAAGACCAGCAACATATGAAAACTAAGCCCGCTGTTGGCATCCATCGAAACCTCACGTGAACGAGTCTAAGATCGTTTTTTGCAGTACATGTTCCGAGCGATGGTTGTAGTCGACAGCATAGATAATATCATCCTGCAATAAAGCACAAAATTGACCTGCAAGTGTCAACTAAAAGTCCCTATCAGCTCTCTTGAACTCTCAACTCACCGTCTCTTTCATGATCCTCCACAGCGCGCCACCAATAAGGTGACCCGCCACATGAGGTGTAATCACAATTCCTTCTCCTGAGCTTGTGAGCGTCAATTTCTCTGAATATTTGAGTTGTTTAAAGTTTTCAAAGACCAAATCGACGTCATCCAACGAAAAGAGCGAAAAATCACTGTCATGCTTTGTTTTGGCCTGAAATGCGTCATATAGAGCAATTTGTCCCATGCGATGCACTGGTAATGTCCCATATACAGGCGCTTGAAGTCCTAGTTTTCCCATGGCATACGGAAGTGCTCCCATATGCGCCAGGTCTAAATGTGACACTAGCACAAGATCAATGCGATCGACGACACGCTGCAATGGCTTCAATAGCTCAAGATCATACTCATCTGTCCATCCACAGTCTAATAGGATACACACTTCATCAATTTCTAACAAATATGCACAACAAGGTGCACTTGAGTGAACACCATAGAGAGGTGTAAAGGTGATCACTGCCATCACTTACTCTTTTTTTAATAATGTACCCGTTGTTCTAAATTACCAAAATTTAGAGTTTAGGAATTTGAAAGAGTTTGAAAAAGTATTTTGCAAAACTTCAGACTCAATACATAAACTGTAGCCATCTCGTTTGGTCTGGTACATAGTTTCTTACATATATGTGTGTGTACCACATGTGTCAGTCACTAATAATGCTGCGAGGAGCGACGCACTCGATGCCACTAACGCGTCGTTCGTTGCGCGCCTTATCGACGCGTCGGGTGGCGCAATTGGAGACTCAAGTGCTGGAAAAGTTGCGCAGTGTCTCGGATGGATTGGGGCTGGGCGACATCGTATCCTTAGGCCGTGTTAAAGTGCGACACCAATGGATTGATCCAAATGGCTACATTTATCAAGCGTCTCACTTTTACTGCTATTTACGCTACTTTGATGGTTGATGTGCTATGTGCAGGACTTGCATTTGAAGCCTGAGAATGGACTTGTTGCGTGCAAGATTGAGATGTCATCGCCGGCCCTGATGGACTTGGCCCAGCAGGTTTGTTGGCTGTTCAGATGATTACTCCAATCCTCACTCAAGTATTTTTATACAATACTTTCTTGTTGCTGTTATTCACAATTAGTGGCAAAAGGAGGCGCAATTTGCTGTGAAGAAGCTCGAGTGGGTGAAAGAAACAAAGTTTGAGATCACCAAGTATCGGCCACGTAACGCTCGTGCTGGGCGTTTCTCGTCGCTGGCTCACGTTTCGGATATCATCGCAGTGTCAAGTTGCAAGGGTGGAGTGGGAAAATCTACAGTGGCAGTTAACTTGGCTTTCAGGTGAAGTGTAGGGAAAAGTACTGAGCTTACGTCAAATTTGACAATGGACTGTATTGTGAGCTTTTAGTCTGGCAAAGCGTGGTGCTCGGGTTGGTATTTTGGATGCCGATATCTATGGACCAAGTCTACCCACTATGATCTCATCATCGAAAGACTGCACCATTCGTCCGTCAAGAAAGGTCAAGAACTTTGTCGAGCCGGTAGAGTACGAGGGTGTCAAATGCATGTCGTTCGGCTTTGTGAACCAACGTGCTGCTCCGGGTGCAGGAGGTAGAATCAATGCTGCTGGTTGTGGCTGTGCTCGACGAATATGTTGTTATACTGAAGGGTATTGTTGGTACCAAACAGGAGTCGGAGCCGCTGTGATGCGTGGACCTATGGTTTCAAAGCTAGTAGATCAGCTCGTTCTTGGTACAGAATGGGGCGACCTCGATTATTTGGTAGTGGATATGCCACCAGGAACAGGGGATATACAAATATCCCTTTCGCAACAAATGGCTATTTCAGCCGCAGTTGTCGTAACAACACCGCAAAGACTTAGGTACGTACGCTACATATTCCGACTTGGTTTGCGCCAATCTAAAGCTTTTCTTGTTGCTTAGCTTTGTCGACGTAGAGAAGGGAATTGCAATGTTTGATGACCTAAAGGTATGTCGATCAATATGAGGTCGCGGGTGCGTCTAGCTAACATTACAGTGGCAATTGTGAAGGTGACAACTGCAGCTGTAGTGGAGAACATGTCCTATTTCGACTGCTCTCATGGACAACGACACTATCCGTTTGGTCAGCAGTTCATCGCACTTTGTATTGAACTGCTACACTATTATTCATGTTTCTGGGATATCTTTTGTCGCAGGGCCAGGACACACACACGAGCTTGTCAATAAATACAACATGAAAAACGTATTCAAGCTGCCTATCTCAGAGCATTTCAGTTCTTCTGTTGATTCTGGACGGTGCGTGCATAACCGTATTGAGTATGATTTTGTCTTGACATGTGATCTGACCTTGCTTGGTTGTAGTCCCTTCGTTTTGTCAGGATTGTCTTCAGAGGAAGAAAAGATTTACGACTTGCTAGCGACCACAGTAAGTGACGAGCTTGTCGGTGAATCTGGCCTACCTTTTATTAAGAGTGAATGCTAGGTTGCAAAGGAACTGGTGGTATTGAAGCACGACGTTCGCCTGGCACCGGATCTGCTCTACGATAAGAACCGCGGCATTGTTCTCCGTTTGTATAGTTTAAACGAGGCAAAGGAAGCTGTGCTTCACCCAGCTGATCTCCGTGCTCGGTGCGTTCGAATCCAATACGTGCTTTGTTGCTGGATTGTCTCGTCTTATTGTGCTGGTGGTTGTTTCGTTACAGATGCCGGTGCGCTCAATGCATCGACGAGTTTACTGGAGAGCAGGTGCTGTTCTGCCTTGGATTTGGTACGACGTTGTTTGTTCTAACAGTCAGACGTGTGCAGATTTTGGATGCAGCTACCATTTCAGATGATATTCACCCGACCGCAGTCGAACGAAAGGTTTGTCAAGCTGTATTGCTATTTTTTCTTACCTAAGATTGCCCACTAAATGCACTGTGTATCAGGGCAACTATGCCTTTGCAGTCACGTGGAGTGATGGCCACACGTCTTCGCTCTACACGTACGACGCACTTACAGCACTCATCGCTGAATACACGAGCGAACAGCAATAAGTGGCAGTTGACTTCCAATTTGTCGGTAAAAGGCATACTATGATATATGGCCCCGATATAGAGAAAACGGTCGAATTAGTTGAAATGATGCTTCATCAGACGAGGCAACGAAGGGCTAAGACTGCGGGCAGGCATTAAGCTACATCAAGAGGTATAGGCTAAGAAGGCCTGAACTAACAACATCCTGTCCAATTTACGCGTTATCTATGCATCATCGATTCATCAAGCTTTTCAAATGCTCTCTATTCTGAAGTGACAAATAGTAAATCCCAGATCGCGCAATAACCTTTATCAATGTGCAAGTTCCTGTCCTCGGCCGAGCTTGCTTGTGAACTATTTCACATCCTCTTTTCCTTGGTCGCGAACACACTTGGAATGTGATGCTACTCCTCTTGCTCTGCTTGCCCGGACGAGTGCATGTTCACGTGCTGCACGTTCACTTATGTTTCTGAAGCAGCTTCTCGTCCTCCTCGGCTGCGTGCTGCTGAGCAAACTGCTCTATGCACGAAATGGCAAAGTAGCCAATGAATGCCACCATGATCCATGAGCCAAGTTGGGAAACCAGACTACTACCAGAAGTTGCAGCCGTGCCTGCATGCTCCGCAGCTGCCGTGACCTGGGCCGAATGAAACTTCTCACGACATTCCAGTAGAAACTCACTAACACGAGAGCCAAGCCCCCACTGTTTGGGTGTAATACGCCCAATAAGCGCCTCCACTCGCGTGAGATGTGCGTCCGTGAAGATAGTGATGAAGAACGCAGCTTGCATGTTGGCCTTGATGAGAGCCTTGCCAATAAGCGTGGCGCCAAAGAATGTCCAAAAAGGCATGAGGAAGTGTCCGCAACAGATACCACACAGATCAAAAGCCATGTTAGGCCACGCTGACATGAGCAAGACGCCCCAAAAACCGTGCTTTTCCAAGAAACGAATCATCCAGTTTTTCATACTGTTCATAAGATTGTACTGAGACTTGGACTCAGCAATCTCCTCAAACTCTTCATTGCGTTGACCAGCGAGCTTGGCAGCACGACTAAGTGCATAGGGTGGAATCTCTCCAGCTGCAGTACCTGCTCCCCAGAGAATACAAGGAAGAAAAACCTTCGAAAAGATGGCGGCGAACGTGACCGTAGAGACTTCCGATACGTCGTTACAATTTGCCTCGAATGGATGGAACCACATGTGGTGGCGACTATCAAAATCCAGTGATTTACATTCTTCTGCCCCTTGCACCACTAGGAAAATATGAGGAAAGAGAAAGAGAATACCCGAATGCATGCCTGTACCCAGTCCCACACTTGAGAGAACACCCAATCCCACCCACCAGACGACAAACTTGATGTTATTATTAAACTCGTCTAGCAGTTGATGGTGTGGACCATCACGACTTGAAGCTACGAGCCACAGTAGCAACAATGGCAGCACAACAAATCGTGTGGCTGCATTACGCTGTATTTTCAGTGCTAACCACTTGCAAAAGCGAAAGAATACAATCCCAAAGTGATAGAAAACACTTAAAGGACGACGGAAGAGTGTCAGTTTCTTACGCTCTTGACGCAACACTTCAGCAAGAGGAACAGACGTGTTATTCCTACTCGTCATAGTCTTCCACGACTCTCTTTCGGTCCAATTGACGTGTGTCGTTGGCAGTTCTTTCCCCACCACTTTTGATTGATCGAAATGAGACAGTATGTAGGGTTTGGCTTGTAGCCAATCGAACGCTTGTACGGAGATTTTTATTTTGACAAATCAGCATTGGGTATCTGTGGGGTTATTCGTACTACATTCACTCGACATCATGATGCAGTGTATACTTACCAAAAGTCTTCAACAAATTGAGGAAATTTAACCGCGAAGTGGCTGTTGAAAGAATGATGTCGTTTTTCAAAGATACTTGTTGGAAACAGGAAAAGTACATACTATAAGGACATTCTATATCGTCATAAGTGATTATAACGTTTTGCAATACAATGACGCATTGCAGATATATCGCATTTATGTCGCCGTTAACGACACTGATTATTTTAAACAGTGTGGAATTGTTGCATGTCCTAAACAGAAATGTAGACGTGAGAATCTGACAGGATTTGTTGCTGCCGTGATGGCAACTGAACGAATTACTGTCAGAGTTGGACGACGTGCACCAGAGCACTAGAGACATGAAAGCCAGTCTCATTGTCGGGTTCTGGTCGGTTGACTCGCGCTGATTGAAGTGAGCTTCCACTGCAGAACTTTGCATGACATAGGCACTGCCCGTATTACCGTATTCATTCCGGCATTACAAATATATAATGCTTCTTACATATACAGCCTAGCTTGTAAGTGGCTCCGCAATGACACATTGTGCGCTACAAACAGCGTACTGGCCACCTTGACCTGCAGATAAGAAGACCTGAGGATGTGGACTATCATGATCCAGTTGCACGGTCATGTGCCTGAGAGTAAACAAAATCTCACGGTAACATTCATGACAACTTTTGCAATAATCCGAGGACTGGATGTATCCAATGTATAATTTCTTTGTTTTTTCCATGATTGTTCGCGATCTGCTGTGGTCCACAAAAGGTTTACGCTATAGTTACTCGTGAACTGACAAGTGACAAAGCATCAACATGAGCAGCTTTTTTAAGCAAAATGTTAAGACCCCTATCGTGAAACTGCTCAAGTCTGGCGGTGCGTATTATCACCTCTAATTGTCTCCTCTTTCTCCTTTCTATTACGATAACATCTTTCTCTCTCTCTTAGCTTCCCCTAGCAGCATTGCACTGGCCATGGCGTTTGGTGTCTCTGGAGGAATCTTTCCCATTCCTGGGGTCACAACTGTACCCGTAATGGCTGCCATCTTTCTCTTTCGACTGAACCCCGTAGCTGCCATGCTTACAAATTACCTCATGACGCCACTAAACATTGCGTCTATCCCCGTCTTCATGTGCGTCTGAATTAGTCATTTCTGCTTCTCTGCAGGTGTTGATTGTCATGTGACTTTGTTGATGTTGTAGCTATTACGGCAACGCTTTGTTTGGAGGAGGTGAAGGTGACAGTGAGTTTGCCATGAGCAGCTTTATGGAGGACATGAAGACAGACACGATCAACACGCTGCTGGTCTTCCGCTTTACGCTATTGCACGCCATCTACTTGTGGCTGCTTACCATGCCGGTGCTTACACTTGCCGTCTATGGCGTGCTTACACCCGTTCTACGTCGTGTTATGCCCAAGAGCAAAGATGAGGGGAAGCATGCCTAAGTAGAATTAGGCTTCTCAAGACTCGTCGCCTCTAGTGGCGAGCATATGCTTTCATTCATTCAGTAAATTTTATGTTCTTTGTCTAGTACAACCTTGTTTGCCATTAGTTTCGCTAGCAGCGGCAAGACTGCGATGAATTTTTTTTTGAGTTTAATGATAATACGCAAGCGCTCCGACATAAGCAGCGTATTGCAACAGCACACACGCGTTTGTCCGTGTGTCGCATTTGAGAGCTTTAACACCATAGAAAAGTTACTCAGCACATTTTTTGCTACGGTTTAGCCGCTTCTGGGCGGCGAGGAACTCTTCTTCACTGGGCTCGCCTGGGTCCTGCGATGCAGCCTTACGCTTTGACTTTTTACCCTTGTCAGTGTACTTGGCTTCCAAGCTGCCAAGCAACGATTTAAATTCGCGCTTTCTGATTACAAAAAACAGACTTAAAAGTCAGTAATGCTCAGACGATTTTCATGTACTCAACAAGCACGACATCACCTTTCCGTACTGAGCGCTGTGCTGTCCGACTCCTCCCCACGCTTTTTCTGGTTGCCTTGGATCTTTTTCAACAGTTCTTCGGCCTCGCGCGCTTCCTTCTCACGCTTTGCTTGCTTGCGCTTTTGCTCTACCGGAGTTTCTTTCCTTTTCGTCTTTTTGGACTGCTTCTTCACGTACTCGCGCCATGTCGGGAAGGTCTTCAACTGTTTTCACCAATCCACGAGTTAATACTTGATGGTATTGAAACTTTTATCGTCTAGCATAGACACTGACCTCCTTCTCTTTAATGGCCTTCCGGATCATCTCCGCAAAGCGTTCTTCATCGTCGTCCGTGGACAACATGATCGTGTCCAAGATTTGCTGCATCTTACCCTCGTACTTGGTGTAGGCGGACAGAACATCACGTCTTTCCTCATCTGAGTGACGATATTCCCCCTCGAACCTGTCAATATCCTCCATGGATACCTTGGGAAAGATACGTGCAAAGTATTGTGTCCACATCTGGAACGACGAGGTCTTGTTGTCATGGTCGTCCGATAGGATTGTGCCCGACTCATCGTAGACCGCACGTGCTTCCTTGTCACTCAAGATCGAATGGATGGCACTCACAGCCTGAAACTTGGCTGTTGCTTTGATACACGAAGCTTTATCACCTCGTTGCTTGTCAGGGTGCTACAACCATGGAGCAAGAATGTCAAAAGACTCCACTATCTTACGAGTAAAACGAGCAGACGCACATATTTCAGAGCCAGTTTACGATAAGCCCGAGTAATTTCCTTATCAGTGGCTGATCTCGACACACCCATCACCGCATACAGGTCACAGTCGTCCCCAAATTCAGCATGGATCATCGCTGCTGCCATCGTTGCAACTAGTGACGTACTTGCGTGACAAAAAGCATTACAAAAGTTACAAATCGTATCAGCTCTAGCTACTACCACATCTTTTTATGTGTCTTCCACCCAACTATTTAACTCCGAATCTTCAACTTAAAAAAGTGTCAACTTAACGGAGAGAGAGAGGATAGAGAGAGAGAGAGAAAGATGCTGTCGTTCGGAAGCGGAGACTCAGCGCAAGTGGCAATTGTGACAGGTGCCGGTCGTGGATTAGGTCAAGCGTGGGTGCAGGCGTTAGCGGCACGCGGGGTTCGTGTTGTAGTAAATGACAACGACATTGACCATTCACTTGTGGACGACGTTGTCCAGAACATCCGTAAACGAGGTGGTGTGGCTGTGGGTGATTACAATAGCACGACAAATGGTGTGGAAATCGTCAAGACTGCAATCGACCACTTCAAAAGAGTCGATATCTTGATCAATGTATGCAGTTCCTGCCCTCTAGTTGTGAGAGTATGGGATAAAGCATGACAGTTTCTGCTGTTGTTACTGGTGTAGAATGCTACAGTTATTCGTGATGGATCCTTCCGCAAGATGACACCAAAAGACTGGTATTTTGACTGCAAGAGGAGCTCGCTATTGTTGAAGACTGCTAGATTATGACAAAAGATAGAGTGCTTATTGCTGCTACTGCTGCTGCTGCCTGTAGGGACGACGTGTATCGTTCAAGTTTGCTGGGCACGTTCAGTGTCACGCAAGCGGTGTGGCCTATCATGCGAGACCAAAAGTACGGCAGGATTCTTAATTGCGTGTCTGGTGCCGGGTTTTATGGCAACTTTGGGCAGGTCAACTATGCGGCGATGAAGATGGGGCTCGTTGGATTCACTGTGGCGCTCAACCGAGAGGGTCCGTTGGCCGATCTAAGCTACAGACGAAGAAGGAGTTGCTGTTAATAATGGCTTACACTGTTGAATGATAATTTGTTGTTTTAAGCAGGTCTCAAGTACAATATTGCTGTAAATGCAGTGTCTCCTGTGGCTGGCACCCGACTGACGCAGCCAGTTTGGCCCGACGACGTCTATGCCAAGCTGACGCCGGAATTGACGTCGCCAATCATTGTGTATCTATGTCACTCATCATGCAAGGACAACGGTCAGCTGCTTGAGCTGGGAGGTGGATGGGTCGGAGCTCTGCGTCTACAGCGCACCCATGGTGTCGGCTTTCCCACCGATCCCACTCAGTTTACGCCTGAGCTCGTGGCAGAGCAATGGCGAGATGTAATGGATTTTAGTCGCGTGACCCATCCCACGTCCACGCAAGACTCGTTTGAACCAATGATGCGCAACGTGACGGCACCACCGACGTCTCTGACTACTTCTCGCTCTAGTGAGTGTGCCGAAGTGTTTGACCGACTGCGGACGACACTGCAGGAGAAAGGTCCTGCGCTTAGCAAGCAGATTTCAGGTGTGCTCGAATGGCACATTAACAAGGAGGTATGGACGATATCATTGCTTCATGGCAAGGGCACGTTGTTAGAAGGGAGACACCCGCGTCTGGCACCGGACCTGCAGATCCACATGGACGAGCAGGACTTTTTGGATTTGGCAGCGGGCCGACTGCGGATGCAGCAAGCATTGATTCGAAAGAAATTGCGCTTACAGGGCAACTTGAAGATGGCCATGAAGCTGCAGCCATTTGCGGATCTCCTGTTGCAACAACATCAGGCGCGGCTGTGAAGAAAAAGCCATTGCGCAGTGAAAGAGGGCGAGAAGTTTACAGACTTATGATTTGCAAACTAACAAGTTGATGGTCGGTCCCCTCCCCAAAATTGTTTGTGATGGGGGTGTGTGTAGGTTACAGTATGGAAAGCTACAGTGTTCATATCGCGAGCCCCTTTATACGAAAAACCTTTACGTTGTCTTGATCAAGTCTCAAAGTGGTTCTTATAAATCGAAAAATCGAAAATGTTTTCAGATTATTGGGTCAAAGCCTATTAAACTGGACTAAACGCTTTGACCCAGTAATCTTAGCACATTTTGGGTTAAACCTATCGCACTTATTTCAGTACAAGTGTATCGATATCCATCGCCATTCATTCCAGCAGCCAAGTCAAGTGAGTCCCTGCGCTGTCTTCTTCTCCCCTTTTCCTCCTTCTACAACAAACCAAGACAATGAGCAGTCACGAGGAAATGGATGCAGTCTCGTCCGGTGTGAGCGTCCCACCCGACACCAAATTTGATCTAACGAATCGTCTGGCGCCTTTCATGGATCTTCACTTTATGTTCCCACTTATTGACTTTCTATCCAGTAGCGAGCTGTATGACGAAGCAAATCTCATGGCGGCCAAACTAGCATTACTAAAGCCCACTAATATGGCGGATTTTGCCGTGGAGATTTATGAGACGCTGCATGGAACAGACAACGTGCCGCAGGAGTTTGAGACGCGTCGAAGTGAGATTTTGGATGCGCTGAGCTTTGCTAAGAGCGAGTGTGGCCCCATGCTGAGCCTCATTGAGGATGAGGAAAAGATCATGCAACTGCAGAGTGAGAATCTGCTTAATGCTAACCACCTCGAGCAGAACGAGGGCGTACGTGGACTCAAACACATAGATGTTATTTTGGTAGAGATGTTGTCTTAACAGACTGACTCATTGACTGTTGTTGATACCTTTTTGATGCAGATTACACCTGCT
Source organism: Peronospora farinosa (assembly GCA_947646735.1). NCBI lineage: Eukaryota > Oomycota > Peronosporomycetes > Peronosporales > Peronosporaceae > Peronospora > Peronospora farinosa. The sequence continues at coordinate 244,067 of CANTFK010000131.1, read as the reverse complement.
GTGCTTGATGGTCTATACAAGTACGCCAAGCTGCAATACGAGTGTGGCAATTACCAGGACTGCCTTACGTACCTCACATACTACGGGGTGCTCATCCCCAATTCATCAGAGCAATACTTGAACGCACTGTGGGGCAAGCTCGCCGCTGAGATCCTCATCTTCCGCTGGGAGGACGCACTGGCTGACATCTCCCGCATCAGCGACGTCATTGAGAGCAGCGTACGTGGCCTAATCCTCAGTACGAAATCCACTTGTTGGTGCTGACAATTTTTTTTTCTTTTTTTTTTACCGACAATAGACCATTATGAGCCCAGTTGAGCAGCTCCAGCAGCGCACGTGGCTGCTGCACTGGTCGCTATTTGTATTTGCGTGGCACGAAGAGGGTCGCGACGCAATTGTCGACTTCATGCTGCAGTCGCGCTGCGTTGAGGCCATCCAGAGCAACGCACCTTGGCTCCTGCGCTATCTCTGCGCTGGCGTTATTTTGCACAAGCGTCGCCGCAATCTCATTAAGGACCTGCTTCGTGTGCTACGCGTCGACGACAAGGGCTACTGTGACCCGATAGTGGACTTTGTTGAGTGTCTTTTCATTAACTTCGACTTCGAGTCCGCCCGGGAGAAGCTGCGCGAGTGCGAGGTCGTGCTGGCTAGCGACTTTTTCCTTTACGAGAAGAACTCGACAGATTTCATGGAGGCCGCACGCCTGGCCATCTTTGAAATGTACTGCCGTGTGCACTGCACCATTGACATGAAGGTGCTGTCGTCCAAGTTGGCAATGCAGGAGGACGGCGAGGCTGAGAAGTGGATTGTGAATCTGATCCGTAATGCTCGCCTTGACGCTAAGATCGACTCCCAAGAAGGACTTATCGTTATGGGAACGCCGCAGAACTCGGTCCATCGTCAGATTATCGACAAGACTCGAGATCTCGCGGCACGGACTTGTAGCATGGTGGCACAGTTTGAGCGCATGGGTAAGCGAAAGACCTTGCAGTGAGCGATCTTTCTGGATGCTGGACTGCTGCTTCGCTGAAGTAACAGGAAATTCGTTGCACTCGAGCACATAGTAGTTAACTTTACTTCGTTATCATCTACGACGAGGCAAAACCTCCGTACGAGCTACCAAATTGTACTTCGTATTTGGAGTAGCATTCCTGTTCATCTGCTTCTCAATGGGATTCTGACCGGCGTCTTGGTCATTAGCGCATTCAAAGGATACAGAATCAGTGGTCTGCACGGAGAAATGTTGTCGGCCAAGCATGATTTATATCTCCAGCAATTGTACGAGCATCTTACCATGCGGATCAGATCTCTTGTTTCAGGAATAAAGCGTTTTTCGTATCAATCCTTGTGCTTCAACTCATCAAATCAGCAGATTTACAAAACCGTTTCGCAAATGACATTCATATCAAATATTCTGAACGGGAAACCAAATGGTATTTACAGTGTTTCGCGTGTCATGAGAATGTACCTGAACTTGAACACGTACAGCGGTAATATGGCAAACTCAGCTTCCCGGCTAATGCACAAGCATTACGTAGCAACAATCAGTCCAGCTCTAAATCTGCAAGAGTTCATCTTTGACCATCAGCTAGGTCGCGGTAACAAAGAGTCGCAAGTGTTAATACGCCGATCAAGACGCTAGTGTACGCCAATACCATCGACGACATCGAGTACTATCTGACAAAGTTGGACGCGTTCTCGTCAAAGCATGGAAACTTGTAGACGGGTACTTCAAAGAAGCTGTCACAACTTTTTAGCACACAATGTAGACGGGCGCTTCGAAAAGAAGCTGCCACGTACTACGCGGACACACACTTTATAAGCAGTGTGAGGAAGCGATTAGACCGTCTTACCTCCGCGTGCGGTGGTGGTGGCGTTGGTCGGCGCATAAAGCGCAATACCAACTGTTACCGGCCGCTTAAAGCGATCCGCGCAACGAACTTTAGAACAAACACCTACCTGCGTCACGGAAGCTATATCCAGTCTTCTCGTGCGCAGTGTGTGACAGGGCATCTAGTTACACCTAAACATTAAAAAAAATACTTAATGTAAGGTCTTAAAGTATCCATGATTACTTTTGACTTGTCACTTGGGTGCGATACACAAAGGTGATCCACCCTCGTGAATGTGATATCCGTTGATGGATTCACATGGGAAGGGATGACGCTAGTTGAAGCTAGGCATCGCGACGTCTCAGAAGGACGTCAGTTGCAATCTTAAATCTAGATTTAAGATCATGCGACAGGATACGCTTCTAAGGAGTCGCGTATCCGATCTATATACATATATAGCCCATCAGTAGTTAAGTATATATTTAGTTATAATTCATTAAATATAACTCAGTCTTGAATTTACTAAACGTAAGCACCGCGCACGAGAAGCTGAAAAAGCTTTTGCGTGACGTCGGTGACTTCTTGTTTAGAAGTTCGTTGCACTCTCGCTTAAGCGAGAAGCAACTGGTGGTACGACTGCTTAAGCAGCCGACCAACCGCATAACCACCCTCGAACGCGAAGGTAAGACGGTCTAACCGCTTCCTCGCTTGTGCTGAAGGTGTGGGCTAAGTAGCACGAGGCAACTTCGTTGAAGTGCCCGTCTACACAGTGAGTGTGATGTAGTATTTATGACTGACTTATATATAATAGAAATTAATTAATATAACTCTAACTACTGATTGGTAAAATCTAAAGATCGGATATGCGTCTCTTTAGTAGCGTATCCTTACGTGCGATCTTAAATTATATTTAAGCTCGCTGATGACGCTGTATGAAGCGTTATCATGACGCCTAGTCCCAATTGGCGTCATCCTCGTTGAATGTGAATCCATCTATGGATATCACTTTTACGAGGGTGGGTCACATTGATGTGCATCACCCAAGTGGCAGGCCTAAGGTACCACGTACCCTTTTAGACCTAGCATCATATACTTAACGGTCTCGTGTAACCATTGGCCCGTTACACCATCCTCTTCTTTACGACAACTTTTACATTTTTGTAAAACATCGAAAGCAAGAAGATGCCAACGAAACGTGGTAAGGCTGATGGGTTGCCTGCAAAGACGCCCATGCAGACCACACTAAGCGCACGAGCCGCGATAACTCACAGCCGTCGATAAGTGTCTCTGTGAAAACGCCTACATCTAATGTCAGCTTGTCAGCAGAGAACACTAATCCATCCCGCTATGGTGCGGATGATTACCTGTCTCTCATTGTTGACTACAATAAGAGTACGCAATTTCCATCACCCCAAAGTGGTGATGAGCGCAGTGCATTGATGGGATATATGTCTCCATAACTAGAGGCACCCAATCTTCAGGAATATTCCGTGCTTCCTGACAGTGAGGGTTATGCCTCGTCGTTGCGTCAATAAGCGCAGCGACCACAACTGAGCGCACATTTTCGAACATAGCAGCCGCGGCTCAACAGCAGGTCGGCGATTTCTAGGCCAACCGCCTTTGTTAACCCCACGTCTGCAGTCTTGACAATTTATAATGGAGAGTAAGCTCAGGAGAGGGTGATCTAAAAGCTTCACCGACTTCAGAGTTGGCCTTACTAGCACGCCGTCGCGAGGGCGGCTATGTGAGTGATGGCTTGTCACCAATGTCATCCCCATCCGATCAAGTGTGAATAGTGCGACGATCCTAGAGCGTGCCACTATTGACACTAATAAACTTTTCAGCGTCTTTCCATCATGGAAAAGGCATGGTAAAGCACTAGGTCGTGCTTTTACTATCCTGATCGTGTTGCGTCCGAACGAAAAAGCTGACGAATACGAGGAAGAGTTCCTGCGCCGTCTTACATCGCATGCAGATGCAGTGAAACAGCGGTCGTAGCGAGTCCGCTTCGGCTATGACGCGTGCGAGAGATATTTTAGGCGGTAAAGTACCCCCAACTCCTTCTAGATACGCTGCCCCTTCTAGCCCATCAGGACCTAGCAGAGCGAGTGCAGCTGATGTTTCTGCTCGTGAGCAGCCATCAGCCCAGGCACGTCGACGCGCAACGCGTCTACAGATTCCCAAGAGTCGAAGCTATTCGGGTATCCCTGCCCCTGTACAAGGATCTAAAGCCTTTGCCTCATATAGCGGTGGGCCAACAACCTTTCAACAAGGAAGCGTTTGTTCGCACCCCAATCCACCAATACAGGTGGCGCCCGATAGGAGCGGCGATTACGCTTAAGTATTCGCGGCTGCGTATCCTGTTGTTGTTCAGTCGCAGGCGGATATCGCTGCGCTGAAGAGAGAGGTGCCTGATCTCTCGAGTCAAGTCTCGAGACTGACTTCGGGTCTACGCGCTGTAAATTAGAGGGTTTGCCAGGGGTACGATCGACTGAAGCTCCGTTTGAATTTACACGAGCGACTGTGATGAGAGACCCGCGTCAAGCGCGGAGTCCTCCTCGATCACCAAGTCCTCTATCGCCTCGTTCGTATAAGGAAAGTCACCTTCCCCGCCGCCTGATCGATAACGAGGCTCGAATCATAGTAGACGTCACCATCGGTCTCGTTAGACTGATGCGAATAAGTGATCTCTTGTGTATTCACATACCGTTTCAGACGACCCACGTAAAATACGGGGTGCGTCTTCATATACGGTGTTAGAGTGAGCCTACAATTTAGATCTACACCTTCTTCAACCACTGTAAAGAGACAATGAATCGGTGCAATAGCTTAGTAGTACCACCAGGTAGTACAAAAATTGCATTCTAGGTAGGGTAGCAGTACTTAATAGCACTTTGTCCCCCACACTATAGTGTTCATTGTTTTTGCGACCATGTTGGTCCGCATATTGTTTTTGCTTGTCCTGTGCGCTTACCATTGCGTCACGGAATTTACGTGTGATGGCTAATCGCTCATCCACAAAGCGCTGAGCTTTGCGCACGCTTTTAGCATCCATCTCGCCTATGACACCCCCAAGAGTTCGGTCATGGGTCGAAGCTGTTGATACCACTATAGTGTCATCGTCAAGGAGCACAGACATTTCTTGCCGTGCCTCCTCATTGACACCTAGAGGTGCCGTGACCACCGATTAACTAGCAGTGTCACTAGGGCAATTTTGACCCTCTTTGGCATTCGCACCGAGCGAAGTGAGAGGCCCTCCCCCACTAAGACTCAGGCTGAGCACAAACGAGACTGACGTCCGAGTATGGTACAGTCCGTTAGTATAAAACGGTGTTTCACCCGTACTGGCGTGAACGCTATAATTAATAGCGAATTCCACGAATTTAAATTGCTTGTTACATTCCTTAGGAGTCGCTACAGTGCGCAATACATCCGCCACGACTCGATTGGCTCGTTTCGTTTAATCATTGATCTGAAGATGATCGGCTGTTGACGTGTGGAGCTTGCTTCCCATCAACTTAAACACATGACGCCAAAACTCAGACGTAAAACGCGGATCCCGATCCGATACTATGGATTCCGGCATCCCGTGTAGTCGATACACATGATCTAGAAACAAGAGGGCAGCTTTTTCCTGAGATCTTGGTGCTACATGGTGCCAAATGCACCATCTTGCTCATTCTGTCTACAAAGACGACGAGCCCCGTCCTGCCTTATGGTCAGGCGGTAAGCCAAACATGAAGTCCAAACTGACCGACTTCCAACATTCGGTTGTAATCGGCATTGGATTCAATGGCGCACTGCTAGAAGGTGCAGGCTTAATGCACTGACACTCTTCGCAAGAACGAATATAGTTGGCCACCCACCGATATAGGTGGGGCCACCAAAATTCCTCTGACACTCGTAAGAATGTCTTTTCACGGCCCAGATGCTCACTAGATGGCGCATCATGGCACTCGTGAAGTATCATCAGCTTGAGATCTGTGTCTTGAGGGACATAGATTCTCAAGGGATCACAGGGTGACAGTTGATGCCATTACAGGCCATCACTGTAACTAAAGCGATTTAGTTTCGCTTTGAGGTGTGACGGAAGGGTAACCTTTCGTCCACCAAAATGATCCAACAGCAGGCGACAATGTTCGTCCTGACTGTAACACTCCTTGATATCGGAGGCCATTGAGCTCGTCACATGGTAGGCCCTCATGGCTGCCAATGTTGACGACTCACCTTGTGCTTTCGCACGAGACACACTTTCTTGGTGTCTTGCCTCGAAGTCTGGTCTGCGCGATAACGCGTCAGCTAAGACATTCGACTTACCCGGCTTATATTCAGCTTTGAGATTAAATTCAGAGAAGAATGTTAACCATCTCGACATTCTCGGCGAGAGGTGCGGTGAATTTATAGCGGTCCGCAGTGATGCGTGATCCGTATAAGCCACAAAAGGTTCGGTGCCCAAGAGGTGCACCCAAAAATTTACAAGGGCATACTTAATTGAAAGCAGCTCCTTGTCATGCGCAGGGTAATTCATCTCTGCAGCTTTTAAAAGCCGATACTGATACGATATGACACGGTCAATGCCGCTGCCGCTGTCATCCTTCTGCATGATTGCGCTGCCGATTGCAAAGTTGCTTGTATCGCAGACGACGCTAAAGGGCTTATCCTCGTCTGGAAATGCCAAGACTGGTGCTTCCACAAGAGATTGCTTCACTGATGTGAACGCATCTTCTTGTTCCTTTGACCAAGTCCATTCTGTATCCTTTTTCAAAAGGTCAGACAATGGCTTAGTCTGCTCTGCATAATTCTTGCTGTACTTATGCAAGTAATTAGTGAGCCCAAGAAATTGGCGCAGATCCTTCACATGACGTGGGACTGGCCATTCCTTTACAGCTTTTACCTTTTCTGGGTCTGCCTGCACCTACGATGCAGACCAGTACAGGTATCTCGGGGGCCCCTATTACGCACTTTTGCAAGTTCACATATAATTGGGCGTCACCCAGAGTCTGCAACACAGCGTCTAAATGACGCTTGTGCGACTCTATCGCGCTCAGAACGTCCTCCTCCCTACTATGCACGAATACATCGTCAAAGTAATGGGGCGCGTAGGCACGGTGCTGACGCATCACGTGAGCCACCACTCGGTTGAATGTTGCCGGAGCATTTTTCAACCCTTGTGGCATTACAAGCCACTCCCACAGCATACCGCTTGGGGTGCTTACTGCCGTTTTGGCTACATCGGTATCTCGCATGAGAACCTGATAGTAGCCATCCTTCAGATCCAACGCGGAAAAGATAGTTGACTTGGAGTTCAACAAGGCATCTATCTTTCTGCGGGATCGGCGTTTGAGCCGGAATGGTGGCCGTGTTCAGCTTTTTATAAGCATTAACCACGCGCCATCCACCCGTGGCTTTACGCACACAGAAGGTCGGGATGCAGTGAGGCGACTTGCTCTCACGTACATGTCCCGCCTTGGCTCGCTTGTCGAAGAACTCATCGACGTAATCAACTTGATCCTTTGGCAACGTCCATTGCCTGGTCACACAATACTTGGATCCAGGCTCCAGGTCAATCTCGTTCCTGCTTCCCCTACTGGCCGGTAGAAGCTCGACACTTCTGCTGGAAACATATCGCGGTGTTTCTGTGGTAAGTTGAACTGTGGTGGAGTGGGTTCTCAAAATTGTATGATGAGACCCCAAACCACTCACTGTGCCGGACTGCCGACTGTCGGAGGGGGTACCCCGATGCCGCGTATGGACCTACTCTCATCTTGTGTACCCGTCGGCTGGCGGGTTGCACTCTTCGGAGGACTTGGTGATGATGTAGACGTCTGCCTTGAGGGAGGTATACCTGGGGGACTCGAGTGGATATGCTTCACTCGGTGGGCCCGTAGGTGGCCACTCGATCGACCTTGTCGAGAGTGGGCTTAGAGCCAAATTCTTGAGGGAGCTTGTCGTCCCTGGCCTTTTCGTTCTTGTTTTAGAAGTATTAACCACCTGACCTTTACTTTGCTCCTGGACCGTGAGGTCCTGTTGCAACTTGGCTACATAGCTAGTAACAGATGAATTTTGCGGCGAGTGCCCAGCCACGACTTGTACATTCAAACTGGGGTCGTGTAAAGCGGTTGTCACTTGCACCCCTAATATCTTTCCGACCACACTCCCGTTAGGATGTGCCTGCGGTACTTAACGCTCTTGCAAAAACCTTGTCATTGCCGCGGTGAAGTATGTCTGCAGATTGTGTGGTGGAGTGGACTCTCATACGAACCACAACACACACATCGCCGGACTACCGACTTACGGAGGGGGTACCCCGATACCGCGTCGTGTTAACCTTGGGTCTCACCTTGTGTATTCGTCGGCTTGGTTGGTCTTGCTCCTCGGTTGACGCAGAAGACTTAAAGACTTGGACTTGGTGGTCCCCGAGTGGATATACTTCACTTGGGACCGGGTTTCTTGGGCTCAATCGACTTAGTCGAGAGCGATGCACCTGGTACTATGTACCCCTTTGGTGGCTGACTGTTCTTGGTCCTTGGACTCTTTTTTCTTGTTCCCCATAGGGAAACTGCTTCCTGTAGCGGGTCGTAGAGTCTTGACACTTACTTGACACCTCAGGCCAACTATCCTGAGGTTCAACTTGCGTAGCTTGAGCCGTCTAACACTTGCTGAAGTCGGGGGCCAAAGGGTATCTCGCCCAGAAGAGGTGAGGTGACGCTTGGATGGGGCGCTTAAAGCTGCCACGTGTGATACAAATTCGTGTGTGTTTATATATCTTACTCTTTTCATGCTTTTCTTGCCTAACCCTTGCTCTTCGCTCTAGATGGTGCCACGTGTCAACTCCTGAAAGAACAGATAGCTCTTTAAGACTCGGTATTGGCACAGACGCTGCACTTTAGGGAATCTTGTTTCTTTTATAAACTAAAAACCCTGGAGTACCTCGGGGTCCTGGACCATCTTAAGGCCTGGACAACTTTGGGTCCTAAAGACTTTTGGGTCCTGGACCACCTTAGTCCCTGAAATACCTTGGAACCTGGACTACCTTGGACCCTGGACAACCTTGGACCCTGGACTACCTCTGAGTCCTGGACCACCTTGTAATATGGACTACTTCTGGATCATCATAGAATACCCCAAGGTCCTGGACCACCTTGGACCCTGGACAACTTGGGACCCTGGACCACCTCGGAAACCTGGTCTACCTCGGGTTACTGGACCTTCGGGAGTCCTGTACCTTCGAGGCACTGAACCTTCGGGTTCCCGGATTTGTGCCGGCTCTGCATTGTAGGAAACCTTGTACCTTCTATGACCTCAGGACCCTGTACCACCTCGGGATCTTAATACCCTGTCGTTCTTTTTGAGGGAGTGACCGGTCATTCTTGCGAGGGAGAGATCGGGATCCTTCAAGCCAGTTATTATAGTAACTGCGAAGGACCTCAATTTCACTGGCACTTCTCAAAGGCTGTGTACTGCGCGCTGGTCTTCCAAACTGCGGCAATATCCCGTGCATCCCTGTCATGTCTCCTCGGCGCAGCAGTAGGTGTCCATGTGTTTGATGACAATCCGTATTCACCAACTTACCAACCTTTTTTTCGCCAGTGACCTCTTCCAATTCTTTACCTGGCGAGCCAGCACCTGGCCGTTGGTCTGCCCCTCCACAGCCTGGACCCGAACCTGTCTTGGTAGTTCTGACTGTAGACCTTGTCGGTGAGCCCACTGATTATACGAGTGTCTCTCAGGCGTGGGGAGTTATTCTAGTGGAGATGGTACGGACCCAAGTTCTGAGGCCCCTCGATGAAGATCATAGAGTCCTCCAGCAGGCCTATCAGGCTGAGCATCGCCTGGCCCAAGACTTGCAGTGACGCGTAAATGAGGTTATTCGATTTGAAGAAGTCGATCTCCCCTGGATAAAAGCTCAAATCAGAAAACTCGTCTGCGATCACGAAACCAACCAGCTGACTATTTCAGGGTACTAAGATGAGCTCACCAACCGGTAAGACTGCTGTCTTGAGGTTTAGGCGTCTCGGTCCACATTACGGTACAGGAGGGGCCAGTATAAAGCAGCTGTGACGAACTTTACAGTCCAAGTCGAAGAACTGGAGGCCAAGTTGGGCACCATTGCGGTATCCAGAAGCTGCGACACTTTAGAGGCCAAGGCATCTAAAGTGTCGCAGCTTCAGGATAAGATGTCTCGCTCCAAGGCTTTTGTGAAACAGGTCGCCTGCCATCAGGAACAGCTCCAGAAGTAGCTAGCAGTGACTTGGAGCGCCGCAGAAAGACCTTTCCTGCCTATGGGCCAAAACCGCAAGACGTTCGAGGGCTAAAAGTTCTCGGTCGCCCGCTGCCATGGCCCCTTCCACCTCTAAGAAGCGCCGGACTATCCGTGTCTATAGTTCCGCTGAAGACGAGTACAGTTGCAGCACTGAGTCTCTGCTAGTCACGATGGTCCAGTCGCGTGCCATCCTTCGTCGTTATAGCCCGGCGGCTTCTGGTGGAAAACCTGATCTAGAGGTGATGGACTTGTCCAGTAGTCTCTAAGCCTGGCTCTTCTCTGAGATCGGTGGGGTCATCCAGGCACCTTAAGTCTAATTCTCCTTCAAAATCGGCGGGGTCCACTGTGATACCCAGATCTGGTTTTGCCCCAAAATCGGCGGGGTCTACTGGGAAACCTAAGTCTGTTCTTTCAACATCGGCGGGGTCCACTGGGAAATTCAAGTCTGGTCTTCCTATAAAATCGGCGGGGTCTACTATAAAACCTATGTCTATGTCCTACTCCAAAATTGGTGGGGTCTACTGGGAAACCTAAGTCTGGTCCATCCGGCGAGATACACTGGAAAACCCAGATCTGGTCCTCCTCCAACATCGGCGGGGTCCACTGGGAAACCCAATTCTATTCCGATCCCCAGAGCACAATAATCACCTGCTGTATCCCCCAAAAGGAGGTAATGCGTACGTCTCATACCGATCTGTTCATCCTTCTTTTTGTCCGCTTTGAGTCCGACACTGAAAGTCTCGACTTTGATGATCAGGGGGTCCCAGCGTCCAAGGGTCCTGATGCTTCAACGCCTGGGACCCATCCATTACTGGATATGCACAGCCAGGTGTGTTCAGAATCGAAGACGTTGCTCCATGGCCAATTTCTATGGTGGGGCCCCTTGCGATCACGCGATTAATCGTGAAGAACCTATGGTCCAACGTGACCCTTCCGGCCTCGTGGATAGGCCCGGGCTTTTCTACGGACAAAGCATCCAGTGGCCCCCTGAATAAGAGTGAGGTTATCTTAACGGATCCTCAGCTACATCTGTTAAGGAGATCAAGTCCATGGGAGCAGCGGACGGTGTCTGAATATCCTCTTTTCTTCCCGGTGAATGGATGGTTTGTCGACCAGGTGGAGAATCACGATGCCTACGTAGACGCATCACGCCAGAGCTTGTGGGAGTACCGGCACCGCCTTACTTTTTATGTGGCTTTTCGCGCCAGCAGCAAGTACATCGCTCGGCTTTTAGAGCCAAAAAGAACCGTCGTACTAAAGCGACGAAGGATTGGATGGGGGTGCTGAAGAAGGTTCTGCAAGGGATGGTGGTGGACATCCTGCTGGACCCCTTCTTCCAGCCGATTACTCCCACACATCAGCTGTCCTTCTGATACCCGCGTGTCAACAAGAGGAATTCTCAAGCGGGGTTGTTGGAGGAGTTGCAGGAAGTGAACGATGCTGACCCCTGGAGTATCTTTTATCACAAGAACATCCACGAGCATCCCGCCTTCGAGGTTGCCCGTCTCCATGGCAAGTTCTCTCCGCCTAAAAGCGCCTGAGTTTCGTAAATATCTTTTCGCTTATCCATCCTGAGCTGATTTACCATTTCATTTTGCAACTCCCTAGTGAATTCCCGATCTTCCTCTTACATGTCATATCTTAGGTGAGTCCCTCGGTGTCCTCTACAGGTTAGCAATACTTCACTCTTCTTGTTCTGCTGCACTTCTCGAATACGTAACTTGACCAATTTTTGTGCATACAACAAATACCACCTCTTTCTTGCATCATCTTGGCCTTCCCAAGATGAACTCTCCCCTCTACTCCTCATGGCTCTGCATCGCCTCGAAACGATTTCGAGTGACTTGCCTGCGTTCATAGTCCTCAAATAGTCCACTGCAATCGAGGTCCACTTCGTCTACCCACGTCGGGTCGAGGTATCCTTTTCACTGCACCAGGTATTCACATTGAATACGACCATACCGAATTTTCCTTCCCATAATCCTGTCGAGAATTATCTTAACTTTATACTCACTGTCCTCCAATTCTGCAGCCCAACTATCCTCTGGTAACAGGGCTTCGTCAAAACCCACCCGATGCTTTTTGTCCACCACCAACACCGTATTCGGTCTGTCGGGATATTGCCGGACTAGCTTCAACTTCGAGAGGTGTACCAACGGTTATATGCGATAATCTGTTCCACTGATATTTAGGTGAGCTGCATTATTGTGGTGAAGTGCTTTCTGAAATTGTGAATAACCCAGGGGCCAGTTGGATTGAAAGGACAAGGGGCAGTGGACCAGGGAGAAAGGGCCACGCACCAGAGAGAAGGGACCAGATAGAAAGGGAACCTCGGAGTGAAGCGACCGTTGGCTGAGAATGTGAAAGACCAACAAAGGAGAGATCATTACCAGGGTACTGGTTAACCGGCAACTAGAGAAGTCGGCGACGGTTTTCCTTGAGGCCCGGTCAATAGAGGTTAAACGGGCTAAGGACCCGTTACTATCTTACACTTAATGGGCGTTGAGGAAGCGCTCTTAATGAACTCGTAAATATAACTCGGTTTTATTTTTGTTTTGTTATTAATTCGCAGTAAGTGCAAATATGTTTCCTAGCTCATGGGAACCACTCAATATGGAAGTCAATTTATTATTGATTATTTATTGGGTCTAGCACCCCAATAATATACCGTTATTGAAATGACGCGCAGTATCCGCTAATTGGATACTGCCCTATGCCTACTTATGTAATTATGTATTATCCCTACAGCTACTTATGTAATAGGTTTCCCCATAACAATATTGGTAGACCTCGGTCCCTCATTGGTCGAACTGGTTCCTCATTGGTAGATCTAGGTCCCTTGTCAGTAGACATGGCCCCTCATAAGTAGACCCGGTCCCTCAGTGGTAGACCTGGATCCCTCATCAGTTGACCTGTCCTTCTTCGGTAGACCTGGGTCTCTCATGGTTCATCCACTCCTGACCAGTCAACAAAAGGATCATACTAGTCGACAAAAGAAATCAGCGTTTCAGGCAAGGATAGAGTAAAGGAGTTAAAAGGATAGGACTATATTATATACCACTCAAATTGCGATCTACGTGGCAAGTCTTCGTCGCGCTGTAAAGGAACTCTCGAGTCTGGCCACACGGCTGTTCCGGGAAGGGATATATTTTGGCCCCGTTGAAGACAGTTGTGTAGCGAAGTTCAAGTGCGAATAGATTTCTAGGATATATTTGGCCTGTGAGCTCGCTCGAAAAGCAATATCCCACATAGCCGCTATCGGAAGCGGTCTCCCTCACCTCACGGTCCGGGAGCAAAGTTAAGATCATGTTGTTAACACCCCTGAAACAAAAAGGAAAAGGTCAGAGACGACAAGATCCCTCAAGAATTTGGCTCTAAGCCCACTCTCAACATAGTCGATCGAGTGGCCACCTAACGGCCCACCGAGTGAAGCATATCCACTCGAGGCCCCCAGGTCTACCTCCCTCAAGGCAGACGTCTACATCATCACCAAGTCTTTCAAAGAGCGTCACCGGCCAGCTGACGGGTACACAAGATGAGAGAAGATCCATACGCGGCATTGGGGTACCACCTCCGACAGTCGACATTCCGGCTCACTGAGTGGTATGGAGTCTCATCATACAATTTTGAGGACCACTCCACCACATAGTCACCCACCATTTCCCGTACTCTGAATGGTCCATGCCATAGGTGGGCCAAATTTCGGGCATAGCTCTCCTTGACCCGGTCTAGGTACATCCACACTTGGTAATATGCCTCAATCATGCTATCCGCCACCTCTTCATTGTGGATCTTGGCTCGACTTTCCATTGCTGATCGCAATAACTCGTTGACTTGTTCCCTTGCTCGGCGATATTGTCGCTGCACGCCATATCGCCACCGGCGGGGATCACAGTCACGCCGTGTGGTACTACTCAGCGGTATAGTGGCATCCGAAGTGCTTCGTGCGTCCCAAGCGTGCACTAGATAGAACGTAGTCTCCTTTCGGACCCGGTATTGTGCTGTGTTCAACGCAAATGTAAGCCTCTCCCCATACGCATCCAATCGTTCTGGTCCACCTCCATCTTGATAGATCGGGTGACAGTCTACACTATCCTTTCCGCAGTTCCATTGGCCTGCGGCCGGTAGGCCATAGTAGCCCGCTGCTTTTGTATAATCATGTGTGGCGAAGTGAAGGAGTGAATTTCGCAAAGTGTGATCACATATTTTCGGTTAAGTCCGAAATGGCCAATATTGATGAGTCGCGATCTCGCGGCCAATATTGATGAGTCGCGATCTCGCAGAAAGGTTTCGAGATGACGTCAAATGGGATGGAAAACAATGAATGGTGTGGTTTGCAGTTCTATGTGGGGTCAAATATGGCCTAGAAACTATGCAATTGCGATCTCCAGTATTTCCGATGGCGATCCGCGTGAACGAGATCGCTAAGGAGGAAGATGGGTACATCCAAGTATGTGGAAGACGGTCTGGTGTGGATCACGTCGCTATGGAGGACTGGAATGGTGGACATGACATGTCACATAGATGGACCATCTCACATGACCTGAGAAAAGGTGAAGAGGATAAGTCGTGATCCGGCGGATCGCGATCCGATGCTAATTATTAGTATCGCGATCCGATATTAATTATTAGTATCGCGATCCGATATTAATTATTAGTATCGCGATCCGATATTAATTATTAGTACCGCGATCCGATACTAATTATTAGTACCGCGATCTGATACTAAAATGGTATTAGATCCGAGCGAGGTAGCGATCCAGATCGCGGCGATATTGGAGTGGACCACATTACAAGATCTGATTTCTCCGAAAGGGCGATACGTGGCAATAGATCCTGAGCTACAGATAGTCAAGATCATAGGTTTTGGTATTTGATTGGTTAACATTAACAGAGTTCAATTTGCTTCTAAGTACACGTGTCGACTTCTCTTCCGGGCTGGATTCTTTTGGCCTCCCGACGTCTCAAGGAAGTCTACCTACTACGCAAGTCATATCCCTGGATTTTTTGGCCAGGGATTGCAAGAACTCTCAAACAAACAACTCAAGCTGCGATTGGACGCAGAGGACTAAGAAGTCCAGATACAAGATCGCGAGACGGCTCAAGTGGTCAGAAGGCAAGCGGATCAAGTATCTACCATTTTGGACAAGGCGATCTCAAGGGAGATCAGGGCGACTCAAATAGAGCACCCAAGAACAACTGCGATCGTGTGAGGAATTCCACGCGATCGCCCCCCCCACCTATTCCTAACACAATCAAGTTCAACATCGACTCAAGTCTACCGAGAAGAGAGCAACCCGCCCTACCGACGGGTACACAAGGTGAGGAAGGCTATACACACGGAATCGGGGTACCCCCTCCGTTAGTCGGTCGTCCGGGCGCCAGTGGAGAGTTAGAATCGCATCAGCAATTTTGCGAATCCCACTCCACCACACATGCGGTTGAAAGCGCGAAAGAAATCGGACTAAACCTAAATTCCTTGTCGTCTCGGATTTCCTCACTGGTCCCAAACCGACGAAATACACTCTTTTCATATCCTTCTGCCACGGTTTGGGCCGACCTCGACGAGCTAGCCTTGGCAATTACATATCCGGTAAACACGTTACCCATATTAACATCTCCGTATTGCCCTTGAATGACTTGGGCAACGATGGGATATGATCCATCGCAATAAACTGGAATGGGTAGGTGGCCTGAATATTTCCTGAGGTCCTCCCTCGCAAGGTGGGGTCACCTTTGCCGGTTTCACAGTCAACACAAGTACCAGCATAACACTGAGCACTCCGGAATAAGCCTATTTGATGTAAATGTTTCCGGATTCGCTGGTATGTACGGCCGATTCCTTGGTGCCCCCCTTCCAGACTCGTGTGATAATGGTGTATAGAATCTTGTCGTATACTTTTAAGTATCACTAGCCGGATCATTACATCGCGACACTCGTCGGCTGTAACGGGGCTAGAACGTACCGTCACTAGCTTACACGCGCGCTCGAGGAAGACTCAAGCCCAAGTATTAGGTATTATGTAAATTTAACTCTGATTTTTATTTTGGTTTTAATTCGTACTAATTACGAAGATTTTAGTCGTAATAAATACGACAGTGTTTCCGCCTTTCGGGAACCACACAATCTCAGGTTGATTTATCATTGGTCCATATTGGGGACTTTAGGCCCAATAATAAACCAATAATAAAATACCACGCTGTGCACGCTATTCGGGCCCAGCACCTGCCTACATATGTAATTGTTTATTTGTGTTAATACTATGTGTGTAATGTAGCCCATTACATCACCCCCTTCTCATGACAGCACTCACCAACCGTGAGTGCTCAACTGTCGAAAACCCTTCGCTCACAAACGAACAAGCAATGTCCGGAGACCCAACACCCAATCCAGCAGAACTCCCAAGATACATCAGCGGGAATGCATCAACTAGCATCATGGCGCGGCAGCTCATACCTTGGTCGCTGTACGACTTGTCCAAAGCTCACGCTCCAGACTCGCTGGACATGATGCGGGACTACTTCCGCCGATTTCTAAAACTGCGCGGGAAAGGTCTTGATGGAATCGAGCATGAAGCTCTACAACGTTCTTAGTGTGCCTTCATCCAACGTTGGAATCGGATGCTCGAGGATGGTAGCAGCTTCCAATTATGGCTCGCCAATCGAGAGGAGCTTCGCGCCGATCACTCCATCGGCGCGCTACGCGAAAGAGTGTGTGAGGATGCTTGGAATGAGGACCGTCTCTGCTTCGTCCATGTCAATGAAGGATGCCAATCTTGTGACTCGACTCCACGCCCAACTCATGACGAATGGCGACGACACATCGCTGAGTGTCCACTCAGAGATCGCGAACGAAGTTGGATTGCAAAGTATGAGCGAAGTCTGAACGAACGGAGAAGCGCAGTTATTCGTGGTGCGCCTCGCTGGCAGCACCACTCGCGACAGCGGAGTCAATCTCCGCGGGATCATCAGCGCAGGGCAGCGACACGTTCGCTTGTCCGTCCTGCTTCGCGATTCTCGCCTCGCAATCGTGATATGTATTCACCGCGACGTTCTCGTTCACGGCGTCGTTCTCGTTCGCGACATCGTTCTCGTTCTGGTCATCGTTCCCGTTTCCGACAACGTGAATCTCCTTACCGCTCTCGTTTGTCACGAGAGCGTTCGCGTGCTCGCCCGCCTTGGAATAGTCCGACTTCGTGGCTTCATACGACAGAACCACATCTGGAACGTCACGAAGGAGCGAGGAACGTGGTTCCCATGTATCCTGATCGGGAGGGAATCCAAGCCAACGTACTCGGTACCTACGCACGGATGGAACCGCACGCTTCTCATGAGCCGACTGCAGTAATGGTTGTGGAGGGTCCTCGTGACCCAAAATGCGGTCTACAATTCAGCGCACCTGTCCTCCGCGTCAACAAGCGGAGGAGGGCTCTCGCGATGGTAGTGCTGGCGTCCTGGGTGCTCAGGACGATGTCGATCAGGCCGTGAACATAGCTGCCGATGCTCGGCTGGAGGCTGAGGCTGCCAGTGAACGTGCTGCCCGGGCGGAGAAGACTTCGAGTGAGACCCGGCAGTCGAACCGTGAACTGCTCGAACGGATAAGGGTTCTGGAGCGCCAGGTGCTTGGCCATGTTCAGACGGGATCGAGACCCCGTCCCATGTCATCGGCGCGTCGAGCACGACGGGAAGGCCGTTCGACTTACGAAGCCCTGAAGCCGGCGTCGGAGCCAAACCGTGAAGCGTAGCCGGACGATATTCCTTCAGCCTCCCGACATAGAATGTCGGGTGGAGTGGCAGTGAAGAGGGGACGTCGAGTGTATATGCGTCGCCAATTGCCTTCAGAACCTTGAATGGACCGATGAAGCGTGGCGCGAGTTTACTCGCGCCCAGATTAGTGACCGCTGAATTCCTTAAACCTTCAGTAGATAATAATACACGGTCACCTTTCTCAAACTTGCTCATGTTCTTTCTGCCATGTTTGTCAGCGTTCTCGTTCTGTTGGTCTACCGCAGATTGTAGTGCATCGCGTACAAACCGGGTGATGGCTTGACGTTAGAGTATAAATTCCGACACAGCCATATCATCAATTGGTCGCGCCGACTCAATCGGCGCGTAGTTGGCAGTAGGCGAACGCTTACCCGAAGACGGGCAATCAATGTCTGCGCAGTCCATCGAGCTAATGGGGACGCCACGTCTGATGGCGTCAAAGTGGCCATCTTTGCCTTAGATCGGGTTACTGCATTCGCGCTCAAAATACCGTGAGCTGCACTCGATCTTGGTTTATCACCTTTATCCTCCCCCAGAGTGGAGCCACTAGGTGTTGTGGGTCGCCCCACGGCCAGGACAGTAGGAACACGAGGGTGACGAGCCGAATTCACAAAAAATGGCGTCAACCCTGTTGACGCGTGTACGGCGTTGTTGAGTGCGAACTCAGCGAGTGGTAAAAATGCACTCCAACTTGTAAATGACGTAGCATAACTCCGAAGAACATCTTCGAGGATCCGGTTCACGCGCTCGGTCTGCCCATCCGTTTCCGGATGGGCTGCAGTCGACATCAGCAGTTTTGTCCCGAGGAGCTCGAAAAGTGACGTCCAAAATGCGGACGTAAATCGCGGGTCACGGTCCGAAACAATGTTTTCTGGAAGGCCATGATGACGGAACACCGCGTCGATGAAGTGCGCCGCGGTCTTTGCCACGGTGACCTTAGCGTGAACAGGCACGAGATGTGTCATCTTGCTGAATCTTTCAACAAAGACCAAGATGCCCGTTCGAGCTTGGCGATCGGGCGCAAGCCCGAAGATGAAGTCCATCGAAACTGATCTCCAGTCCTCTGCTGCAATTGGCAACGATCGCAAGGGAGCCTGTGTCGATGGAGGTGGCTTCACACGCTGGCATATTTCGCACGTTCGGATCCAGTTGCGTACCCACTTATACATGTGGGGCCAGAAGAAGTCTCGAGACACAGCCGCGAAAGTCTTTTCGCGGCCTAAATGGACGCCAGCAGGAGCATCGTGATACTCGTGAATGATTCTTGCACGCAAATCCATGTCATTGGCAATCACCGTGCGAGGAGCATCGAATTGGTCGATGCTATACAGAAGCAAATCGCCATCTAAACTGTATCGATGAATATGGTCGCGCTTGGTACGGGATAATGCTCCCAGTGCAGCATCGCTGGGAGAACGCAGATACTCGATAATGTCTGCATAATCTGAGTCACCCTCGTACGCTGCGACGATCTCATCAAATAAACACGGCTCGGGTGTAACCCGAGTTAAGTTCAGCGATACACACATTGCACATCGGTCATCATCGTCCTCGTCATCAGTAGCCTGGCGACTCAGAGCAGTCCGAGGATCGTAGTCGGGAAGTCGTGACAAGGCGTCAGCGAGAATATTGGTCTTGCCTGGCTTGTAATGCACGACGAAGTTGTACTCAGAGAAGAATGAGAGCCATCGTGCCATCCGTTGGGACAGGTGTGGGCTCTTCATCGCTGTGCGCAGCGATGCATGATCGGTGTACAAAGCAAATGTACGTTCACCAAGGAGATGCACGCGAAACTTGATGAGTGCATAGCGCATCGCTAATAACTCCTTGTCGTGAACCGGATAGTTCTTCTCAGCTGGCTTCATCTGTCGCGACTGATAACTCACGACTCGTTCACGGCCCTCATCATCAAATTGCATGAGGGCACAACCGATTGCAAAATCACTGGCGTCGCAAACCACGTGGAACGGCTTGGAATCGTCTGGTAGGACCAGGACTGGCGCTGACGCTAGGCTCTTCTTTACTGCTTCGAAGGCTGCTTGGTGCTCGGGACGCCACAACCACGTGGCGTCTTTCTTCAAGAGTGACGACAAAGGCTGGATAGAACCAGCATAATCCTTCGTATACTTGTGCAAATAATTAGCCAAGCCGAGCCACTGGCGCAACTCCGTAGGGTTCTTGGGCGTGGGCCAAGAACAGATGGACGACACCTTCTCTGGATCAGCTCGAACTCCCGATTTACTCACATAGCAACCTAACACCGGAATCTCCGGTGCACAAAAGACACACTTCTTGAGATTCGCGTACAACTTGTTGTCCCGCATAACTTGAAACACTTGCTTCAGGTGTTGAAGGTGGACATCGTTGAGGTTGCCCTCGGCGCGACTATGGACGAAGATATCGTCAAAATAACTTGGAACAAAGTTTCGAAGGGGTCTCAACACTTGAGACACCATGCGATTGAAAGTGGCCGGAGCGTTCTTCAACCCTTGTGGCATAACCAGCCATTCCCATAACATACCACGCGGGGTGCTCACCGCGGTGAGTGGAATATCGCTCGGTCGCATCAGAATCTGTTAAAAGCCATCGGTCAAGTCGATGGCACTGAAGATGACACTTCCTGACATGGAATTCAGCACCATGTCCTTCCTGGGAATTGGCGTTTGCGCAGGAATAGTGGCATCATTCAACTTATTCAACGCATGCACTATCCGCCAGCCTCCCGTAGCCTTCTTCACGCAGAAGGTTGGACTCGAATGTGGTGAGATACTCTCCCGCACATGACCCGCTTTGCGGCGGCCTTTGAAGAATGCGTCAATAGCTTCGACTTGATCTCGAGGCAACGGCCACTGCCGTGTCACACAATACTTCGACCCTGGCACGAGATCAATCTCGTGCCGAACACCGCGGTCCGCAGGAAGTTCAGCCGGGATCTTGTCCGGGAACACGTCTGCATACTCACGAGCAATGTCGTAGACGGGGTTACCAGACTCTCGCAGGGCCTCCCATGACTGTGATGCAAACCTTTCTTCACGCGCTGACTTCGGCTCAGCGCTTCGAGGACGCGCCATATGCTCCTCGTTTGACACGGTAACCACCTCGTTGGTGATTAGACACACTTGTTCCACAGTACCTCCCTTAAGGTCACGTAGGAAATGCTTCCAGGAAAGCCCTGGAAGACTTGTAATGGAAGACGCATGACGAGGAGGACTCTCGACCTCGATATATTGGCGCCTTTGTGGACTCCCTTCCACGTACACGATAGCGTGGACACATTCCAACGCTAAATTCTCGGTGCTGGTGTCCCCATCGTGCTTCGAGTCACTACTCGAAGCTGGCGAACCGCAGTCAGGTGATAAACCATCACCCCCTCTAGGCACTAGATGTCCTCATCCAAGATGCCGGAAACACTAAACGGGAAAACCCCAAACTCGACCGTCGGCACTTGATGCGGGAGCTCCTGCTCGGCCGCCGTAAACCCGTGTGGGAGCCCCTGCTCAACCACAGTATGCCCATGTGGGAACCTCGGTTCGACCACAGTGGGTGATGATGGGAACCCCGGTTCGACCATCATGCACTCGCGTGGGGACTCCTGTCCGTCCACGTCACGCTCGCTGGCGAGCTCTTGCTCGTCGTCACAATGCCCTTGTGGGAGCCCCTGCTCGACCACAATAGGTGCAGATGGGAACCCCGGTTCAACCACTGCATTCTCGTGCGGGAATCCCTGTTCAACCGCATTAATGACGCGCGGGAACCTGTTTGACCGCGTCGTCCTCGTCGTCCTCTTTGCTCTATAGCGAGGAGTCACTGTCACTTGTGTCTCAAAGAACAGCACAAGCAGTGCAGAGAGAGCCATCGCTCGCTCTGTGCACCGCCAACGTCGTGGAATCACGATCCACGACTGTGACGTTCGGCCAGTCACTTGGAGATACCAAGAGATGGGTAAACGCTTCACTGACATCGAACTTGCGTCGACGTCTCACTGATCTGGCTAGCCAGTCGATCTGGGGCTTATAACGTGCCAACCATGGCATGCCCAGTATGCAATCGAATGCATAATTCATTGCGATCACCAAGAAATCATCATTACTGCGAACGCCATCAAACGTATACGGCAACGACACTTCGCGCCGCGATACGCGGTGTGGTTTCCCGTCAGCCAACTTGACGACGACTTGGCCAGGTCCCTCACGGACCTGAATGCTGGGAGGCAGCATCGACAAACAAGATTCACGAAAGAAATTGTTTGTTGCTCCTGAGTCCAGGAGTGCTCGCAGAGGTCGCCGGACGCCGGCGACATGTAAACTGACAATAATCAGACGTGAATCACCACTCGTAGTGGTGGCATGTAACCGTGCGCGTAGCGCAGGAGGACTGGAAGGTTGGGCTGCCACCGGGGGACCCGGACCTCCGTTCCAACCAGTAGGGCGCCCTGCACCTACTGGTCCCGACCGTTTTTTGGACGTGCGGCCGGTACAGCACCCTCATGATGGGCGTCCACTACTTGCACCGATATTGGGGCTGGCGCACGGCACTCTGCCGCGCGATGTCCTGGCTTGCGACAGCGAAAGCAAACCATTTGACGCCCGTTGCGAGCGTAACCTTTATGAAAGACACGTCGCCGGTCACCCGACGACTCAATAACGTCGATCTCCATAGGTTCTGGACCAGAAGGCCGGAAACGCTGACGACCGAGGGTTTGGCATATGCCTTTGTGACCCTAAAGTCTTCACGGAGTGCGATGGCAAATGCCTCCTCCAATGTGGCAGGCTCGGCGCGCTCCAGCGATAAGCGGGTCTGCCCCTCACGCATACCATCCACAAAGACATTCACCTGCGTGTACATGTCCATGGGGTGCGTGATAATACACGACGCCAGATGCCTAGCCATCTTTACGTAGTTGCGCATCGCCATTTTACCCTGTCACATCGACAGGAATCTTGATCGCACCAGTTTCTCCTCTTGTGGTGGCTCGAAAGCAAGACGAAGATCGTCCTGGATGGTATCCAAGGTGGGGAATGCGTGCTCGTCCACAACGAGATTACCAAGGGCCCACACTTTGGCCTTCCCGGTGAGGCGGGAAAGAAGAAAGTTGAACTTCGCCTGGAGAGCATCATGAAGTCTCGAGGCGATGGCGATATCAACTTCTCGGAACCACCGATTCAACGACAACCAGTCCTAACCTTCTCCAGAGTAGGAGGAGGTTTCCATCTTCACGGCCTCATTACGTGAAGGGCGCGAGGGAGTTAAGCCTCGCCGGTTGGATTCGGCGAGCTCGCGTGCCATAAACTCATGTATGGCGAGACGTTGCGCGTCAGGGGTCGCTGATCTCAACAGCGACGCGACGAATGCCTCTCCCAATATCGCCTCGAGGCGATTAAAGGCATCCCACTCAACACTAGTGAGATGGGGGAAGGTCGCGTGCTCCAAAAAATAAATCTGGAGCGTCAAAGTACGACGATTGGCTCATCCCAAACTCGGGCATAGGAAGGACTACTAAGTGCTTCCAGGTGTAACGGGGCTAGAACGTACCGTCACTAGCTTACACGCGCGCTCGAGGAAGACTCAAGCCCAAGTATTAGGTATTATGTAAATTTAACTCTGATTTTTATTTTGGTTTTAATTCGTACTAATTACGAAGATTTTAGTCGTAATAAATACGACAGTGTTTCCGCCTTTCGGGAACCACACAATCTCAGGTTGATTTATCATTGGTCCATATTGGGGACTTTAGGCCCAATAATAAACCAATAATAAAATACCACGCTGTGCCCGCTATTCGGGCCCAGCACCTGCCTACATATGTAATTGTTTATTTGTGTTAATACTATGTGTGTAATGTAGCCCATTACATCGGCTGTCCCCTGACAAGGGAAATACAAAAGAAGTCCATCATCATTTAGAGCGTAGTTCATCTCGATCTTTCCGCACGTTAACGCCACTTCTGCTGGCAAACTGCTCCAGCCACCCCGTAAGTAAATCATTAAATCGCGTATCCACATCTCTTTGTCTTGATCAGCCGAACTCGCTCGATTCGTATCCATTGCACCTCCTCTTCCTGCAAAACCTCTGTCGGCATCCTGGCCAGGGCCCGAGACCTTGTGACAGCTGTACTTCGCAGTGCTGGGCTTGGGATTTTGGGTACCAAGAGTTCAGGAAGACGGTTAATCTCTTCGAGGTCCTTCCACTCTTCCTCAGGTGTTTTATCGAAAATTTGTTCTTGATGCAGGGATGCGTTGGCGAGCCGGTCTGTGCTCTGGTTCCATTCGCGCTTCATACGTAGGACCTCATGGGCTGGCTAGGAAAGTAGCCGGTCCAGGGCTTCCGACCGTCGTGCCGTGAGACCTGTTGCCTTGCATTTAATTTCTCCTCGCATCTGTCGGATGACCAGATTGGGATCGCCGCACACCACCAGACGTCTACGATCCAATTTCTCCAGTAGGCAAAAAACATGACAATAGACCTTCATACTCCTCCTCGTTTACCATTGCTTCCGTTAGGTTTCTTGAAGATGCGGCTACCACGGTCCACCCTGATATTTTCCATTCAATAGCACTGCACGCCCCGCCTCCGCGCTTGGCTCGTGCAGACCCATCGAAACTGACCACGTACAGGACCTCCTCGAACTCGATTGTAAGAGGAAGTCAGAGGAAGATTTTTTTAGGCTGAAAGTCACTTTGGTTCATTAAAGTAATAAAACTAACGGCTTATAGCCACTAATTACTAATGAATTGATTTAATGAATAAGAAGTTTTATGATCTAAGGAACTAGAAGGAACTTCTAGTCTATTAGCAATAGCTTAAGGTTCAGAGAATTAACGCACAGAGTGCAAGAACAAGATAGGTAATTAAAGGTTCAGAGAACCAACGCACAAAGTGCACAAGAGAACAAGTCTTATTG
The DNA here is from genome assembly GCA_947646735.1 of Peronospora farinosa. Lineage (NCBI taxonomy): Eukaryota > Oomycota > Peronosporomycetes > Peronosporales > Peronosporaceae > Peronospora > Peronospora farinosa. The sequence continues at coordinate 219,304 of CANTFK010000131.1, read as the reverse complement.
AAACTTGGGACCTTTAATTTATAATGAGAACTGACTTATGTATGCACTAAGTATAACGGGGTTACACGACGGTTGTAGCGTCTTTCCGAGAGTTTACGGTTAAACTCTCCTTTGTATTGCATATAATGCATTTTGATACTTCTCTTTAGAGAGGTATTAAGTATGAGCGTTAAGATACGGTATTCGGTAATCACGTATCTTATCCATTGGAAATCGATAAATCACTAACGCTGTATTAAGTACATCATACACAGATGTTTAAACGATACGTCGTCCAATAGCAAAGTCTGCATGTAATTAGTACGATTATAGTAATTATCTAGTGTAGTGTACTTAGAGTAGGACTATTCATAAAATCTTAAAGCATAAATAAAATCAGTTCTCATTTTGAGTTTAAGATCGCAAGTCGCTCTGACTTGTTCACTTGTGCACTTCGTGCGTTGGTTTCCTGAACCTCTAAGCTTCTAGCTTGTTCTTGCACTCTGTGCGTTGGTTCTCTGAACCTTGAGCTTATTGCTTGACTGATTAAAAGTCTCTTTCCTAGTTCCTTAGAACAGGGTGACTTTAAGTCGTTTAATTAGTTCCTTAGAACTAAGTGGCTTTTAGCCTTAACTCTATTTAGTTCTCTAGAACTAAGAGGCTTCCAGCCGAAAGTCTTCCTCTGGCTAAAGAGCTGTGCAGATCCGCTACACTAAGATTATATGAACAATCCTACTTTGAGTACCCTACACTAAATTAATTACTATACCATCGTCTGTTATCTGGATATGGAATCATCTAATCATCAGTGTATGTTGTACTTAGTACTACTGTATCAGTTATGGAAACGATACCGATAGTATAAGGTATTACTGATATCTCATTATATGACTTATATATATTACCCCTTTTCAAAAGGTCGGTATTAAGAATACTTCATATGCAATATATAGAAACCTAAGCCGTGATGCACTTTTAGTATGATGTTCCAACCGCCGTGTAACCCCGTTACATCTTTGGAACAAGCCAAGCGAAATGAAGCAACCAGGTGTCAATCGAACTTATATAATGTACATTTATGGCGTAATATACATTTATGATTGCTTTCCTATGATGTAATTACAAACTAAAGTTAATTCGTTGTTTGGTTCGATTTGGCATTTTGACCAATCAGATTCTAAAAAATGGGGTGGAGGATGGTTACCAAAATGGTGGTTGATAAATAACGCCTCCCCTAATTATTTCAAGACGGTAGCTTACACTATTGGACCAGTCGTGAGATATTTATGGTATCTGAGTTACCAGCAAAGAAAAGTCGTCTCTTTTCTCAATTATCAGCCTGCTTAACGTTTATTATGTTCCCGAAACAGATCCTCTTTAGTGGATACAAAGCCCATGACCGCTACCGACGTCGAAAACATGGCTACACGTGGGGCCACAAGAGGCCCAGCGATGCGAAGAAAGTCGCGGACATTCCACGCTGTTACATTTGTAGGAACTTCATAAGTCAATAAATGTGACAAGTACCGATTGAGGACTCGTCCTTGAGCTGAGTATGTGGCCACCGCTGAGATCCCGCCAATCGCGAGGCTACTAGCGCTTTTGGGAGGGGCTTCGTTGGCCGCGGATGGAAGCGCCAGCATTGCACCTGTCTGATACATGCCGTAGCCAGTGACTGTACCCACGGTGATTGTACCAATGATAAATAGAGGGAGCACCATAAATAAAGGTCCTTGATACTTCACTTGTGCAAAAATATGTCCTTCCACTGTATTGCAAAGAGTCCCAATAACGGGTAGTAATATATCGACGACCTAACTATTGATGCAAAGGACGTCAAGAAGGTGGCGCTATAGAGGTGACTAGTTAATATGATGCAGCTTCCATTGATGCTTTGTACTAAGTACGAAAGAGGACAAATGTCATCTTGCACATATAGTTAATATAAGAGACGCCCCGTCGGTTTTAACTGGTCATCAACCGTCGCCTATTTATTACGAAAGAATCATCATTTTTCATTTAGTTAAGTGCAAGACAGTGAGTGACCTAATTAGAAAAGACCTAAGATTCCAATGATTATAGTAGCTTACAAAGTAAAATTAAGTCTTTGGACGATGCAGACGACACTTGCTATTATTTGCTAGACAGTATATGATGGAATTTATAACAAGAATATCACATTTAGACCATAATATCAACTGAAACAGCGCAACAATAGCTAGAAATATGGGTTTTCTAGAAAAATGCACTGATTTTATGGAGTACAGCCTTAGAATATATACATAAAGCAAGTTTATTAAATATCACAATATCTATCATCCACTTTTACATATCTATGTCGCACTCTCTTCTTATAAAGTTTCACAGTGCAATCTAGCCAACAGCTCACCAGCCATTGTTACATTCGACCCATGGCAGACACGATGGAATCTCCCCCACCTGATCCTCCAGCTCCTCTTAAGCTGAGTAAAAATGCAATGAAAAAAGCTCAACGTGCCGAGAAGAATGGAAATCTTCAACCAAAAAAAGAAAAAGATCCGAATCGTTGGGCACCTAAGAACGAGTCAAAGAAAAAGAAAAAACATGAGCTTGAGACGTGTTCTAACGTCATTTTTGTGAATCGTACGCCCAAGGGACAGAAGAAGGACCTGTATACGGAGCCTATGTTAACTGCCTATAATCCCATTGCTGTAGAGGCTTCATGGCAAGATTGGTGGGAAGCTTCGGGCTTTTTTTCATGTTCAGATGAAAAGATTCGGGCAGCTGATCCTGAGAAACGTTTTGTCATGGTCATCCCTCCCCCCAATGTCACGGGTTCACTTCATTTAGGTCATGCTTTGACTGTGGCAATTCAAGACGCACTTACACGTTGGCATCGTATGTTGGGTCATGCAACATTGTGGGTGCCTGGTACAGATCATGCTGGTATTGCTACACAATCGGTCGTGGAGAAGAGACTATTAAAAGAAGAAGGAAAAAGTCGTCATGATTTAGGACGAGAAAAGTTTCTAGAACGTGTATGGGACTGGAAAAATCAGTATGAAAGCCGCATTCATCACCAATTTCGAAGTGTTGGCTGCTCTGTCGATTGGGATCGCAAGTATTTTTCCATGGACGACAATTGTAGTCGTGCTGTACGTCACGCTTTCTGTAAGCTTTGGGAAGAGGGACTTGTGTACAGAGCTACGAGGATGATCAACTGGAGTTGTAAGCTCAAGACGGCACTCTCTGAGATTGAAGTCGACTACATTGACATTGAGAAACGCACGAAACTAGCGGTACCTGGACACAACCCGGACCGCAAATACGAGTTTGGTGTGCTTACGTCATTTGGATACCAAGTGGAAGGAGCGATGGATGAGCAAATTATTGTCGCTACGACGCGACTCGAGACTATGCTGGGCGACTCGGGTGTCGCCGTGCACCCCGATGACCCGCGCTACAAGCACTTGCATGGCAAGTTCGTGATTCATCCGTTTAATGGCCGTCGCATCCCCATTGTACTAGACCCTGTCCTGGTCGACATGACCTTTGGTACAGGTGCCGTCAAGATTACGCCTGCCCATGACCCAAATGATTACGAATGCGGCAAGCGTAACAACCTCGAGTTTATTAACGTGCTTACGGACGATGGCGCGATCAACGAAAACGGCGGTGAGTTTGCTGGTATGATGCGCTATGACGCGCGTATTGCCGTTGAGAAGGCCCTTGAAGCAAAGGGACTGTATCACGGCAAGGAGGACAACAAGATGCGGTTGGGCATTTGCTCGCGTTCTGGAGACGTCATTGAACCACTCGTCAAGCCGCAGTGGTTCGTCAACTGCGACCAGATGGCGAAGGATGCCATGGCTGCTGTCACGAACAAGGAGCTGATTATCGTACCGGAATCACACGAGAAGACGTGGTTCCGTTGGCTAGAGAATATTCGTGACTGGTGCATCTCGCGACAGCTGTGGTGGGGCCACCGCATCCCGGCCTACTTTAGTCGCATCAAGGGCGAATCCTTTGTCGACAAGAATTCAGACGATGCTAGCAACCGCTGGTTTGCTGGAACCTCTGAAGAAGACGCGCGTAAAAAAGCTTCGATCAAGCTCGGCGTTGCTGAGGATCAGATCGAGCTGGAGCAGGACGAGGATGTTCTCGACACATGGGTGAGTGCTGGTCTGTTCCCGTTCGCGGTGTTCGGTTGGCCTGAAAATACAGGCGATTGTGAAAACTTTTATCCGACGGACCTGCTGGAAACAGGCTATGACATTCTATTCTTCTGGGTGGCGCGTATGGTGTTCATGGGCCAGAAGCTTACGGGCAAGCTGCCGTTCAAGACAATCTATTTGCACTCGATGGTGCGCGACAAGTACGGTCGCAAAATGTCCAAGAGTCTGGGGAATGTCGTGGATCCGCTTGAGATCATTGCCGGTTGTACTCTGGACGACTTGTTTAAGAAACTGGAGAACGGTAACTTGCCAGAGAAAGAGGTGGAGAAGGCTAAGAAGGGCCAGAAGCTGGACTTCCCACAAGGTATTCCAGAGTGCGGTGCAGACGCACTTCGTTTTGGTCTATTGGCTTACACGCAACAGGGCCGCGACATTAACCTAGACATTGGCCGTCTGGTTGGGTACCGCAACTTTTGTAACAAGCTGTGGAACGCCGTTCGTTTTGCCATGTCCAACCTTGAGGGTGGTTTTTCGGCTGCCGAGAACGTTGCTGACACGGTCCTGTCCAATGCTGTCGTGGGCTCTCGTGACCGCTACATTCTGAGTCGTTTGAACCACGCCATTAAGGTGTGCAATGACTCGTTCGCTGCGTATGAGTTCGGTGAGCTTACAAACGCCTTGTACAACTTCTGGCTGTACGACCTTTGTGACGTGTACCTTGAGCTGACGAAGCCTGTGATCGTCGATGAGGATGCCGAAGCTAAGCTCACAGCGCAGCAGACGTTGTACGTGTGTCTGGAGTTCGGTCTTCGTCTACTCCACCCGAGCATGCCGTTCGTGACGGAGGAGCTATGGCAGCGTCTACCGGGCAAGCGTGCGACCGCTAGTATTACGATCGCGCCGTACCCGCTCCCTATGGAGGGCTGGACGAATCCGGAGGTTGAGGCGAATATGGAGCTTGTGAAGGAGGTTATTCACGCTGCGCGTTCCGTGCGTGCCGAGTATGACCTGGCAAAAAGTGTGCGTCCGCAGTTCTTCATTAAGTGCATTGACAACGACGTGAAAGCGGTGATGGAGGCGCAACTCGATGACTTCGCCACACTGGCCAAGGCAGGCGATTCCAAGTGCATTGTGGACGAGGAGGCCCCACCAGGCTGCGCTATGCACAGTGTCAACAACAAGGTGCAAATTTTCGTGCTACTCGCTGGCCTGGTGAACTTTGCCAACGAGATCAGCAAGTTGGAGAAGAAGTTGACGAAAATTACGCCGTCTCTTGCTAGCTTGGTGAAGAAGATGAGCCGTGAGGATTACGAAAAGAAGGTGCCGGAGAACGTACGCGAGGCTGATGCCGCAAAGAAGGTAGCTCTGGAAACGGAAGAAGCTGGCATACACCGCGCTATTGCCGAGTTCAAGCGCCTTTTGTAGATCGGTTTGCCTCCTAGGAAGTTACCGAACCTTTGCATCATGTCATTGAGCCGCACGAAATTGTGTCGATCGAGCTTTCGCTCGTACAGGCACAGCAATAAATGAAAAAAGTACAACAATACGTGCAAGACCACTCACGAACGACAAGCAGTGACAAGCAGCTGCAATCGATGGGTTAGTTATGCATGTGCTTGCTTGCTTGCTATAGCTTAAGGCCTAAGGATAGTTACTACGTGATTCTTCTCATGCACAAAACCATTGGCATGGAACATTATCACTAAGAAAAACGCTTTGCTACAACTCGTAACAGGACTACAAAGAAGAGAATGGAACAAAAACGACAAGTCACACCATCCACGATGAGACTATCAAGCGACGATCAACAGGTTCAAAGTAATGACGTCGTGTCGGTGTCGGATGGACAGACACTTCTGATCAAAATCCTTTTTGCGTCGTCAGCTGTCAGACTCTAGCGCATCGTCGACTCCTCCATGACCATTTTAACATGAGGTACAGGCACCAGCGATGTGCATAGTGCAATGACTGCAAAAATACTGCGTCCCATTTTGATCCCAAAGAACTGTAGCCTAGATCCCGCAACGTAGTATTTCTTTACATGGCCAGTGTTCAACGCCAACGACCGCCCACGACAGACTTGCAAATGCTTGACACACTGCGCGACTTGAACAACTAAAAGCTCTTTCACCTTCACAACTAGTACCTCAATTGAGAACAAGCATGATTGGGACCACCGGTCAAGACCAAATAACATGATGGCAGACGAACCTTCCGTGAGCTCGAATGTCTCTAGCTTTGTCATCCTCATTGTCACTTGCTCTCGCCATGCTTGCGTCTGTCCACATCAACGGTCACTCGATATTCACTCACCAAGCCGACTGAACGACGCTGTGGACGGCGATGAGATAATGCTTCGGTTGCTCATATTACATAATTAATCGCGTCTTGCTGCGCGTTCGCTACCTTTTACTAAGGCCGCGTCAGCTGGGAAAATTGTTTCTCTCTCCTTCCACTCGGAGGCTTCCGAGCTTAAGTCTCACTTGTATCACGCTGTTCTTTCCTTCTTGACTACACTCGTCAATCGCACGCATCGTCATGCAACACCAAGCTACTGGTACAGGGGGCTCCAGCTTTCGTCCGCGGCGCCCCGGGCGGTGGATTAATCGATCAAAAAAAAGACTGTAGCTTTTTCGTCGTGGGCTATAGCCACACGTTCGGCGCGGGCTCTTCGTCGTCATACAGACGAGAGGCTGCGCTCACACTTTTAGACGCCACAAATCCAGAGGGGGCCTGAGGTGCATAAGTCGAGCCGCGACTAACAATCGGACCCGATCCAGGTGGTCGTGTACTCATTCGACGTAAGTTATTCCGTGGATTGTCTCCAAAATTAATGGTCGTATGACGATCTGTCACAAATTGACACAGAAAACAAGAAAACCTCGTTAGAAAGAGAGAGAGACAACAAAAAGAGTCGTTCTCGCTTCAAGACCTTCGGCCAACTCACCTGTTCTACGTCCCATCGTCCTTCCTGTACTCTGATTCTTCTTGAGTTTTGTCTTTTCTTGTCGGTTCAACTTATCCAATCGCATCAGGACATCTCTCCTCTGAGCCAATAATTGAGCCAAATCAATATCACTTTCACGACCACCATCCGGCATCATTGTAATTGAACTTCTTGGAATAGGAATTGCACTTGGTAAATCCAAAGCATTGGCTGCTGTCTTGGAAATTGTCGGACGAGCAATTCGTTTGTATTCTTTTCGAGTCGACACTTCTCCATCGTCTCGAACATCGTGTTGTTTCATACAATTGATACAAAACCCTAATTTAAAGGGATTGGGGGCGAAATCCGTACACAAATTTTCTTCATCGGGATCATCCACTGGTTCTCCCCAACGGGCGTGAATAACAGATGGCGAATTAATTGGACTGCCCAGGATACAGTCAGTATCAAATGGCTGTAACTCAATTGGATCGCCCGCCAAATATCCCGGATCTTCATAGGAGTGATAAATGGGCATCATATCGTCCTCAGCTCGACGTCGAGCAGCTTCTGTGTGACTACGATGGACACGTGATCGAGCAAGAGCATTTGAATCAGAAAAGGAGGGAGCACGAGGTGGTCGACCATGACCATGGGCTGGTCGACCATGACCATGGGGTGTATGGCGATGAAAACGCTCGGATAAAGACTGACGTCTGTAAAATAGAGGAATAGCGTTAGAAATAGAGTAGAAACGAACGTGAAACAGATAGAAACACTCACTTTTTACGACGACGACGTGCTGCTTCTTTTTTTGAAGGAGATGGTGCCTCGAGTAACGTATCAAGGTCAACACTACTCTCGACATTTGGAGCAGACCATCGTCCTCGTTCTCGTTCTCGTTCACGGACGGTACGTCGACTTATATAACAGACAAGAGGTTAGAGAATAGTGATAAAGTGTGTTTAAAGCGACAGGGCGCATGACTTACTTTTGAAGGATCACACCATGTTCGGTTAATACAACTTGCGACTGTTATTGAAAAAAAAACAAGTATATAAGACTTAGTATCGAGTACAACCCACATTTGCTCTTTCTCCCTCTCTCTCTCTCTCTCACGCGTTGTATACCTCACTGTTGCGTGTGCATGTATTGCCCATAGTATATAAATACGAGCGACGGACTGCTGCTAAGTGCTGTTGCCGCTATTCGCCTTTGACTCGCTCGCTAGTTGAGCCTTGCGCGGCAGCAACAGAAGAGCAAAGTTTGTATGTGCGCGAACAAACTCGTCGCGGGTTCGGGCAGTCTGAAAATGCAGGAAGAGAGCGAATAAAAATGCTCCCCCTTTTCACATTAGGCGACGCACGCCCTTGCACTCTTTATACTTGCTTTCCGTATACCAAGTAAAGACCAAATCGTAGGAAAAAAAACATAGCCTGTCTGTTGTTCCTCCGAGAGAGGCAGTCTGCAAGCAAAAAGAGGAGGATTTTTTAGCTTAAATGTTTGTAAAAACATAGAAATGCATTCATCACGCTCCACGCGCGACGAAAAGGGGCGACTCAGATTATCTTGCAGACTGTATTGGTTAGAAATGTCTTGCGTGCTACGAAAAAGGCTAAAAACGCCTTCAATAAACAGACATTGCTCAGAATTAAAGTATCGATATTGGTTTCGCCATCTCACATTTTCAGTAAATTATCGCTGATGCTATTACTAGTCGAAACGTCAGCCTCCTTTACTCTCAATATTGCCATGCCACAGTAACCGTCAGATCCATAAACGATCTACATTGTGCTTGGAACCGGTATGTAGGACAATAGTCAAATTGGGCATCAAGCTCATGCTCAAATGATCGTTTAAGTGGTAAAAAATTGCCTTTGTTGGTAGTCATCAATAAAAGATTTTACATTAATTGCGTGTTAACAGGATAAAAAAGCAGTACTTGTTACAAAATGTTATTACATTTGAGCTGACCAGATCCAATATCTGTGTATACTTGCCTTTAAACAAGTTCACGTCAGGGTGCGGTAATGAGCTCGCGGTCTTATAGATACCATTGCTCACGAAAGTCTAGCTACTTGAGCTCACATTGTAACTATTCTGGGGCTCGAGCCAATTTCCAAAGATTAAAATCCTCATCCACAATTATTAACCTTATTAAATGAGGTCCACTTTTCTCAAATAACAGCGGGAGGATCCGATCAGAACAAATTCACCTGTTCACGTTAAACTCGTGGCCAAATCTGTCTACCCTATATGTCCATCACGGTCTTCATAAGCATCCATCTTTTTGTTATAGGCTCTTCACTTGGTAGCGTACAAGTGCACCACCCGCAGCAAGCCGGCACACGAAAATAACAGCTACTTAACTACCTAGAATGCAACCACAAGACGCTATGTAGTAGCCACAAGTGAACTTAATATTTCACGAGCCAACACCTCATTAAAGTTGGCATTACCTCAATGAATCGCAGAGGGGTCCCTGCGTCTGTTTGCACATCTCGCGTATCCTCGTTTATGTTCAATAGGCCCAGTTTTATGCATGCAATGTTACCGTAGCGATTTCTATCATTCTACCTGTTTCTAAAGCGTCTGTTCCAGTTCAATACACAGCCAGTGTATCTTGTCGTCTGTGACTTGTGCAGTAGATTCGGCTGTAATGATGCGCTTTTTCCGTGATGGGAAATGCCAAACGTCGCCAATGTGCTGCGGTCGTTCAGAATAAGGCAGTGGCTCATTGACCGTCACACGATGCCCATGCACCTGATAATGAACTTGATGACGCTCTTTCCAGCGGCCAAATGCACGATTGTGGATCATTTGAAAGTGATGATCGCGCATCTCGTCGTTCGAAACCATGAGCGTGCGACCGCCAAGCTTCACGGCCGCGTAGAGCCAGTACCAATCGTCATTGTTACCAGGCTGACAGTTGAACATTTTATGACACGCGCGCCACTCTGCGATATGAGCTCGGTATTCAAGTGGCACCTGCTTGTCCGCGGTGCGACGTTCATGCAGTACAATAAGCACTTTCTTGCCCTTTGTCTCATAGTGCTGCACCATGTGCTTAATCTGCCCGTAGTTAAATCCGCCGCTGCGAAAAGTCATCGATATTCGGAACAAGGTATTAGTCGAGATAGTCAGTGCTCAAGGGGAAAGGCCGTGTCACAATGACACACGTAGCGTCAACCAAACGGACTCACCCGTCAAAATTCTGGTTACAATAGCCGACATTGGCGGCGTCAATAATCACGTCAAACGGCCCATATTTCTCCAACCACTGCTTAAACTCGTCCCATTGTAGTTTGCGCTTGTCGTCCGTACGTACGAGTTTCTCAATCTGTCGACAGTAATACAGCAGTAAACCCGATTGTCAGATTGAAGTGACGAGTGTACTGTACATGTATCGTGCGTGGTCAGAAAGGGACCACATGGCATTGCGATGCTCGCGCCACGGACCTTAGCCAGCAGCGCCTCTTGTAGCTCAGTCGATAGTTCCAACGACTGCAGTTGATTATTTGTCACGGAACACACACCCTCCTTAGACACAGCACCCTCACTGATCTTCCACTTGCGGCCGTTCACCTGCGCTGCCTCACTGGAAGAATACAAAATCCACCGAGTTACTTATTGACCACAAGATTGTATACTACCAAAGCAACGCAAACAATGCACGCACCTGCTAAACCAGTCCTTCAACACGTCCCACGTCGAGAGACTTGGTTGCCAAATTTCGTCAATAAATCGGTTCAAGAAAGCGTAGAAGCGCTCGGAATTTCCAGTCTTTACACAAACACGCAACAGAGCCACATAGTCGTCTTCCATCGGCTCGAGCTCGTGTAAAAGCAACTTTTCATACACCCAAATACACTTTTCCAGGTTACCTGCAGCGCTGTATGCCTGTAGCAGCGGACTGAACATGCGCAGCTTAGGCAACACTTTTGCTTCCTCAAGCTCAGCGACAAGGGCATCGCACGCCTTAAAGTCCTTGGCAGTACTACAGAGCTTAATCATGGCACTGTAAATGGGTTCACCCACCTCTACGGCTTTTTTCTTTGTCTGATTGATAGCGGTACTCGCCTGTTTCATCTCCTCAAATACTTTGCAAGCTTCGGCTTTATAGGCCACTGGGTCTTCAGCTTTACTACACAAATTGATAATCATATTGTAGATATACGAAGCCACACTGACGCCTTGGCTCTTCATCTGCTCGTACACTTTTAGCGCCTGAGCAGCATCGTTCTGCTGAACGCAAGTCTCGACATGACTACGGAATTGATACTCGATCTTCTGTGCTGGGGTCTGATAAAGATATGTAACAATATGGTAAACCAATGGGTGATTCGAGTCCAATTGTGTGTATTTTTACCTGTTTGCGCTCTCGCCGACGCTCCTTCTTCGTTAATTTAACCACTGCAGTTTCATTCATATCAAAAAGTGCATAAGATACAACGAAATGTACATTTAATATATTGAGAGAATAGATTATACCGGGTTTAGCGCCTTCGACCTCCGCTACGGGACGCTTCGTTCCGGCCATTGAAAACTTTTTGATTAAAAAAGTGGTAAACGATGGTGATTGATGATAAAACAAATAATCATATTGTTTAAACAAATTTATGCGAATAAAGTCTGAGCGAACTTAAGGCAATAAGGCAAAGCCCTGCATTGCAAGTCTCAATGGGAACTAAAACGTACGTGTAACATGTAGCACTTCAAAGCAGAATGTCTTACAGCAGTCACGCGATCCGTTTGTCAAACAGCAGCAGCTTCATTCTTTTCATTTCTTTCACTCGCAGAAAGGTTCATCTGAAAACTCTAAATTATCTGAATACTCGTAACTCCAATACCATTGATTACCAATTACTTTTAATGTGATACTAAAATCTGTTTAAATATAGGTTTTAAAGAAGCAAACATTGAAAAAAAAGGTGACACGCCGACGGTGCCACGCTGTTTGGGTTTCAGCATAGAGACCGCCTCATAATGCTCCTAGGGTTGTTGCCCACTGTCGGGTCATCATTAGAGGTGGCTAAAGCTTCTGTGGGAACCATGACAGCTGGCTGAACCTTTATCGACGTACTGACAGCCGGAGCTAGCGTCAATCCAATATATTTATCGGATCCGATGTCAGTGTCTACAGAAAATGGTCTGCAAGAAAACGATGCCGGAAACAAATTCAAACCAATATTTTATTTTAATCCGATGTCAGTGTCCAGAGAAGTAGAAAAGAGAGTCTCAGACCGTCTATTATAGCTACTTCTCACTACCAAGATGTCTGATTGTGTAGTGACTCGTTTCATTTACCATAACGCAATCTTCTTACGCCCTCACTTTCTAGTTCAAGACTTCAGGCTAAACGGCAGGGCACACCGACAAGGGCCCGTGGCTTAGTCCGTTGACTTCGTCCAAAATTAGCTTGATGTGCACTCTAAACCGGATTGCTGAGCCGGAGCGTGAGCCGGATCGGAAGGCGAAGCCGGAGTTGGAGCCGGATCGGAAGGCGAAGCCGGAGTTGGAGCCGGATCGGAAGGCGAAGCCGGAGTTGGAGCCGGATCGGAAGGCGAAGCCGGAGTTGGAGCCGGATCGGAAGGCGAAGCCGGAGTTGGAGCCGGATCGGAAGGCGAAGCCGGAGTTGGAGCCGGATCGGAAGGCGAAGCCGGAGTTGGAGCCGGATCGGAAGGCGAAGCCGGAGTTGGAGCCGAATCGGAAGGCGGAGCCGGAGCAGGAGCCGGAGCTATAGGCTCATTCTGCTTAGGTTTGTTGTCCGCTGCCGGTGCATCATTAGGGGTTGCTGAAGCTTCCGTGGGAGCAGGCATGGCAAGTGGCTGGACCTCCTTCGTAGTATCAGCAGTGTTAGTCGGAGCCCCAGGCGCATTCTGCTGATGAGTATCGGCGCCCGCTGTCGCGGCGCTAGGGGTGGCGGCTGAAGCTTCAGTAGGATCGGCAGGCTTAGGGGTGCCTGGTGCCGAGAGAGCTGTGCAGGTGGACTGTAGGGTACTGATCTCGCTCTTAAGCACGAGCTTGTTACCGACGATGCAGTTTGTGAGCTCGAAATTGACGCTGCTCACGAGCGCCGACAGAATGGTCTTGCACGAGTCCGAGGCACAGATGGCCTTGACCTGTTGGGGCGCCGTGTCAGCGTTCACGGTCGTAAGATCCACGGAACCGTCCAGGGCGGCGCTGAAGCTGTTCTTAGTCATGCACGATAGCAGCTCCGTATTCACTTCAAGGCCCGCGTAGGCCTTCACCAGCACGTTGCTGTCGCAATTGTCGAGCGCGTTTGCGGAGCCAAATGCCAGCGCGCCCAGCACAGCTCCAAAGGTCGAGCAACGCATAATGTCGAGTTGAGTTAAGCGGGGGTTGTACGTAAAGTCCTTTGACTGTCTTATCTTCGAGCGGGACAAGATGGAAATGATGCACAACGTAGTTCTCGAAGAAGAAGTCAGTCCTGGCGACGACAAAGGTCTCTTAGCATCGTGAAGCCCATCTGGAGGTACCATAGACGAGGTGGGATGCTACTGGCGCACCTCTACACGAAGCATCAGGCGGGACATGGAATATACTTGAAGGTACATAACGGTTCTTGCGAATAAAAGCTTGCATGATCGCTGAGACAAAAGGGCGATTCCAATGACGATGGACTACCGCCCTATCGTACTCCTTCAAATCGGATACAAAGTTTATACAAAAAAATCGCGACGAGAGCTTAACGAGTACTAGGGACATCTATTGGGAAGTCGCAGCAAGGCTTCGTCCATCGCAGGCAGATGCACAAAATCGTAATGATAATGCTGGCTCTCCTGGCAACAGCGAAGACCGAACCGAAGCTGGCAGCTCTGCGTAATCGGGCCATCCTCTTGCTCGATTATACGAAAAGCGTACGACACGGTTGGCACTCGTGCGCTTTGGATTTTCTCAGGCATGTACGGAGATGATCCGAAAAAATGTGAGAAGAACAGACCGTCTACTTCAAACATTAAGGATTGGTAAGATGTCTGGAGTGCTTCTACCAGGACTTCGTCATTCTTCGCCTCGCTGGCTCAATCTGCTGGCTCGAGACGTCGGGCGTCACGGGGGACACTCCGAAAAGGGCACGTGGAATCGGGTATCCAGCCCGAGGTGTAAACAGTGGCTCAATGATCGCAACAAGCGCCGGGCACCACACCGATCAGTCCCGATCGACCGCTGATGCACCTGGACGGGGCCGATCAATTCACGTTCTTGGCGAGTTCACTTCGTGGGACCGAGATTCGCGCTCGGCGATCGAATCGGCGGCTTGAAGGCTGACGTAGAATAGCAGGAACTATTGGGGAAAGAGGGAATGATAACCGCGGTCATCGATCCTCTCCCCCCGGGGGTAACAGGGTTGGTGCTCCCCTTACGGTTCGCACGCTGCGCTTGCCCCCCATAGCGCACGCAGCAGAGGGAAAACCTCCCCCCTCTTATCCTGGGCCTCCCGTTGGAGGGACTTCCCGCCCTGGTCGGAGGGGGCCGGTTGACCGGCTCTTTGAAGGTCTTCGTCTCTTGGCCGTTGTTGCTCGAAGGCTCGAATTGGGAAGTGATCCGAAAAAATGTTACGACGGTACCACGACTCACTTTGTGGTTACAACCGAACACTTTCAGAGGCTCAGGAAGTGATCTCCGGAATACGGCAGGGAGGCTTGCATGCTTTTTCTCGTTGCGGCGGAGGTACTGGCGTTGGTAATTCAACAAGACACCTCATCGGTCTGAAAGTGTCAGGAGGAAGGGGGGCTGATGAGAAACATAAGGTTTCGTCTTTCGTCGACGATACAACGGGTGTTTATGCAGGAGGCGCAACACCTACCCAGAGTGATGACCATTGTGGAAAAATTCGGACGGATGTCAGGCTGGAAGGTATAATCGACAATACGTAAAAATAATTTTCTAAACACAGCCGTCGACAGTGAGGAACATTACGGGATATTGGTGTTACGTCATGGGGATACGGTGCGGTACTTCGGCCTACGCAGCTGAGTATACAACTACGAACTGGGTGCGGCAGTATTTCACATGACAGAAGCAATTTCTGTGGCATCACTTTACCAGCACGGATCCTAGTCGCTATAAGATCAATCTAGCGCTTTAGCATACGCCTAACACGCGGGAGGAGTCAGCCTGGCTTTCATACTAATTGCATGCAAGACGCAGCGGGTGAAACACGTCATACTCTGGCTCACTAAACGCAGAGACATCTATTATCTGGCATGGCAGGCATCAGCTTGCCACGAGCATCGGATGCGATCAGCCGGACGACAACAGAGGAACGGGTGGTGAAGCCTTCTCGACCACTTTGTCATTTTTTGACACCAGAGGAGGAAGCAATTTGGCCCGCGTACTCTTGGGCCGAAATTTTATAAT
Source organism: Peronospora farinosa (assembly GCA_947646735.1). Classification (NCBI taxonomy): domain Eukaryota; phylum Oomycota; class Peronosporomycetes; order Peronosporales; family Peronosporaceae; genus Peronospora; species Peronospora farinosa. The sequence continues at coordinate 203,863 of CANTFK010000131.1, read as the reverse complement.
TTGTGGACCAGCAGAGGAACGTCTCGATACCACGGAAGTATGACAAGATTCTGTTCTGCACTATAGCGGAATTGCAACTGCATCGGATTGGGGATCGAACGTACTCCTTCGTCACTCTGACGGTAGGCGCGACCACGTCAACAGGCCAAGCTGCGACGATGGGGCCAAGCGTTTTTGCTGAGCGCATTGAGCGTAGCTGTGGGCGGACGACAAGTACGAAAGGACCTACTTCTGCGCCACCTGCCACAGGCCTACACGTGGGAATAGTCTACGACGGGCTGCGTCAGCGGCATTATGGTGGCCTCTGACCCAGGTCATCGGAGTGTCATCGCCCTGGAGCAGGACAGCGATGGAACTGATAGGAATATTACCGCAAACAACGTTGAGGATCAGCGAACGGTTGCCGACTCTCAGAGGCCCCAAAAGGGCCATGATGCATTGGTCATCGTATTCTATGCGAATCTACATATTCACGAGTTCCCTACAATAACAGTTTTGTCGGTACAAAGGTGCGGAAATACGCTGACACAAACGTTGGAGACGCCTCAGGACTCTGCGCAGAGAAGTGCGTGGCAGACAGGAGTTTTACAGCAGATGTCAACCAATTGCTGGGTTCATGGGAACGAGCTTGCCGTGTACCAAGTGTGGGTCGTCTATCAAGTAGCAGTGCGGCAACTAAATCCCTTCCATTCAGACCGAGGGCAAGACAACAGTTGCTGCAAGCTCCACTGCTGCCTAGTGGTGAACGATACACTGGAATACATCTGCTGGACATGTCCGCGCACGCAAGCCTGCTGGCAGAAGCTCGTTTGCCACTGGACAGAAGAACGATGATTGCTAGGACGGCTTCAGTGTTTCCTTGCAAACAGTGCAAGCAGACACGCGCCAGGTTAATCTACGGTGGTCCAGAAACAGCTTACACGACACCACCCAGACGAGGTGGTCGCATACGCCACCGTATGGAAACGCATATGGCACATCCTGAGCATCACCCGATTGTGGATACAACGCAACCGCGTGACGTTTCAGCAAGCGGACGTGACCATCGCCGGTAGCGTTTACGATTTTTGGGAAACTAGCATGAGACAACATCGAGCCGTAGCGAAGCGAAAGTGCCGGCGAACCGACACAACAATACTAGAAACTTAACGTGCCATAGCCAAACAACCCCGAGAGTCGTCACAGCAGGTGACAAGCCCTGGACTTGAACGAGAAACCGACGTAGGCTTCGAATCTACCAGACATCCTGCAATCACTAAACGTTATGAATGACTCGTTTATCCTCCGAAATAGAGAATGAAAGTGATGGGCATGTTGAACCACAAAAGAGGGTAAGCAGCTGGAAAGCCACGTGTTGTTTTGACGTCAAGTTGTTACAACATGGCGACATGTGGTGAGAGCGTCTGAATGATCAGTCGAAGGATGAGCTTAACTTTAGATGAAAAAGTGTGCTTTTAGTCGTAAATGAGAAACTAATTCGTAGCGATAATTTCGCACTGCGTTCGATATTGAAAAGTAAAAATTGCAATATTTTTGCAATAGCGGCTACTTTTTATTGTGAAAATGTTATTATCTAGTGTCACAATAGCCTGACAGATATTTGGCACTGATGACAGAGACATCGCGCATCTTAAACTGCAGTACTCACTATGGTGTGCTCAAGCTGGTCCAACGTGACCATACGCCAACGTTCGTTGATATTCAGCAAGTACGTAGACGCTACAAGGAGCTGGCAATTCTCGTGCATCCAGACAAGAACCGTGCTATTGGTACGTATCGCTTTGGTTCAAACTACAACTGTCACAGGATTAATCCTTTGTAAAAAATGTAGATGCAGAGGCCGCATTCAAGCGACTAAGCGAAGCTTACGAGTGTCTAGTGGACAAAGTATCACAATGCAATTATTTGCAACAGTTGCAGGTAATTAAACGGAAAACTGGAGCAAAGACAACGAAACAAAAGTTCAAATATCGTCGGAAGACAAAGTCAGAAGTAAAAAGTGGAGAACACGACGTACCGTCTACTCGAAGAAGGACACCTGAAGAGATCTGGCAGATGTTTCAGCGTGAAGAGGAAGTGCTGGCACGACAACAGTTCCAGGCTAAAGGCTTTGACAGGAGTTACTCGAAGCGGAATACCGACGAGGTCATCACCTCAACGATTCCACCCGAGGTACAGCAGGATATTTTGAACTCAAAATTGGATGTGAAAGCGACTAAATGGGCGACATGGAGTAAACCAGCTTCAAAACGAATGAAGATGACGACGGTATCAGAACCGGAACATAAGATTGGTGTAGTTTCTACGGCTGCTGACGCGAGTGACATCTCGGCAACTGTATTGTGTTTTTGTATGCTGTGTCGGCGACAATTTCGGACAGTTGAGGCACTACAACGGCATGAAACTTTTTCGAAACTCCACTTAGCAAACGTGCAAGCTGAAGAGTGTAATTCAAACGATCATCCATAGCTTGATGACATCTTGTTTATATGTGATTGACGTGCTATTGTATTATATTCAACATTTTCCCACAAACTTGAAGAGATACAATCTACTCTGTGGCTGTTTGGGTACAGCCAGATTGTAAGCAAGACAAGATTGTTTTTTTTGAAAAGCATCCCGTCCGTCTTTGGTGTTCATTCTGAATAGCACTAAGCAAATATGCGGTCAGTTTTGACATTACAATAGTGTAATATAGCTAAAATACGGAATAAATGATGAAACACAATCATTATTTTCTCATCGCTTTTTGTTGCTTTCGAGTAGCAAACAGCACTATGCATAATTTCTAGGAGGTGCATATTGTCACTTCATACATATAGTTATAAACTTGCATGGCCGATTGTCACCCTGGGACTAAACGTGTAAATTGAGATCGCTTTACAAGAGATACTTAGAGGGTATCTTATGGTAGCAGTTCTTGTCGTTAACAAAAGTAATGTGAATAGTATTGCTGCTTCGCATCAGCTATTAAATCGACAATAAGGCATCTTTCATCATTTTGCTTCTTGTTTGCTACATACCGTTGTCAATAGCAAAAGTCCCAATTTCCTTTCCCAATTTGAGCTGAAGTCCCAGCAACATCACTTTACGGAACAGGTAACAAGAATTTACATCGCTTGGTACGTTTTAATGCGGACAAAGTAGCAAGCTTGAATCTAGACAAACATGGCCGAGTGTCGCACGATTCCGTAGGGATGACATACACAAGAAATAGTTTGTAGGCTTGAAAAAAAGGGCGATAGCTTTCCTGTCGCTCGGTACTTGACGTCTCATAGAGGAAAATTCACAATAAATCGTTTTCTGATATTACGACCGAGATTTTGAATGCATGTCCATAATTACATGTCCCCAATTACAGCTCAGAAATATTACTTTTAGCTGTAATTATCTTTTCAAACATGACCTCGATGCCATTCTACCGTGAATTTCTTCTACATTTTATCCCATAAAGTCATAAAAAAACAAAACATCATCCCTAATAATGGCTGACGACGGTAGAGTTGACTCCTGCTTTAATCTCCATCGCTCTTTGATTTCTAACACCTTATTGTATCCTTCTTTATAGATACCGTGATCCGACGACGGCTGCTCACTCGCACTAGTACCGTAGGCAAGTCGGGGATTAAAAAATGTGCTGAAACAATGTTGACCCTTGTGGATATTCTAAAGGACGAATCGGTGGACGATGTAACGCGTAAACGAGAGATGGACGCACTCTTTTGGGAGATGGAACAGCTTGAATTTGAAGCCAACAAGACGGCGATATGGAATTACACGTGCGACCGGGAGTTGGAAGAGTACGAGACGCTGAATACCGAGATTGACACGTCTATTGATAAGGTCATGAAGGAGATTGAGGAATTAAAGCAGAAGGTGCACAAGGAGAAGACTATACGTGCTTATAAGGAAGAGTACGAGTCTATTGCTCGGGTAATTAATGAGCTACCGTCGAGGAAGGAAATCACTGCGGAAATTCAGAGCGAGAAAAAACGACTGGAGGGCGCTACAAGAGCCATCGAAGCGGTGGATCAAAAACTGGAACTACGCACGAAACAATTTGCAGTATTGATAAACACGATCCAGAACTTGAAGGCCACGCTGGACGAAGATGCTGTGGTAGAAAAAGAGGACCATCAGGAGGACGAGGAGATGGAGGATGGGGAGAGCAAGACTGCTACTACATTAAATGAGAACGGTGCGTGTAGATGCGATGAGAATAGTATTGGTGTATTTCTGATTGTGACTGGTGGCTTTGGAATGTGCAGCTGATCATGGTTATGCTGATTGAGTTAGGCGTTTTGTGCAGACAGGTTCTTTAACAACTCTAGTGCCCATATACATGACCGAAACATGAAGCCCTTGGCTATTATTCTGCTTCTAACAGATAATCGATAGAGCTTTTACGTAGCTGCAGTGAATTATGAAGCACTCACTAATGGGAATCTCCAATCTGCCAATATATCTGCAACAGCAGTGCATTCTTCGGTCGGTAGATTGCAATTGCCTCCTCACTGTCAATGATGCCCGTCTGCTCTAGCTCTGTCACAAAAGGTCTTTGACGCAGTTGGCGCGCGACGTGATCCGTCTTCAATTGATGTTTTAGCTGGTGTTTGACCTCTTGCCACGTTAATGCTATTGCTGCATCCTGGTCTTCTCAGCAGCGCAATAACAGCTTCAGCAAGTAGTACAAGTGACCTTCCAGAAAATTTTATATCGTGCGAGACAAGCTCATTCTTCTCGGGTCGTGACTCAAGTAAATGCGACACTTGATTCTGCACCAACTTTCTCTCAAGTTTCTTTGCTGTAAGAGCGAAACTTGGTGTCGGCGCTGCACTCGTCTCCAAAAGGCCCGGGCACGGAGCTCTTCAATCGACGACCGATTACATACGTAGGAGCTTCTGTAGACTGGGCGCGACTAGTCTCCGCCATGAACAATAACATTAATCCGTCTCTCCTGCAGGCAGTCCCATACACATACGGTGCATGGCCTCAGCAGCCACAGTCCTTGGTTCAATTGTCTTGTTGGGCTTGGTAGCCATCACGAATTTGCGATTAAGCCAGACATTGAGCTTCTGGGCACGTAAATCTTCCTTACTGATGCTGTTTGCTTTCCAAGCGACACAAAGTCATTAGGATGAGCGTATACACAGTTAGTGAAGGCGAAAGAATTCCCAGGAAGTCCTACAACAGCCGCTCCAAACGTCATATTGTTGTCTGCTTGGTGGGCCCTTGGTCTGCGCTCCGTAAGGCTGGGCTTGTAGACTTGCGGAGTGTTAGGAAAACAGGAATGCATGAGTTGAGCATGTGCTTTATCATTTAGCTTCGTCATTCATTCAACATCCATCAGTCACATCAGTTATCTCTATCAGTCGTATCGCAGCAGTCAAGGCATGACATCAGCCAGTCCATCTAGCGTGAAACTCTCCAATAATCCTCAAGACTGTTCATCCGCAAGTCTACAGATGTCTTCGTACTCGACTCGATCCAAAATCTCGCCTCGATGGGACCCTGAGTCAATCCGAATGCGAGCGCAGAAGTCGGCAACTGAGATGTTTAGTAGCTTCGCCGTACAGCCACGTCCGAGACCATTAACAATCTTGACTTTGCGTCCTGGTTTCGGTATCACCGTCTCAAGGTCGTCTTGGTCCAGCCGCAGTATATCTCCAGAATCCAACAGCTCCACACTCGCACAGAACTTATCCTCCACATTCTTGACAACTCCTTTGCACTTGTAGTACTGGCCGTCGCCAACCTTTTTGTTTGTTACCTTGACCACAATTCCCGTGGTAATCCAATTTTCCTTCCGTAAACACTTGGACTCCTGTTCTAACCGTCGATTCTTTTCTTTCCGATGACGCTCTTCTTCCTCCATGATAGCGCCCACAGCGTGTCGCTGGTCAGAGCGTTTGGCCTCCAATGCCATCTCCCTGCTCTCTCGTGTCTTCTTGCCCTCATCGTTATCCTCTCCACCAAACACCGAAACCTTCACTGCACCTAACACTTTACTATCCTTCTTGCCATCTTCGTTCTTTGTAGCCAGCAATATCTTGATCCTGTCTCCATTTTCTCCACGCTGCAATTTGGTTGGCCGGTGCGTCGTCCCAACTTCCTCTTTCTCGCTAGCAATCTTCAGCTGCCGTTCAATGAACAGCCGATTCCGCTCTTCATGGTCTAATTTCGCCTTCTTTTTTTCTCCAGTTCCTCCTGTCGAGCAATTGCTTTTGGATCTCTGTCAATATACTGGATATGCCAACCTTTCTCCGTCTCGTCCACAGTGCATTTGCCTACACGTCCCAAGTACTGCACAAAACTCCCGAGTGTCTCCCATTGTGTTGCATTCATATGAATGTGCATTTTGTCTGCTATATATTCATTGTAAACATGCGTAGCACGCATTCGTTTTGTGCCATGACGTCGTCGTAAGTTTTCAAGAAAAGCTTCTTCAAACATTTCACTGTAGCCACTCATGAATTTATTTGGATCATTGGCCACGATCAACATTTGTCGTTGATGTGCCTCAGATGTGGTGTGACATTTGAATCCATTTTCATCTCGACATTGTTTTTGACACACTTGACAGAACCATCGCAATTTCTGAAGCCCTTTTGACTACAAAAAAAAGAATTTTTATGGTCAAAAAAAATTGACGTGTATGTATCGAGTTAGTGGTGTGGTAAAAGTGATAAAAGAAGAATACGAGAGTGAGTGAACAACGGTAGAGAGTAAAGACGCACCTTCATACGAATGCCAATGGCTTTGGGCGTCAAAAAGTCGTGCTTCCCCATGATTATAAGAGATTAAGCAGTGAAAAAATGGTAAATGGGGTTTTTTAACTACAAAGTTAAATAATGAGCACATTTACGTTTGAGACATAAAAAACGTAGCCATCTTGTAAGATTATAACATTTACAGAAAGTAACACCTTTTTTATCTATCTTCTTTTATGGCTCGCTGGCGACTGAAATCGAAGCCGGTAACAAATCCTTATATTGAGATAAAGAATCAAAGTCTTTGTAAGACTTGTGTTCTTGAGTCTGTGACTGGTTACATTCTTGTTGAATCCCGTAATTTTTTTCTAAACTACTAAGCTTATAGCTTGTTAACGGTAGAAGTCTCTCCTCGTTCCTAATACGGGGTCGGCTTCTTAGTCGTTGCATTAGTTCTATAAAATCAAGTAACTATTAGTCGTTATCCTTAGTTCCTTAGAACTAAGTAGCTTTTAGCCTTATAAAGCCTTCCTCTGACTAAAGAGCTGTGCAGCTCCGCTACACTTGGTAGCACTCGTAGTCAATCCTACACCTGAGTTTATAAGACTGACCCTCTGTGAGGATGGAAAGTCAAAATAAACTCTCTGAGGCGCAATGACTCGCAATAGATAAATTATCTGCGATCGTTGGGCCCAATCAAATCGAGGCTCTTTTGGCCCAAGGTCCGGAGGTCCTTAATGCTCGCCTTGAGGCCTTCATGCGTTATGAGGGCAACGCTACTCGGGCAGGTCCATGACCAGGCAGCGTCAGCTGCGCCTACACAGTACATCCTGGTACCTGTGCCCGATGAAGAGCCAAAGGCTTGCCCACTTGCCCACTCGTTTTAAACGTGAAAACCTTTGAGGGGAAAGAGGGAGAAAATCTTCAACATCCAAGAAGTTGAAATGGCAATGGATGCCGCCATGCTTGTGTCAGATAAGCAACGAGTTGGATTGGCCATTTCGAATCCCGGTGGAAGAGCTAGAGAATGGGCTCTAACGAGCGATGTCTCTGTAAATGCTGCATTCCCCACATGAAAAATGCTTAAAAATCAATTAACTTGTGTGTTTGCACCGCCTAATCAGGCTTATCGTGTGCGCTCACGCTTCTTAGCTACCCGAAAGGGTAAGAAAGACTATGTCCAAGAGTTGAGAACTCTCATCGCTGCCATGCAGCAGGACCTTATGGCAGAGGAAGTCCAAGTAACCATTTTTATGGAAGGACTTCGCACTGGGGTCGCCAGGACAGAAGTTTTCCGTGTCCAACCTTCGACTTTCGAGGAGGCAGTAAGCATAGCGTTTAACGCTGAATTTAATTTTAAATCTGCTTAATGTGGTTTACCATGGTATAGTTTAAATGCCTCTTATCTGGCGGTACCCATGGACCTCAGCCATGCTGAAGAAGCTGAACCTCAAGCTGCAGAGCAGCAAGGTAACATCCGTAGATGTTACATGTGCAGAAGCACTAGGCACTTCCGCCCTAGCTGTCCGTTGCGAAAGCAACGTCAGAATCGGCAGATCCGTAACCCTGCTCCTTGCCAATAGGCAAGCACGGCAGGGGAAAACGTCAGTTCCAGTAGGGCTTCCCGCGCCTACTGGGAAAGATATAGATTCTTTTGAGCCATTAGGAGGTATAGGTAAACAGGGCTTAGCCCTAGGTGGTTCTATGGATGCTTCCATGGAACAGGAATACAAGCCAGGCTTGTTGGTTGTGTCGGCAACCGTTAAAGGTTTTGAGAGGTCATGGTTGATTCTAATTGACTCAGGGGCGTCGGGTAATTAAGTTTGACGTCGCTCCCTTGAAGGGAGTCAGCTGTATGCTGAGGCGCTAAAAGCGCAAGGGGGTAACAGTATAACCGTGCGCCTTGCAACTGGTGTACGTTTCACCGTTCCTAAAGTTCCGTTGAACTTAGGTGTGAATTTCTTAGACTTCAATAGCGTCGATCGCTGTCTAGTCCTGGATTTAAACTCGAGATATGATCTCATTATCGGTATGGACTGATTGGAACGCCATGAGCCATGGATCGATTGGAGATCCAAAACTTTAGGCGCAACGCACAATGTTCCTAGCGAAGCTTTGTAGAGTCATGAGCCCGCCTTCGCTAAGAAACAGAAGCGCTATTGGCGCGAGCCATTACGTGAGTCAGTTAGTGTGCTGGATATTGGAGTGTTTGAGTTGATAAACTCCAATGTCAACAATAATAGTGTCGAGAAGAGCTCAGTGACACTTAGCGGAACGGCACGTACTCCGTTGGGTGATACTCATAGTAATATTGAGACACTGGATGTCGGTAACGACATCGGATCTCGTATAGAGCAAGTTTAGGTCGATGACCTTATTAGTAATATTGACTGTAATAGCAATACACTGGATGTCGGTAATGAAATCGGCTTTCGTATATCAAGTGAAGGTCGATGACCTTGTTAGTGAAGTCACTGGTACTAGTGACTCACTGGATGTCGGTAGCATCTGTTTTATTTCGTAGTGATGTCAGTGACCAGTTGTATACCTGGTCAACGGAGTGACAGGTGATGTAGATGGTGAGGTTGACCTTGAGGCCCTTTCATCATTAAATGCTTTTTTAGAGCTAGACGAAATGTCTGTGGCATCAGGCCTTGAAGGCAGGTGCTCTATCCGATATGGTGGTCATTCGACCTAACCTCGAGCTGAACTCATCCTCGCTTGTCGATGAGACAGTCCTTGAAGATACAAAAGCGGCACTAAGTGCGCGTAGTGGGGCATATATTTTGAATTTTTTTTAGATCCCTACTATCCTTTATTAAGGAATTCCAGGACGTGGTGTGTCACGATCCACCGTCGGTTCTACCACCTGATAGGGGTGTACGTCATGAAATTGACTTGGTTTCCGGGACCAAATACTGCGTAACACGGCAGTAGCCTTTACCCAAAGAACAGTGTGACGTCATTGACGAGTTCTTTCGTGCAAAGCACGCGGCGGGCATGGTGGGTGAGAGTAAATCTTCGCACTCGACACCCACTTTCTGTGTTAAGAAACCGAATGGTAAATGGCGTATCGTTCATGCTTATAATAAGCTCAATGCAGCCACTATACCTGCACAGACGCCAATACCTAGAAAGGATGTTCTTCAGAACAATATGGTCGGCGGTGCCATGTACAGTGCGCTCGACTTAGTCGATGGTTATTAACAATTGCTCATGCAAGCTAGCAATATTCCGCTCACTGCTGTTAGTACTCCGATCGGTATGCTCTGGGAGTGGTTGGTGATGCCCCAGGGGCTATCTAATGCTCCGGATACGTTTAGCCGTTTAGTGACGCAATTGTTTCGACCCCATCGAAATTATGCACATACGTACTTTAATGACACTCTTGTCCATAGTTGAGCTGAACATGGGCGGTCAGCTATTGAGAACCATATTGTTCATTTACGAGAAGTGCTCGAGTGAATGCGCACTAATAAGCTATATGCTAATGCTCTAAGTGCATCTTTGGGGCCGAAGAAATTTACTTTATAGGGTGCTTCATTGGAAAACGAGGCCTACGAGCGGATCCCGCCAAGGTCAAAGCCATAGTCGATTGGCCTGTTCCACAGTCTCAGAAGGACTTGCGTAAATGGCTTGGCCTTGCCAATTACTTACACAAGTATAGCGAGAATTACGCTGATATGGCTCGGCCATTATCTAATCTCCTTAAATAAGATGTGGAATGGTGTTGGCATGCCGAACATGAGGATGCTTTTCAAGCGGTGAAGGCTAGCTTTCTCCATGCCCCCAATTTGTCTTTGCCAGACCCTGATCGACCGTTAAGCGTCGTCTGTGACGCGTCTAATTTTGCCATTGGCAGTGCTCTGTTACAAACAGATGATGAAGGCCGTGAGCGTGTGATCGTTTTTGAATCTCTTTAGCTGAAAGTGCAGAAAAGAACTATTCAGTTCATGACAAAGAGCTACTTGCGAAGAAGTATGCTCTAGTCAAATTCAGAGTTCATCTGATGGGCTCAAAGCCTTTTGTGATCTATAACGATCATGCGTCTTTTTGCACTGCGACTCAGTCGCCGCATCTCTCACAGAGAATGGACAGATGGCTGTCATTCTTTGCCGAATATAATTTTGAGGTGAAATATAAGCCGGGCAAGCAAAATGCTTTTGGCTGATGCGTTGTCACGCAGACCTGACTATGAGCTTGCTCATGCTACGAAGTTGTCGTTCTTTTATCATTGATCTCATTCGATCGGCTTATGCTAAAGATGATCATTGTATAGTGTTTTACATGTTCTTGGCAATGATTAGGTTAAGGAATTGGACATTAAATGTCAGCACGATTACGTGCGAGCCTCCATCAATATTCTATCGATCAGGGGCTGTTGTACTATCGTACAGATGTGGCGGATCCTCTGCGTATTGTGGTTCCTCACGACGAGGACCCGAAGTATCGTACCCTCTATGAGGTACATGACACCACCATCGGTGGTCATTTGGGTCGTGAAAATACCTATGGGGCAGTATGCCAGAGTTACTGGTAGCCCAAATAATATAAATGGGTGAGCACATATGTGCGTACGTGTGAAACGTGTCAACAGGTGAAACCCTCGCCCCATTTGGCAGCGCCGCTGGCTAGTTTGCCTATTCTCACTGGGTGCTGGGAGTCCATTAGTATGGACTTTGTGTTTGGCCTTCCGAAAGATTTCCAGTGAGGCGTGCCAAGTAAAGGCTTTGCGTAGTGATATGGGGTTCAGATAGCGTTGTCGAAGAGCCGTTCGCGTAGCGACATCCTCGGGTGAAATGGACTCATGCCCAATGCAATTCAGAGAGGTATTGACCAGATGACTCCTTAAGGCATTCTTCCACTGTAGGTGGATTGAACTTATACTGTCGGTGGTCCTGAAGTCTCGCCATACTTTTCGTCCGACGCTTGGAGCCTTTTTCTTGGTCGATGGTCTGATGTTGCTGCTCGTAGAGTGGGTTGGTAATCGTCGCCGTTGACGATATCACGTAACGCTGTTAGCGTATCTGTAGCACCACGTTCAGAGAACAAATTCGGTGTATGGCTAGTGTCATCTTCACCCGTAAGGGTGGTTAAAGGGAACCATCGGATACCACAAAGACGGTGTCACTTTCGCATTCATCCGCTTCGTCAAGATCGCTTTCGATAAGGTCATTTAAAGTCTGTGACTCACTGCCAGGAGGCGTCATGTTATGTGCCGTGAACAAACCGTGAGGTTTTAATGTTCGCTAAAGCACTACCTCTAAGAGGAAAGATGTCGAATGACATTCTATAGAGACGTCAGTCTGGTGGGGGATAGTATAAGAGGGTTACACGACGGTTGTAACATCATTTCGAAGTTTACGGTTGAAGTTTCCTTTTATTGCATATAATGCATTTAGATACTTCTCTTTAGAGAGGTATTGAGTATAAGCGTTAAAGATATGGTATTCGGTATCCGTTCTTATCTATTAGGATTCGATAATCGATAACGCTGTACTAAGTACATCATACACGGATGTTTAGACGATACGTCGTTCAATTACGATCCTCGGCGCGACATAGGTCATCGAACAGATAATGTTGATGACAACGAAGATATCTGTGCGTGTTGTCATGAGTTGGGGCTCAATGCGATGATTTCGACACCCGTGCTGTCGATCAGAACCTAGATCACTGAATCCTACGCGAATGATTCCTTCTATGCGAGAATAATCAGTTATCTCAGGGACCAGAGCGAAATTTCACTCGCGAAGTTGACGAAACCAACACGCGACAACATCAACGTTACGCGCTTGACGGTCCGTTGCTGACGTACACGATTGACGTCTTTGATTCCCCGCGTGTCGACATCCCTGCTTATGAAGACCTTCGAGCCCGATTAGTTCATAAATTTCACGACAGCCTAGCTGGCGGACACCTGGGTCGTGAAAAGACGTTTGCGGCTATTTCTCGCGTATTTTTCTGACCACGAATGTATAAGTACATCCAGAAATGGGTGCGCTCCTGTGAAATCTGTCAGCGTGGAAAGCCTGCGCCGTCTTTTTAAGCCCCATTGCGTCCGCTTCCGATTGCTACGGACGCCTGGCACTCGGTCAGCATGGATTTTATCTTTAGCCTTCCACCGGATGAACATAAACGCAGGGGCGTATTGGTTCTAGTGGATCGATTCAGCAAAATGGTGCATTTTGCTCCGGTCTCCGCCAACATTACGGCGGAGACGACAGCGATGATCTTCATTGATCTTATCATTAGGCATCACGGCTTGCCAGAATCTATTGTTTCGGACCGTGACCCGCGTTTCACTTCGGCTTTCTGGGCCGAATTATTCCAGCTATTAGGCACGCGGTTGCTTATGTCTACGGCGGCCCATCCAGAGACGGATGGGCAAACGGAGCGTGTGAACAGAGTATCTTGCGCAGTTATGCAACATCGTTCTCGTCATGGAGTTCGTTCCTTCCACTTGCACATAGTTTGCAATCAACAATGCTGTCCATGCGTCGACCGGGTTGACGACTATTTTTGCTAACAACGCGAGGCATCCTCACGTTCCGGCTCTACTTGCTCTCTCAGCTTCAGAAAACCCTGTCTCCAAGCTTGGTGGGGGGGCATCTACCGATGGAATTGCGCCGAAACTATTGATGATTGATTACGATGAGGATAAGGTTGCTACCAATGCAAGTGATGCTGGTAATCTTGTGGCCAACGGCATATAGACTTGTAACGCGATGCATTCCATCGCGTCTCCCGTTTCTAATTTTTCTCCTAAAGAGGATTCGTCGCCTGTCAGTTCGGCTGCAGTAACCGAATTTCTGCTATTACGAAAAGGAATCACGCGTTTTGTGCGTGATGCATTACAAGAGGCAGTCGACAATAAAAAAGAAAACGCAGACAAACGAGATCGAAGAATATGTTGACATTTTGAGAAGGTGACAGAGCATTACTATTAACAAGTGGATTACCGAACACCTCAGTGATGAATTTGGGCGCTAATAAGTTAGCGCCGAAATATATTGGCCCAATTCGGTTTTTTTTAAGGTGCATGGTGACGCTTAAACGCTAGACATACCTACATCTATGCGTTTGCACCCGACGTTCTACGTCGGGCGCCTCAAGTCTTACCTTCAGGCGGATCTCCCTTCGATCTTCCCCGCTCTTCTGTGCCGGCTCAAAATCAGACATCCCTTGACGACGACGCTGACGACGACTGGGTCCAAGTCCTGCCCGAACGCGTGCACACTCGATCTGCTGGGGTCCTCCGAAAGCAGTCGTCTAAAGATGACGTAGGCGCTCAACCAGTACCAGCTGCTCACGTCGAGATCGCTCTGCAGCCTCAGTCGCAGCATCCGCACGATCTTGAGCTCTCTCAGCCATCTCGCGAGCATCAAGTAGGGCATTCTTCGACTCCTCGGCTTCAGTGCGAAGTAGGCGCAGCTCATCATTCGACTGTACAGGCGCCCGATTGCGAGAATCGGCTCTCATCGCCAGAGGTCTTCCGTCGTGATGCTTCTTCTCCCTTAGTTGATGCATCGGGTGCGCGACGTTAAATTGTCGACCGAGTTGTCGATCACGAGGATCACAAGCCCCAGGCGCCGAGTAATGAATCGGCGCCCATGAAGAACCATGTCGAGAAACATTACAGGGTTCGCTGGTTAGGATATTCGACGGCGGACGATACATGGGAACCTCGAAGTATGCTGGCTTAGGATGTACCAGACGTGGTCGAGGATTATGAGATGCATAGGAAGATGGTGATCGCGACCGACGCTGCTGGTTCCATCCCCAATCTCGCGAGCCGTGATGCTCGCGAGCAACAGAACTACGACGACGAGTCCCCAAGCGATTCCGAGATTTATTATGAGGCTCGGGAACACTTGGATGGTATTTGCGACTATGTGAAGTGCCATATCGAATCGAAATTGGCGCTCGTGGGAATTGAACCAGCGACATTACGATCAAGAACTCAGTGGTAAACCACTGCATCAACGGAATGATAGCGAATGATGAGTTTCGTTATGAGTTCTCGCAATTTTGGATGATTAGCGCCGATATAACGGTATAGCATCCACGGGATCAAGTGTGCGTCCGTGACTCGCGGTGTCTGCTCCCTGCAGATCGTACGGTTAAAATGTCGTCAGATATATCCTTGCGCGCGCGGCCAGGTCATGCTGCTCAGTTGTGTGTCACTGAGCAAGTTCGAGGTTCTGTCATTGCATTTTTGGTAAAAAGAATCATTTTTATGCTATGTGCTTACGTTGTAGTAAGTACAACTTAAAGAGGGGAGTAATGTAATGGGGCAACCTATTACATGAGTAGTTATAGGAATAATACATAATTACACAAGTAGGCATAGGGCAGTATTCGATTAGCGGATACTGCGCGTCATATTATTATTGGTTTATTATTCGAGTGGCAGACCCAATAATTAGTTAATAATAATTTGAATACCATATAGAGTGGTTCCCATGAGCTAGGGAACATATTCGCACTTACTGCGAATTAAAACTAAACAAAAATAAAAAGAGTTATATTTACGAGTTAATTAAGAGCGCTTCCTCAACGCCCTTTCAGTGTTAGACGGTAACAGGTATTTAGTGCGTTACACTTCTAACGAATTGAATGATGCGAAAATTTTAGCGCATACACCAATTTCACGGAAAGTTATAGTTTTAAATACCATGTCGGGAAGCACAATTTTCTCGTCCTTAAAATATGACGGACGGCTTTTACAAAATCCTGATGCGTCCTAAGGATGCTCCGCTTACCGCCGTCATGAAGCCAAGCGGCATGTTGGGGAGTGGCTTGTGATGCCGCAGGGGCTTAAATGTCCTTGATACTTTTTAACCGTATAATGTACCACATTCTTCGCCCATTTCGCGAATTTTCGCCGAGCTACTTCAAAGATATTTTTGGTTACAGTCTTGATAGTGAAGGCGTTACAGAATTGGATGTGACCTACGTAAGGTGTTTAAAGCGATGCGCGAGAGAAAACTCTACGCGAATCTGAATAAATGCATTTTTTGCCCCTGAGATTCCCGTGTTGGGCAGCTATGTAAGCGCAAAGGGTGTTCGCTCTGATCCGGAAAAAGTTTCGGAGATTATTCTTAGCCAATTCCAAATACCTAGAAACATTTTCGTCAATGGTTGAGTTTGGCCAATTACTTACATCAATGCGCGAAGGACTTTGCGTACGTGATTTATTCGCTGTTACAACTGCTGGAGAAGGACGCCATATGGTTATGGCGCCAGGATCCCCAGTCTGCAATTTAAAAGATTAAGACGAGACTCTCGACAGCGCTCATATTAGCGATTTCTAACCATGATACCCCGTTCCATGTTGTCTGCGATGCGAGTGACTTCGCCATAGGATGGGCGTAATGCAGCATGATGAAAATGGTAACGAACGTGTGGTGACTTGCCAATCTCGGCAATTGAAACTTGCCGAGCGCAATTACCCAGATCACGACAAGGAGCTGCTAGCGATGCGTTACGCACTCGTGAAATTTCGCGTTTATTTTCTTGAAGAACAGACATTCATCATCTACACCGATCATGCGTCCCTACGGACCGCGACTAAGAGCCCGCATCTCAGCCAGCGCATGGCGCGCTGATTGTCATTTTTAGCTGAGTACAAATTTGCGGTACATTAATAGCCTGTATCAACAAAACATTATTGCAGATGCTATATCGCGGAGACCTGAAGATGATCCCCGTGAAGATACACCGGCTGTAGCTACGACACGACGATTGCATCGCGTGTGCGACATTTAAATATAATACCATGGATGTGTCGGCGGTCAACCCGTTGCGTGATGACATCGTAGAGGCGTATTCACGTGATGTCTTTTACTAAACGCCCACATTGCTCGTTAAACTATCAAAGGCAAGTTTCTCATGTATCAAATTAATCAGTATGACACTTCTTGTATCGATGTCCCACTCGAAGACGATCGTCGTGATCGTGTTCTCCGCGAGCGCCACACTAGCGCCATAAGCGGCCATCTGGGTCACGAGAAGACGTACCTCGCGCCGTCTCGGAGCTTCTAGTGGCTTCACATGTATAAGTAGGTCTGCAAGTGGGCTTGGTCTTGTGAGGTGTGCCAGCGTGTAAGGCCGGTACCGTCCGCACAAGCCCCGCTTTACCCTCTACCGATATCACGGGTCTTTGAAATTTTGCGAGCATGGACTTCGTTTGGGAATTGCCGGCCGATGCGCAGGGGCGAACAGGCATATTATTCATCGTGGATAGGTTCAGTAAGATGGCGCATCTCTTACCTGCCGCTGTCTTCATCACGGACAAAGATACTGCGGCTCTCTTGGTAGACATGGTCTTCAAACATCATGGCATGCCTGCCACGATTGTCTCCGATCGCGATCCTCGATTTAAGGCAACGTTTTGGTCTTGCATGTTCGACATTCTCGGCACTCGTCTTATGATGTCTGCTACTGCGCATTTTGGAACAGCTGGAAAGACTGAGCGAGTAAATCGCGTGTTGGAGGCTATTGTGTGGAGTTTTACGCCACGTCTTTACGTCATGGAGCGAGTTCCTCGCGAACTCATGACTAAGTTCGCGACGAACAATGCTATTCATGCTTCGACTTGTTTTATCCCCTTTTTGATGAATAATGCCCGCCATCCGTGCGTCCCGGATCTTCTCGGCTTGACCGATTCTTCTATTTTTGTTGAAGGAGGGAGACCGGATATCTCGGTGTCACTGACGTCCTCGCGAGAGACATTACCTGATTCTCTACATGCGGTGCAAGCGCGTTGTAAGTCACAGAACATTCTTTCTCCGGCTAGCGCAGCTCAGATTAAATTGAGAGTCCGTCTGTCGGACTCTACAATGATCGACAAATTTGTCATGCATCATCAATCCGTCGCGCTATTGTGCGCGATGCCATTGCCGCTGCGTTCGATAAGCAGAAGGCGTCCGTGGAACGTCAGCCGACGCAAGAACCTCGAAAAGTATAAGGTTGGTGATGCCAGGGGAAATCTGGGCACCAAAAATATATGGACAGGGGGAAAGAAATGTTCAGGTCGTTTCCACGAGGGTTTGGCAAAAAAGGCCTCGCAGGTTCACAAGGTCTCTCTCACAAAGCCCCAGGGTCAAAGAGAGTACAAGGTAGCAACAGTGCAGAGCTGGTACAAGCATCAAGGTTATTAAGCCCAAAGCCCCAAGGTCCAGGGCACTAAGGCCCCAGGGCCCGATAATCCAGGGCCTCGAAGGTCCAGGGCCCAAAATCCAAGGCGCAAAATCCCAAGGCCCCGGTGTATCAGGGCATAAGTCTCTGAGGGTCCAGGTCCACGAGGGTTTAGGTCACCGAGGGTCCAGGACCCCAAGGTCCAAGGCCCGAAGGCCCCACCAGTGCAGAAACGGACATGGAACCCCTAAGTTCATATAAAGTGCAGTTTCCAAGGAGCCAGTCTTCCTCCGAAAGTCGACACGTGGCACTCTCCTAAGAGAGGGGTAGGGTTAGACACGAAAAGCATAAAAATTATAAGATAGATATTCACACTCGATTTTGCTTTACACGTACCAGCTTTAAGCGCCCCCTCCAAGCTTATACATCACCTCGCCTCTTCCAAACGAAAAACAGTTTGGCCCCCGAAGTCAGTAGGTGTAAGACGGCTCAAGCTACGCAAGTTAAAGCTCAGGATAGTTGGCCTGAGGTGTCAATACTCGATACAGAAAGCGGATTCCCTACGGTGAAGGACACAAAGGGGTCCAAGGACCAAAAAAACAGTCAGCCACCAAAGGGGTACATAGTACCAGGTGCATCGCTCTCGACTAAGTCGATCGAGCACAAGAAACCCGGTCCCAGTGAAGTATATCCACTCGGGGACCACCAAGTCCAAGTCTTATACAAAGACCAAGTCTTTAAGTCTTCTGCGTCAACCGAGGAGCAAGACCAGCCAAGTCGACGGGTACACAAGGTGAGACCCAAGGCCAACACGACACGGTATCGGGGTAACCCCTCCGTAAGTCGGCAGTCCGGCGCTGTGTGTGTTTGTAAATCTCCTACGTTGTTTGAGAATCCACTTTACCACAATGGTGCGCGTGCCCGGATCTTTAGGAGACGCGGGAACTCACCGCGAGTCCCACGAAGAAGAAAAGACAACGGTCAAGATAGACCAAGGGACGACCAAGACACTGGAAACCGGATCGCCAGTGATCAAGAAGGAAGAAGGATCGGAGGACCTGCAGAGCCCGGGGAGAAGCTCTGCCATTGAGGTCAAGGTGGAATATGAAGAAAAGCCAAAAAATTCTTCCCCTTTCGTCTTCGTTGAAGAAGACAACATGGGCCATGATAAATATTATGGTACAGGGGTCCCAAGTTTGACAGCGAAAGCTAAAAAACAGTGGACCCCGAAACAAGTCTCCGAAACTGCTACTCGAGAGCCAACGGTGCCCGAGGACAAGAAAAAGAAGCATACCAAGATGAAAGCACCAACAGAAGAAGACACGATGGACGAGTCGGGGGAGAGGCAAGGTGTGGCTAGTAAGGACTGGACAGAAGAAGATTTGGAAGAAGCCTACCATCGGAACATATTGAAGATGTTTCTTCGAAAGGACCCGGTGATGAAGACGCTCAAGGTCAAGATGCTAGGACAGGTCCCTGGTTCGATAACGGCCCTGCCCACCTCAACATCAGACCTGGAGGTCCGCAAGGCTCTGATGAACCAGCTTCACGAAGCAGATATGTCTGCTGAAAATTTCAATTGCTGAGCCCTTCTTTAATTTCGGGTTCGAGACCCTGAAGAAGACTCTAGTGGTCTTGCATGGTCACCTCGAAGCGTTAGTAGGTGAGATCCCTCCCAAGGAGGTATCCCGTCACTTGGGAAGAGCGGCTGTCCCTGGACTAGGCTCTTCAGCAGGGTCCCACGATGGATCATCACCGAGGTCCCAGTATGAGTCGGCCACTTCGTCTATGGTCTCGGCCCTAATGGACACCGTGGGTCGGATGCAGCTGGGGCCAACCGGTGCAGCCTTGCTCGAAGCACGAATTCGAGAAGCAGGAAAGATGGATGCAGCGATCCCGAGGGTCCAGCCACAAGTACGTGTGAAGATGTGACAGGGACCCGGTGCAAAGTGGAGCCAAGGTCTTTGGGGGCAGAAATAGATGAAAATGTAAATCTCGAGGCAGGTCTCCTGGTGTGCTCCAGTCATATTTCGAAAAAGCACTGGCTAAGTTCCTAGCTAAGCAGTGGCCTACCCAAAATGCGTTGCAAAAGGGACAGATCGCGAAAGAACGAGGGCAAATTTACCCCAGGCCCTTTCGGCAAGCCAATCACCCGGTATCAACACGTGAATTCTTGGATGTGGACATGGAGTCTGCAGAGGCTTCTCTTAAAAATATTATCCAAATATTCTGTCGTTTCCGTTTAATTCAATACGAGCGACGGTGGCGACGAATACAGCAAGTGGGGTCTTTACCGTTATTCCTCATATCCGTGTGGTGGAGTGGATTCTCAAACAACGTAGGAGATTTACAAACACACACAGCGCCGGACTGCCGACTTACGGAGGGGTTACCCCGATACCGTGTCGTGTTGGCCTTGGGTCTCACCTTGTGTACCCGTCGACTTGGCTGGTCTTGCTCCTCGGTTGACGCAGAAGACTTAAAGACTTGGTCTTTGTATAAGACTTGGACTTGGTGGTCCCCGAGTGGATATACTTCACTGGGACCGGGTTTCTTGTGCTCGATCGACTTAGTCGAGAGCGATGCACCTGGTACTATGTACCCCTTTGGTGGCTGACTGTTTTTTTGGTCCTTGGACCCCTTTGTGTTCTTCCCCGTAGGGAAACCGCTTCCTGTAGCGGGTCGTAGAGTGTTGACACTTACTTGACACCTCAGACCAACTATCCTGAGGTTCAACTTGCGTAGCTTGAGCCGTCTAACACCTGCTGGACGTCGGGGGGCCAAAGGGTATCCCGCCCGGAAGAGGTGAAGCGACGGAGAAGCTTAGAAGGGGCGCTTAAAGCTGCCACGTGTAATGCAAATTCGAGTGTGCTTATTCATCTTATACCTTGTATGCTTTTCTTGCCTAACCCTAACCCTTTGATCTGGATAGTGCCACATGCCGACTCTTGGAGGAAGAACTGGCTCCTTGGTACCCTGTACTTTCTGTAATCTTCGATATTCTGTTTACCGGTTCTGCACCCTCGGACATTGGGCCCCGGTACCCTGGTACCCCTAGGCCCCGGTACCCTGGGGTCCACTGGCCACCTGGGTCCACCGGTCACCTGGGTCAACCTGTCACCTGGGGTCCACCGGTCACCTGGGTCATCCTGTCACCTGGGGTCCACCGGTCACCTGGGTCCACCAGTCGCCTGGGGTCAACCTGTCACCTGGGGTCCACCTGTCACCTGGGTCAACCTGTCACCTGGGGTCCACCGGTCACCTGGGGTCCACCTGTTGTCTGGGTTCCACCTGTTACCTGGGTCAACCTGTCACCTGGGTCAACCTGTTGCCTGGGGACCACTGGTCACCTGGGTCAACCTGTCACCTGGGTCAACCTGTCACCTGAGGTCCACCGGTCACCTGGGTCTACCTGTTGTCTGAGACCCACCTGTTACCTGGGGTCAACCTAAGCTGCCCTAGCAGTACTGGTCCTTTGGTCTATAGTGTAGGACATCCTAGTAACTTCTCCGAACTCGGGTCCTTGGACCAGTTCGGGGCCCTGGTCACTCCCTGTCACTCATTCAAGAGAGTGACCGAGATCTTTCACGCTAGTTATTATAATAGCTACGAAGGGCCCCCCATTTCTCTGGCACTTCTCCACAGCTGTCCCCTGCGCGCTGGTCTTCCGAACTGCGGCAAGACCCCGTGCATCCTTGTCCCGTCTCCTCAACATATAAGTAGGTGTCCATGTGCTTGACGATCCTCCGTATTCACCAACTCATCCACCCTTTATTCACCAGTGACCTCTTCCAGTTCTTTTTCTGACGAACCCCCAGCACCTGGCCGTTGGTCTACCCCTCCACTGCCTGGACCTGACCCTGCCTTGGTTATTCCGACTGTAGACCTTGTCGGGGAGCCCCCCGATTATGCGAGTGTTAACCGGGCGTGGCGAGCGATCCAGCTGGCGATGGAATGAGCCCAAGTTATGGAGACCCTTGCTGACAATCATAGGGCCCTCCAGCAGGCCTATCAGGCTGAGCATCGCCGGGCCCAAGACTTGCAGAGCCGCGTGGACGAGGTCATTCGATTTGAAAAAGTTGATCTTCCCCGGATCGAGGCTCGAATTCGGAACTTCGTCTGCGATCACAAACCGACCAGCTAACTATTGCGGAATACCGAGATGCGCTCGCCACCCGGAAGGATTATCGCCTTGAAGTTGAAGCGTCTCGGTCCAAGATTCGGTACTGGAGGGGCCAGTATGAGGCCACGGTGACGAGCTTCACACTCCAGATAGAAGAGCTGGAGGCCAAGTTGGATACCACCACGGCCGATCTTCGGTCCACAGTATCTCAAGTATCACTACTTCGAGATGAGCTGGCCCGCTCTAAAGCCCTCGTGAAGCAAGTCGCCTGCCAACGGGACCAACTCCAGAAACAGCTGGCCGTAGCTCGGAGCGCCGCGGATAGATCTGCCTCGCCTAAGACTAAGGTCCCAGGACCTGCAAGGGCTAAAAGATCTCGGTCTCCTACTGCCGAAGTTCCAGCCCCTTCCACATCGAAGAAGCGTCGGACCACCCGTGACCCAAGTTCCCCTGAAGACGAGTCCAGTAGCAGCGATTAGTCTCTGCTAGCGGCGATGGCTCGGTCACCTGCCTCTCGTCGTCGTGGTAGCCCGGTGAGTTCCGTGGAGAAACCCGCTCCAGAGGTGGTGGACTTATCTCGTAAAACGACATCAGGCCCTTCTTCGACGTCCGTGGGATCTACTGGGACACCCAAGTCCGGTCCTCTCCCAACATCAACGGAGTCCAAACCGGTGGGTCCACTGGGAAACCAAAAGTCAAGCCTCTTCCCAAACCGGCGGGGTCCACTGGGAAACCGACGTCCAAGCCTCTTCCAAAACCGGCGGGGTCCACTGGGAAACCAACGAAACCGGCGGGGCCCACTGGGAAACCAATGGCCAAGCCTCCTCCCGAAGTACAGACGTCACCTGCTGCTTCTTCCAACTCGAAAAAGACGCCCACGCCTCATTCCGACCTGTTCATCCAGCTTTTCGGTTCTTCCGAGTCTGATACTGAGAGTCTCGACTCTGATGATCAAGGGGTGCCAGCATCCAAAGGTCCCACTAGTTCCAACGCCTGGGGCCTATCCATTCGGGATACGCCCAGCCAAGTGTGTTCAAGACCGAAGACGTTTCCCCATGGCCCGTCTCTATGGTGGGCCCCCTTGCGATCTCGCAATTAAGCGTGAAGGACCTGTGGTCTCGCATAACCCTTCCAGCTTCGTGGATGGGTCCGGGCCCCCCCTTTAGACAAAAGATCCAAGGACCGCCTGGGCGAGACTAATAGTCTCGTAACGGAATCTCAGCTCCGGCTGTTGATAAACTCGCGCCCATGGGAAAAGCAGAAGATGTCTGAGTATCCTGTGGTGAAGTCGATCAAATAAAATATGATCGACAATATCGAAAGTGATCATAATGTGGACCACTTACACGGCGGAAGTCATATCCTATGGATTATACTTGGCTAATGAATGGGAGCGATCAAGATCTATCGATGAATGATCGCATAGTTTATACTTGGCTATTGTATTGGAATGACAGCTTATCTGGATCGATCATGTGATGGCCACGGTTGGCCGAGGATTACGCGGCTGTGATGACGATCAGGGTGGGAGATCGCTCGATCGCAATCGTCGATCGTGATCAACAAGTGTGATCGACGATCTCGATTAGCAAGTGTGATCGTCGATCGTGATCAACAGGTGTGGAGAAGCGAAGGAGAAATATTTCGCAAATTGTGGATCGCCCAATTTTTAATGTGGTTCACACCTTGTTAATCGACCGCGATCCGTCATAGCGATCTGCCATAACGATCCGTGACCGCGATCTGCCATAACGATCCGTGGCCTCGATCTGCCATAGTGATCCGTCATAGCGATCCGTCATAGCGATCCGTCGACCGCGATCCGTGACTGCGATCTGCCATAGTGATCCGTCGACCGCGATCCGCCATACCGATCCGTCGACCGCGATCCGTCACCGCGATCTGCCATAGCGATCCGTGACCGCGATCTGCCATAGCGATCCGTGACCACGATCTGCCATAACGAGAGCGCGATCCGTCATCGCGATCCGTCATAGCGATCCGTGACCGCGATCCGATATATGTGGTCCACACATTGAGATCTGATTTTTCCGGAAGGGCAACACGTGGCAGTAGATCCTAGTCTACAGATAGGAAGAATCGTAGGTTTTGGTATGTGATTGGTTAACATTAAACATAGTTCGATTTTACTTCTAAGACACGCAAGCTTCTCTTCCGTGTGGGATAACTTTGGCCCCCCGACGACTCAAGAGCATCTGCTACGCTACGACACAAGTGATATCCCTGGATTGTTTGGCCAGGGGTTACAAGAATTCTCAAAACAAACACCTCCCCCTGCGATCGGACGCAGCACAACAAGAAAAGGACAAGGTACAAGATCGCGAGACGGCTCAAGTGGTCAGAAGATCAAGCATATCAAGTGGATCAAGTATCTACATTTTTGGACAAGGCGATCTCAAGAGAGATCAGGGCGACTCAAATAGAGCACCCCAAGAACAGTTGCGACCGCGTGAAGATTTCCGCACGGTCGACCCCAAACTATCTCAAACACGGTTAAGTTCGGCATAGACTCAAGTCCACCGAGAAGAGTGCTACCCGCCCTACCGACGGGTACACAAGGTGAGGAAGGAAAGTTGCACGGAAACGGAGTACCCCCTCCGATAGTCGGTTGTCTGGGCGGCAGTGGAGAGTTGGGATCACATCAGAAATTTTGTGAACCCCGCTCCACCACAATCCTCTCTCGTTCCCCGTAAACGGCTGGTTTGTTGGACTGGTGGAGCTTCACGATGCCTACGTAGACGCATCGCGCCAGAGTTTTCGGGAGGACCCGCATCGTCTTCATTTCTCCATAGCTCTTCGTGCCGGCAGTGCGTACATCTCCCGCATTTACAAAGCCAGGAAAAAATGACGGGCCAAGGCGACGCAGGCTTGGATGGGAGTGCTGAAGAAGGTCCTGCAGGGGATGGTAGAAGGTCACTGTTACTTGGACATCCTGCTGGACCCCTTCTTCCAGCCCGTTACCCCCACGCGTCAACTGTCTTACTGTACCCCAAGGGTTAACCAGGAGAGATCTCAACCGGGGCTGATGGAGGCGTTGCAGGTGGTGGATGATGTCGAACCGTGGCGCATCTTTTACCACAAGAACATCCACGCGCATCCCGCTTTCGGGGTTCCCGTCTCCATGGCAAGTTTTCTCCGCACGACACCGCCTGACGGTTATAACTAGCTTTAAGTGTATCCTTAATAAGTTGAGATAATGCCATTTCACCTCGAAATCCCTAGCACATTCTCGATCTTCCTCTTTGGTGCCATATCTTAGATAGTCCCTCGGTGTCCTCTGACAGGTTAGCAATACTTCACTCTTCTTGTTCTGCTGCACTTCTCGAATGCATAACTTGACCAATTTTTGTGCATGCAACAAATACCACCTCCTTCTTGCATCATCTTGGCCTTCCCAAGATGAACTCTCCTCTCTACTCCTCATGGCTCTGCATCACCTCAAAACGATTCCGAGTGACTTGCCTGCGTTCGTAGTCCTCAAGTAGTCCACCGCAATTGAGGTCCGCCTCGTCTACCCACGACGGATCGGAGTATCCTTTCCACTGCACCAGGTGTTCACATGGAGTACAACCATACCGAGTTTCTTCCCATACGCCTGTAGAGAATTTTCTCTACTTCATACTCATTGTCTTCCAGTTCTTTAGTCCAACTATCCTCTGGTAACAGGGCTTCGTCAAAATCCACTCGATCTGTTTCGTCCACCACCAGCACCGTATTCGGTCTGTCGTGATATTGCCGGACTAGCTTCAACTTCGAAAGGTGCACCACGGGTAAATGCGATAATCGGTCCCACTGATATCCAGGCGAGCTGCATGGTCCCCCACCATCTCCCGTACTCGGAATGGCCCATGCCATAGGTGGGCCAATTTTCGGGCATAGCCTTCCTTGACCCGGTCTAGGTACAGCCACACCTGAGATTCTGCCTCAATTTTGCTATCCGCCACCTCTTCATTGTGGATTTCGGCTCGACTTTCCATTGCTGATCGCAATAACTCATTGACTTGTTCCCTTGCCCGGCGATGCTGTCGCTGTACGCCAAATCGCCACCGGCGGGGGTCACAGTCACGCCGCCTGGTACTACCCAGCGGTATAGTGGCCTCCAACGTGCTTCGTGCGTCCCAACCGTGCACCAGGTAGAATGGAGTCTCTTTTCGGACCCGGTCCTGCGCCGTGTTCAGCGCAAATGTGAGCCGTTCCGCATATGCATCCCAATCTCTCTGGTCCACCTCCGACACATACATCTTGATAGCTCGGGTGATCGTCTGTACCATCCTTTCCGCAGTTTCATTGGCCTGCGGCCGGTAGGCCATGGTGGCCCGCTGCTTTTGCCCAATCATGCGGTTGAAAGCGCGAAAGAAATCCGACATGAAACTGGGATCTCTGTCGTGACCGATCGCCTCACTGGCCCCAAACCGACGGAATACGCACTCTTCGTAACCTTCTGCCACGGTTTGGGCCGACCTCGACGAGCTGGTCTTAGCAATTACATAACCAGTAAACAGGTTCACCCATATCAACAGCTCCGTGTTTCCCTTGAACGACTTGGGCAACGATGGGATATGGTCCATCGCGATGACCTGAAATGGGTAGGTGGCCTGAACATTTCCTGGGGTCTTCCCTCGTAAGACGGGTCCACCTTTTCCGGTCTCACAGTCGACACAAGTACCAACGAAGCGTTGTACGCTTCGAAATAGCCCTCTCCAATGGAATTGTCTTCGTATCCGCTGGTACGTGCGGCCGATTCTTGGTGTCCCCCTTCTAGACTCGTATGGTAGTGGTGTAGTAAATCCTGTTGTAGGCTTTCGGGTATCACTAGCCGATTCACCCATCGCGATCCTCTTCAGCTGTCCCCAGACCCGGGCAATACAACAGGAGTCCATCATCATCCAAAGCGTAATTCATCTCGATCTTGCCACACGCCAACGCCACTTCTGAGGGTAAACTGCTCCACTAACCCCGTAAGAGATCTTCAAAATCGCGTATCCACATTTCTTCGTCCTGGGAAGCCGAAATTCGCTCAATCCGTATCCGTTGCACCACCTCTTCTTGCACAACCTCTGTCGGCATTCTGGACCGGACCCGAGACCTCGTAACAGCTGCAATTCGCATTGCTGGGCTGGGATTCTTAAGTACCAAGAGTTCAGGCAGACAATTAATCTCTTCGAGGTCTTTCCACTCTTCATCAGGTATTTTTTCAACACCTTGTTGCTGTTGCAGGGCCGCGTTAGCGAGACGGTCCGCACTCTGGTTCCATTCACGCTTCATGTGTAGAAACTCATGGGCTGGACAGGAAAGAAGCAGGTCCAGGGCCTTCAACCTTCGTACCGTGAGACCTGGTGCCTTGCATTCAATTTCCCCTCGCATCTGACGGATTACCAGATTGGAATCACCGCACACCACCAGACGTCTACGATCCAATTTCTCCAGTAGGCTAAAACATAACAATAGTCCCTCATACTCTGCTTCGTTTACCGTTGCCTTCGTTAGATATCTTGACGCTGTTGCAATCACGGTCCACCCTGGGACTTGCCATACACTAGCACTGCAGGATCCGCCCTCACGTTTAACTCGTGCAGACCCATCGAAAATGACCACGTACAAGACTTCTTCGGGTTCGACTGTAGGAGGAACCACCGTGATAGCTTGGCGCGGGTGTTTCTTGGGGGCGATTGAAGATAAAATAGAGTCCACATTTTCGCGAGGCGTAATGCTTGCCACTAATGTCCCCAGTATTTCATCTTTGCCGCGCTTACACTTGACCACTTCTAACGTCCATTGGGACAGGAGCGCAGCCCAATTTCCAAGGCGACCTTGTAGACCAGGTGACCGGACTAACCACGCCAGTGTTGAGTGTCGGGTCAAGACCTTGATAGGTCGGGTGAACAGCGACGTTTAACTAGTATCCGCAATAGCGCCAACACTTTTTGTCCACTAGCCCATAGTTGATCTCGTTTGGCTTCAAAGTTCGACTCGTGAAATTGACCGGCACATACACCCCCTCATACTCCTGCACTAGGTATGCCGAGATGGCCCACTCACTGGCATAGACGATAATGACAGGCTCCCGGTCTGGATCGAAATGGCGGAGGATTGGGGCGGTGGCTATCTTATTCTTCAATATCGCAAAGGCCACCTGCACCCGAGTCCATCGGTCTTCCTCCTGGTCACTCCTCTGGGGGTCCTCAGTCTCACTCATCCGGCGTCGTAACACGTGATAATCCACTTCTCTTAGCTCGTACAATATGGACGCATAAATCGCGTAGTCTTCTAGAAACCGGCTATAGTAATTGAGACTTCCAAGAAACGACTGCATGGCTTTTAGGGTGGTGGGAAGCGGTAAGTCCACCAATGACTGAAGATCCTTAAGGTGGGCCTCCAACCCCTCCGCAGACACTCGATGCCCCAGATAATCAAGCTTTTTTACATCCCCATGAACTTTTGACCGCGCTGATCGATAAATTCCACTTATCACAAACCTCCAATAGTCTTTCCACTTTTAAGCATAGGTCATCCCATGATCCAGAAGTAACCAAAATATCATCGATATAAGACCGGCGTCCTAATATGGACTCCTTGTGGTCCGCTTCAGGTTGACCTGTTTCGAACAGGTCAACCTGTTTCTCAGTGTTGGACTCCGAGGAAATCGTTACGAGTCCATATAGAGCGTTATCCAACAGTCTCTGATAGATCTGTGGTGCATTCTTCAGTCCAAACGGCATATGTCTCCACTCAAATAATCCGAGCGGGGTTACAAACGCCGAGATCAAACGAGCTCGTTCAGTCATACTGACCACCCAAAAATCGCTAGCCATATCCAGTGAGCAGTACCACAGGGCCTTGTCTAGGTCTTCCAGCAACTCATTCACGAGAGGCATAGGGTACACATTGATCCGCGTTAAGTCGTTCACCATTCGGTAATTAATGCACAGCCTTATATCCACCCCATTTTTTCTTGAAAATGATTACAATCGGACTGGCCCATGGGAAGGTGGAATGCTGGATTATCTTGGATGACAAGAGGCCTTTTATCAGGTCTGCCAGCTTCTCCCTAAATTGAGGAACAACCTTCCGTACCCGTTGGGCGATTGGCCGTGCGTTCCCAACATCAATGTCTCACACTGCTCTTCGAGCCACCGGGGGTAATGCGTTACCTTTTACCATCAGCAAATGTCGTTTTCTCCATATAATCTGGCGGAGGCGGTCTACCTCCTCCTTTGGGGTATCACCGGGGTATGGGATCTGGATGCATTCCAACATAACTTCGTTTGTAGATGGGGTGACCTCAGGGATAACAGACCAATTTTTGTCGATATCCTCGGCACATAAGTCTCAACTCTCGTGAACACAGACTTGGTCATCGGAAGTATCTACTGCAGCCTCGATGACCGGTGGACCCTCCTCTGGGTAGACCGGTAAAAACCCTCCTCTGGGTGGACCGGTGGACCCCCGTCTGGGTGGACTAGTGGACCCCCCTCTGGGTGGACCGGTGGACCCCCCTCTGGGTGGACTGGTGGACCCCCCTCTAGGTGGACTCTCTCCATATCGGTCCTATCCTTCGATGATACCTCTTTGCCCACGCTAGCTCTAGCTGGTTGACCTCTATCGAGGGCCTCCCCTCCAGACCCCTGATCTGATGGTAATGACTCAGGGTCCCTCATAACAGACTCATGCACCCCATTAATCACTGGTACTTGGGTCCCCGTCCGTAGCAACATTTTCTGTGGAGTCGCGTACTGAGGTCTCGACCATCGGACCTTGGTATACTTCTTCTTGAGTGGCTTCTGCATCCTCCTCATCGGTGGTTGCTTGGTAGGCTAGATTTTTCCATTCAGCGTACCTCCTATAACCAACTGACACGAATCCTTGGGCCCAGGGAACCCGGTCCTTAGCCAGCCAGATGCCCAGCTTGGTATCCTCGTGTAGGATCAGGTCCTTGTCGCTCACATTGGTGACCCTCAAGAATTGGCGATGTCCATGTCCTTGGATCATCGTAGTCACCCATCTGTCTCCACGGGTCATCCATAATTTCCACTGGTACGACGTAACTCTCTTCAGCGGAACCTCGACATTTATTGTCACCGGTAAATTCACGTACTGGCCCAAATTTACCTCAGAAATATGACCACTATACAGGGTCTTGCGACCTGTCAGCTGGATTCGAACTTCGTCTGGCAAACAAATAGTTCCATCCGCCATGTCCAGGCGAATTCCAGCTGGCACCATAAAGTCCATCCCTAGTAGTACATCCTGGCCGGCCATGGAACCGACCCACACATTGAAGAAGTATACTAATACACCATTCAGCGTTATCTTTACCTTCGTTCGCTGTAAACTGCTTCTCCAATGCCCACGCACTCTTGTTTTTTGCTTGTGTTAATCTGACAGCCTGCCTTACGAGCAAAGGCGATATCCAAAATAGATATCTCGGCACCAGAATCAAACAGTAGATTCGCCCGAATATTGTTAACTTTCCCAGAGGCCTTAACTTGCTTAAACCACTTTCCTGGGGCATGGTGTTTCCAGTATCCTCTTGACTCTTCCGGCAATAAATCCAATGTCATCATAGTCTCTCCTCGGGAATAAACGTGAGGTATACATGCATTGGCCACAGCAGCAACAGAATTAATGCAAAAGCCCGATGTATTTCCAATCAGTTCATCCATCCTACTGACATTCTCCACGGGGTGTTTCTCCACAAATGCATAAATGCAACAATTAGAACGCTCGGCTCGTACCAGATTCAAACCTGGCGAGCATTTTATAATAACATCTTCTCCGCGGCCTCGGAAAGCTGCCTCGCGTGCTTTGTTGGGTTGTACCACTGGCGAATCAGATTGTAGAACTCTTCCATCGGGCACTTGCCGACGTCATGAACCTTGCCGCAACCGCGACACACAAACAGGCAGCGGTCGTCTGGGTTACCCTTCTTTCCACAGCACTCGCAGACGAGTCGCTTTCAACAGTCCAGATCCACATGCTTCCTAGATCCACAATGGGTACACTTTGCCACGGGTGACCCAAGACCAACTTTTGTCCAGGTCCCTCTGCCATGCGTCTACCTCGGCCTGGCTCTGGGTCCTGATAGTCCCGGGGGTCATCTGCGTTCCTCGCCCTACCAATGTAAGGTTTACTCGCCGCCGCATAAATTCTTCTGAGGTCACCTTCTCCCTCAGACCCACTGGAGCTGGACCCTTGGTTATTTTCACTTTCAGAAGTGGCTCGGATGACTTGGACGGGTCTTCTCAGATGACTCTTCGTGTGGTCTGGAGTGGCTGGGGCCTTCTGGAGAAACTTGATGGACCCGAAAAAGACCCTTCCTTGACGCGTCTTCGCTCTCTGACGAGCCAGCAGGACTTCCTCCAGGTCATCTGCATCAAAAAGTCTGAGCAATGTAAGCTGGTCCGCTAATTCTCGATCATCCAAGGTTTCCACGTGGTCCACGTGTTCACGCTTAACCTGGGGGGGATACACCCTTAATATCTAGCTTGGCCCTGAGCCCTGCCACGTTCAAACGGTACAGATATTCCAAGGGTGACTCGTCGGTCCTCTTTCTGGCGTGATAATATTGTCGGGCCACCGACACCCCCAAGCCGCAAAATTGTGCTTGGAACTCTCGCAGAAGCAGTTTCCAATCAACGCGCACTGTTCGACCTAGCTGTCGATACCAATTCTGAGCTGGACCTGTGAGCAGGGACCAAAAAATGAGACACTTCTCGCTGTCTGGTGCCTGGTCTCGGAGGAAAGCCGTCTTTACCTTAGTGCTCCAGCTTCTGGCACGATCTTCATCGTGGTCCCTTCCGCTAAATTCCTTCAGATCCGACGAGGCCGATACCCTAATGTGTGGAACAATAGTAGGGGGTCCTCCTGCCGTAGCCGTGGCCACAGTCGCTCGCGCTGAAGTCATCGGGAACGTCAAATCATCTGGGTCGTATTCATTATGGGTTGACCCCGCAGACTCCATGTCCACATCCGGGATATCGCCTAGTGGTCCTAGGCGCTAAATTCACTGGGAGGACCTGGGATAAACTGGTCCTTGACCCTTCGTGGTGTGTCCCCTGTCCACTGCATCTTTTGTGGAGCCTTGCTCTTCAAGGAACTTGGTCATTGCCTTATCAAAGTACGACTGGAGCGAGCTAGGGGAAACTGACTCAGTCTTTGTTTCCTGATCCGCTTTTTTCCCATCGCCCTTTGCTCCACTTTGCACCGGGATTCCGTCTCCTCCTGTGCTTGGCGCTGGACCCATGGGGATGCTGTGTCCATATGGACAGCGTCGCGAATTCGTGCTTCCAACAACGCTGCACCAGCTGGACCCAGTTGCATTCGGTCCACCGTATCCATCAGGGCCGACATCATAGATGAGGTGGCCGATTCATATTGAGACCTTGGTGAAGATTCACCGAGTGACCCAGCAGAAGAGCCCACACCAGGATCCACTACTCCTCCATCTTGACAGGGTACTTCTTTGGGGGAAACTCCCCCACTAACGTCTTGAGGTGACCATGCAGGGTCACTAAGGTCTTCTTCAAGATCTCGAACCCGAAATCGAAGAGGGTCTCAGCGGTAAAGTTCCCAGCAGCCATCCCAGCTTCATGTAGCAGATTCATTACGGCCTTGAGGAACTCCAGGTCTGTGTTCGTGGTGGGAAGAGCCGTTATCGGACCTTGGACCTGGTCCAGAAACTTGACTTTGAGCGCCTTCATCACCGGGCCCTTTCGAAGAAACTTCTTCAATTTATTCCGATGGTAGGCTTCTTCCAAATCTTCTTCTGTCCAGTACTTACTAGCCACGCCTTGGCTCTCTCCCGACTCGTCCGTCGTCCTTGCCTGTTGGTGCTTTCAACTTGGCATTCTTCTTTTTCTTGTTCTTGGGCACCTTTGGCTCTTGAGTGGTAGGTCGGGAGACTTGTTTCGGGGTCCACTGTTTTTTAGCTTTCGCTGTCAAACTTGGGACCCCTGTACCATAATATTTATCATGGCCCATGTTGTCTTCTTCAACGAAGACGAAAGGGGAAGAATTTTTTGGCTTTTCTTCATATTCCACCTTGACCTCAATGGCAGAGCTTCTCCCCGGGCTCTGCAGGTCCTCCGATCCTTCTTCCTTCTTGATCACTGGCGATCCGGTTTCCAGTGTCTTGGTCGTCCCTTGGTCTATCTTGACCGTTGTCTTTTCTTCTTCGTGGGACTCGCGGTGAGTTCCCGCGTCTCCTAAAGATCCGGGCACGCGCACCATTGTGGTAAAGTGGATTCTCAAACAACGTAGGAGATCCACAAACACACACAGCGCCGGACTGCCGACTTACGGAGGAGGTACCCCAATACCGTGTCGTGTTGGCCTTGGGTATCACCTTGTGTACCCGTCGACTTGGCTGGTCTTGCTTCTCGGTTGACGCAGAAGACTGATAGACTTGGTCTTTGTATAAGACTTGGACTTGGTGGTCCCCGAGTGGATATACTTCACTGGGACCGGGTTTCTTGTGCTCGATCGACTTAGTCGAGAGCGATGCACCTGGTACTATGTACCCCTTTGGTGGCTGACTGTTTTTTTGGTCCTTGGACCCCTTTGTGTTCTTCCCCGTAGGGAAACCGCTTCCTGTAGCGGGTCGTAGAGTGTTGACACTTACTTGACACCTCAGACCAACTATCCTGAGGTTCAACTTGCGTAGCTTGAGCCGTCTAACACCTGCTGGACGTCGGGGGGCCAAAGGGTATCCCGCCCGGAAGAGGTGAAGCGACGGAGAAGCTTAGAAGGGGCGCTTAAAGCTGCCACGTGTAATGCAAATTCGAGTGCACTTATTCATCTTATACCTTGTATGCTTTTCTTGCCTAACCCTAACCCTTTGGTCTGGATAGTGCCACATGCCGACTCTTGGAGGAAGAACTGGCTCCTTGGTACCCTGTACTTTCTGTAATCTTCGATATTCTGTTTACCGGTTCTGCACCCTCGGACATTGGGCCCCGGTACCCTGGTACCCCTAGGCCCCGGTACCCTGGGGTCCACCTGTCACCTGGGGTCCACTGGCCACCTGGGTCCACCGGTCACCTGGGTCAACCTGTCACCTGGGGTCCACCTGTCACCTGGGTCAACCTGTCACCTGGGGTCCACCGGTCACCTGGGTCCACCTGTTGTCTGGGTTCCACCTGTTACCTGGGTCAACCTGTCACCTGGGTCAACCTGTCACCTGGGTCAACCTGTCACCTGAGGTCCACCGGTCATCTGGGTCCACCTGTTGTCTGAGACCCACCTGTTACCTGGGGTCAACCTAATCTGCCCTAGCAGTACTGGTCCTTTGGTCTGTAGTGTAGGACATCCTAGTACCTTCTCCGAACTCGGGACCTTGGACCAGTTCGGGGCCCTGGTCACTCCCTGTCACTCATTCAAGAGAGTGACCGAGATCTTTCACGCCAGTTATTATAATAACTACGAAGAGCCCCCCATTTCTCTGGCATTTCTCCACAT
Organism: Peronospora farinosa; assembly: GCA_947646735.1. Taxonomy (NCBI): domain Eukaryota; phylum Oomycota; class Peronosporomycetes; order Peronosporales; family Peronosporaceae; genus Peronospora; species Peronospora farinosa. Next base: position 169,411 of record CANTFK010000131.1, on the reverse strand, counting down.
CCGAGTGTCGGCCTTGTCAGATTTGATAGAATTTAATGGAAGGGACCATAATGAGGACCGCGCCCGAAGCTGGAGCGCCAAAGTGAAGACTGCTTTTATTAGAGAACAGGCGACAGACAGTAAGAAATGTCTTATTTTTGGGGGCTTTCTCACGGGTCCTGCTCAAAATTGGTACCGACAACTGGGTCGGACGGTACGTGGTGACTGGAAGCTACTTTTGCATGAATTTTAAGCCCACTTTTGCGGCCTAGGTGTGTCTGTGGCCCGGTAATATTATCATGCAAGGAAAATATTCGACAAGTCATCACTGGAATACTTGTATCGTTTGAATGTGGCTGGTCTCAGGGCTAAACTGACTTTTTTAAATTGACCCCCTCAGATGAAACGTGAACATGGGGAACATTACGTGGAGATTTTGAATGATCGATAATTGGCGGACCAGCTCACCAAACTTAGATTTTCGGATGCAGATGAGCTGAAAGAACTTCTTTTCGCGTCATGGAAGGGTCTTGTTTCAGCTCCAGCAAGTTTCTTCAAAAGGCTCCGGATCCCTCCAACCGAGATAATACCGAAAATCAACCAAGACGTCCCATTTAAGCCATCCACGATACATCGGGAAGTGAAGATGAACAAGAGTCCAGCTCTAGTGGATCTGAGGGGGAGGGGGACCTGGGACGAATCTATGCGGCGGCAACCAAAGACCACACTGGCAGGACTCAAAATGTAGAAGGACCTTAAGATCATCAGGAAGCAGATCCAGACCGGGGCCGACGTGCGTCGGAGAGTCCCGGACAAAGAGCGACCTAGAGGCCCCACTGGTGAATTGTACCCATTGTGGACTAAGAATCATGGGGATCTGGACTGTTGAAAGCGACTCGTCTGCGAGTGCTGTGGAAAGAAGGGTAACCCAGACGACCGCTGCCTGTTTGTGTGTCGCGGTTGCTGCAAGGTTCATGACGTCGGCAAGTGCCCGATGGAAGAGTTCTACAATCTGATTCGCCAGTGGTACAACCCAACAAAGCACGCGAGGCAGCTTTCCGAGGCCGCGGAGAAGATGTTATTATAAAATGCTCGCCAGGTTTGAATCTGGTACGAGCCGAGCGTTCTAATTGTTGCATTTATGCATTTGTGGAGAAACACCCCGTGGAGAATGTCAGTAGGATGGATGAACTGATTGGAAATACATCGGGCTTTTGCATTAATTCTGTTGCTGCTGTGGCCAATGCATGTATACCTCACGTTTATTCCCGAGGAGAGACTATGATGACATTGGATTTATTGCCGGAAGAGTCAAGAGGATACTGGAAACACCATGCCCCAGGAAAGTGGTTTAAGCAAGTTAAGGCCTCTGGGAAAGTTAACAATATTCGGGCGAATCTACTGTTTGATTCTGGTGCCGAGATATCTATTTTGGATAATCGCCTTTGCTCGTAAGGCAGGCTGTCAGATTAACACAAGCAAAAAACAAGAGTGCGTGGGCATTGGAGAAGCAGTTTACAGCGAACGAAGGTAAAGATAACGCTGAATGGTGTCTTAGTATACTTCTTCAATGTGTGGGTCGGTTCCATAGCCGGCCAGGATGTACTACTAGGGATGGACTTTATGGTGCTGTGTTTCAAATTACCCAACTTCCTCACCCACTAACGAGGGGTAGAATTTTATCCTTTACTTTCCTCTACTTTTTTTAGACTTGAGTCATTTAATTATTTTTAGGGATAGGTGGGGGATCCTGGAATTCCTCACAATCCAATTTCTTTCTCTTTTATCCCTGATCCTCTTAATCCCTTTCCAAAAATTAGATATTGATCCCTTGTTCTGACCACTTAGTCTCCATCTTTATCTACTTCTTAGTCCTCTGCGTCCAATCGCAGGAGGAGTTGTTTGTTGAGAATTTTGCAATCCCTGGCCAAACAATCTAGGGATATGACTTGTGTAGTATGTAGACTTCCTTGAGAGTCGGGAGGCCAAAGAATCCAGCCCGGAAGAGAAGTCGACACGTGTACTTAGAATCAAATTGAACTCTGTTAATGTTAACCAATCAAATACCAAAACCTATGATCTTGACTATCTGTAGCTCAGGATCTATTGCACGTATCGCCCTTTCGGAGAAATCAGACTTGTAATGTGGTCCACTCCAATATCGGCGATCTGGATCCCTTCCTCGATCGGATCTAATACCATTTTAGTATCGGACGCGGTACTAAATAATTAGCATCGGATCGCGGTACTAAATAATTAGCATCGGTCGCGGTACTCTATTGATATAGGATGCGTTACTAATAATTAATATCGGACGGATACTAATAATTAATATCGGATCGCGATACTAATAATTAGATCGGATCGCGATCCGCCGGATCTGACTAACCTCTTCACCGTTTCTCAGGTCTGTGGTGTTCCATCTTGTGACATGTCTGTCCACCTTCCGTCCTCCTAGCAACGTGATCCACACCGACCGTCTTCCACGCTTGGATGTACCATCCCCCTTCTTAGCAACGCGTTCACGCGGATCGCCTCGGAAATACTGGAGTCGCAATGCGTGTTTCTGGCTTTAACCCCACGAACGCAAACACACCATTCACTGTTTTCCATCCCATTTGACGTCATCTCGAAACCTTCTGCGAGATCGGACCTCAATATTGGCGCGTCGGCCTTAATATTGGCTTTCGACTTAACCGAAAAAGTGATCACCTTTGCGAACACCCTTTACTTCGCATCGCTTTGGCGCGGGTCGGCTGGGGGGGGGGGGCGGTGGGGGGGGGGGGTGTGGGTGGGCGGTCGGGCGTCGGGACGGGGGACGGTGGCGTGGCCGGGTGACGGGGTGACGGCCTTGGCGAGCGGCGAGGGCTTGGCGATCGGGTCGACTACGGGTGGACCTTTATATTGGGCAACACCTTTCCAATGCCTTTGCTTCGCACTCGGACCTTTGCGCTCCCTTCCACTTCACTTATAATCCGTACAAATTCAATCCATCCAATCGGATTAGCCGATACTGGAATCCGTATAATCTAAACGGTGATATTTCCTGATAATCAAATATAATTCGGAATTGGATCTGCTGTATCTTCACCTTAAGTATTTCAATCCATATCATCAATCGTCTCGATACTTGATCCCTTCTTCATATGTTTTATTGAACAAGCAAAAAACGACTTGGATCAACGGTACTTTTCCTCGATCATCCTGATTGGTCGACTCACCACCCCAAAGTCTTTAGTAAGGACTTAATGGGGAAAGGATCCAACGTTATGGGAAAGGGACCCAACCGTTATGGGAAAGGATCCAACGTTTGGAAAACCAACCTGGCGGAAAGAACGGGATTATCAGAAAATATTAAAGGATTTGACAAAATAATCACTTACAGCCAGCTATAATTCGCTTGGACATGGCGGATGGAACTATTTCTTTGCCAGACGAAGTTCGAATCCAGCTGACAGGTCGCAAGACCCTGTATAGTTGTCATATTTCTGAGGTAAATTTGGGCCAGTACGTGAATTTACCGGTGACAATAAATGTCGAGGTTCCGCTGAAGAGGGTTACGTCGGACCAGTGGAAATTATGGATGACCCGTGGAGACAGATGGGTGACTACGATGATCCAAGGACATGGACATCGCAAATTCTTGAGGGTCACCAATGTGAGCGACAAGGACCTGATCCTACACGAGAATACCAAGCTGGGCATCTGGCTGGCTAAGGACCGGGTTCCCTGGGCCCAAGGATTCGTGTCAGTTGGTTCTAGGAGGTACGCTGAATGGAAAAATCTAGCCTACCAAGCAACCACAGACGAGGAAGACGCAGAGATCACCCAAGAAGAAGAATACCAAGGTCCGATGGTCGAGAAACCTCAGTACACGACTACACAAAAGATGTTGCTACAGACGGGGACCCAAGTACCAGTGATTAATGGGGTGCATGAGCCTATTATGAGGGACCCCAAGTCATTACCACTAGATCAGGGGTCTAGAGGGGACACCCTCGTTAGAATGTCAACCAGCTAGATCCAGCGTGGCAAGGAAGTCTCATCAAAAGATATGACCGATATGGAGAGAGTCCACCTAGAGGAGGGTCCACCGGTCTACCCAGAGGAGGGTCCACTGGTCATCGAGGCTGCAGTAGATACTTCCGATGACCAAGTCTGTGTTCACGAGAGTTGAGACTTATGTGCCGAGGATATCGACAAAAATTGGTCTGTTATCCCTGAGATCACCCCATCTACGAAGTTATGTGGAAGGCATCCAGATCCCAGACCCCGGTGATACCCCAAAGGAGGAGGTAGACCGCCTCCGCCACATTATATGTCGAAAACGACATCTGTTGATGGTAAAAGGCAACGCATTACCCCCGGTGGCTCGAAGAGCAGTGTGAGACATTGATGTTGGGAACGCACGGCCAATCGCCCAACGGGTACGGAAGGTTGTTCCTCAATTTAGGGAGAAGCTGGCGGGCCTGATAAAAGGTCTCTTATCATTCAAGATAATCCAGCATTCCACCTTCCCATGGGCCAGTCCGATTGTAATCATTTTCAAGAAAAAATGGGGTGGATATAAGGCTGTGCATTAATTACCGAATGGTGAACGACTTAACGCGGATCAATGTGTACCCTAAGCCTCTCGTGAATGAGTTGCTGGAAGACCTAGACAAGGCCCTGTGGTACTGCTCACTGGATATGGCTAGCGGCTTTTGGGTAGTCAGCATCACTGAACGAGCTCGTTTGATTTCAGCGTTTGTAACTCCTATGGGATTATTTGAGTGGAGACGAATGCCGTTTGGACTAAAATTTGCGCCGCACATCTATCAGCGATTGTTGAATAATGCTTTATATGGATTCTAACAATTTTTCCGAAGCCGAACGCTGAGGAACAGGTTAACGTGTTCGAAATGGGTCAACCTGAGGTGGACCCCGAGGAATCCATATTAGGGCGCCGGTCTTATATCGATGACATTTTAATGAACTCTGGATCATGGAATGACCTATGCTTAAAAGTGGAAAGACTATTGGAGGTTTGTGATAAGTGAAAGTTATCGATCAGCGCGGCCAAACGTTCATGGGGATGTAAAAGAGTTGATTATCTGGGGCATCGAGTATCCACGGAGAGGTTGGAGTCGATGGAGATATAGAGTACAGCGAAAGTATCGACGGTCAAGAGAACAAGTCAAAGAATTGTTGCGATTAGCAAAGGAAAGTCGAGCCAAGATCCACAACGAAGAGGTGGCGGTTAGCAAAATTGAGGCAGAATCCCAAGTGTGGTTGTACCTAGACCGGGTCAAGGAAGGCTATGCCCGAAAATTGGCCCACCTATGGCATGGGCCATTCAGAGTACGGGAAATGGTGGGTGACCATGCAGCTCGCCTGGATATCAGTGGGACCGATTATCGCATATACCCGTTGGTACACCTTTCGAAGTTGAAGCTAGTCCGGCAATATTACGACAGAATGAATACGGTGCTGGTGGATAAAAAGGATCGGGTGGATTTTGACGAAGCCCTGTTACCAGAGGATAGTTGGACTAAAGAACTGGAAGACAATGAGTATGAAGTAGAGAAAATTCTATACAGGCGTATGGGAAGAAACTCGGTATGGTTGTACTCAATGTGCAGTGGAAAGGATACTCCAATCCGTCGTGGGTAGACGAGGCGGACCTCAATTGCGGTGGACTACTTGAGGACTACGAACGCAGGCAAGTCACTCGGAATCGTTTTGAGGTGATGCAGAGCCATGAGACGTAGAGGGGAGAGTTCATCTTGGGAAGGCCAAGATGATGCAAGAAGGAGGTGGTATTTGTTGCATGCACAGAAATTGGTCAAGTTATGTATTCGAATAGTACAGCAGAACAAGAGAAGTGAAGTATTGCTAACCTGCAGAGGACCCCGCGACCCACCTAAGATATAGCTTCAAGAAGAATCATCGGGAATTCATTATGGGGTTTTAAAATGAAATGGGATTATGAGCTTACGAAGGATACGCTTTTAGCTAGTAATTATCCTCGGGCGCTATTGGGCGGAGAAAACTTACCATGGAGACGGGAAACCCCGAAGGCGGGTTGTTCGTGAAAATTTTTGTGTTAAAAGATGCACCAAGGTTTGGCCTCATCCACTACCTGCAACGCCCTCATCAGCCCGGTTTGAGAACCCCCTTGGTTGACCCGTGGGACCCAGAAAGACAGCTGACGTGTGTAGGTAACCGGCTGGAAGAAGGGATCCAGGAGGATGTCCAGGTCGCAGCGACCTACTACCATACCTTGCAGGACCTTCTTCAGCACTCCCATCCAAGCCATCATCGCCTTAGCCCGTCGCTTTTTTTCTGGCGTTATAAAACCGAAAAATGTACGTACTGGCTGGCTCGAAGAGCCACGGAAAAGGGAAGACGGTGCCGGTCCTCCCACAGGCTCTGGCGTGATGCGTCTACGTAGGCATCATGTATCTCCACCAAGTCGAAAAATTAGCCATCCACTGCGAAGAAGAAAGGATATTCGTACACCGTCCGCTGCTCCCATGGACGCGAGTTCATTAGCAGCAGGAGCTGAGGTTCCGTTAAGAGACCATAACTCTCATCCCGGTAATCTCTGGACGCTTTGTCCATAGAGGAAACCGGGCCCATTCACGAGGTCGGAAGGGTCACGCAAGACCATAGGTCCTTCACACTTAATTGCGTGATCTCAAGGGGCCCTTCCATAGATGCTGGCCACGGGGCAACGTCTTCGGGTCAAATTGCACACGGCTGTGCATATCCAGGGATGGATAGGCCCCAAGCGTTGGAACCAGCAGGACCCTTGGATGCTGACGCCTCCTGATCATTGAAGTCGAGGCTTTCGGTGTCCGATGCGGAGTGGCCGAAGAGCTGGATGAATAGGTCGGAAGGGGGCATGCGTGTTTTCTCCTTGCTGGAAGAAGCGGTAGGTGATGCTTGAACTCTGAAGCTCGAGCTGGACTTGGGTTTCCCAGTAGACCCCTCCAATTTTCGAGGAGGACCAGACTTGAGCTTCTCAGGAGACCCCACTAAATTTCGAGGAAGAATAGACCTGGGTTTCCCAATAGACCCCACTGATTTACGAGGAAGGCCAAACTTGGGTTTTCCAGTGGACTTCGTCGATGTATAAAAAAACTGTTCTCGGGTTTCCCAGTGGACCTTGTCGATGTTGGAAAAAAAGTGTTCTTGGTTTTCCGGGGAGCTCCGTCGATGTGGATGAAGTACTGGATTTGGGATTCCTAGTTGACACTAGTCGACAAGGAAAGAGAGCTGGACTTAAGTTTCCCATGGGATAGTCTATCACTTCTGGATTAAGGCCCCCCACAGAAGATACCGGACTATAGTGGCGACGGGAACCACGCGACTGTGCTATCGCGGATAGCAGTGACTCATCGCTGCTGCTGTACTCGTCCTCGGTGGGGCTTGTAACATGGGAAGTTTGGCGTTTCTTCGATGCGGAAGGTGCCGGAACGCTGGCGTCGGGGGACCGAGGTCTCTTAGCCCTCGAGGGACCTGAAGGTTTGGCCTTGGGCGGGGCAGGTTTGGCTGCGGCGCTCCGAGCCACTGCCAGCTGCTTCTGAGGCTGGTCTCGCTGTTGCACGAGGGCCTTTAAACGGGCCAGCTCACCTGGAGTCGCGACACTTAATATGTCTTGGCCCGAACGTCGGCCGCGACAGTGTCTAACTTGGTCTCCAGCTCCTCAATATGGACTGTAAAATTTGTCACAGCAGCTTCATACTGGCTCCTCCAGTACCGTATGGTAGACCGATATTCCTCAATCTCAAGACAGTAGTCTTTCCGGTTTGCGAGTGCATCTCGGTACTCCGCGATGGTCAGCTGATCAGTTTCGTGGTTGTGGACAAGTCTTCAAATCCGAGCCTCGATCCGGGGAAGATCGACTTCCCCGAATCGGACACCTCATCCACGCGGCACTGCAGTTCTTGATCCCGGCAACGCCTAGCCAGATAAGCCTGTTGGAGGACTCGATGATCTTCAGCAAGGGTCTCCAAGGCTTAAGCCGCTCCATCGCCAATTGTATAACATCCCACGTCCGAGCGACACTTGCATAATCATAAGGTCCCGAAGAGGTCTACAGTCGAAACAACCAAGCTAGGGTCGGGTCCAAGCAGCACGAGGGTAGACCAACGGCCAGGTGCTTGGGGATTGTCGGAGAAAGTATAGGAAGAGGGCACTGGAGGATAAAAGGTGGGTGAGTTGGTGAATATGGATGACCATCAGACACACGGACACCTACTGATACGCCGAGGAAGTAGGACAAGAATTCACGGGGTCTTGTCGCATTTAGGAAGACCAGCGCGCAGGGGACAGCTGTGGTGAAGTGCCAGGGAAATGGATTCCTTTCGCAAATTATTTTGATAACTGGCGGGAAGGGTCTCGGTCACTCTCTATAATGAATGAAATGGAGTGACCAAGATATCGAAGTGGCCCAGGGTCCTGAATCATATAAGGTACAAGGTCGTCCTATATTACAAAGCCGGAAAAATACCAGTAGACCAAAGGTCCAGTGCCGCAAGAGTAGTCCAGGCACCCCAGTTGACCGGATGACCAAAGGTGGACCCAGAATCCCAGGTGACCAGGTACCCTTACGATATCCCAGTGATCAGGTGACCCAAAGTTATAGAAGGTACAAGGCTCCCATAAAGTGCAGAGCCGGTACAAGTCCCGTGCCCTAAAAGATCCAGTTATTCTTCATAAGTTGACATCTAGAGCGAAGGGTTAGGTTAGGCAAGAAAATCATACAGAGAATAAGATAAATAAACACGCTCAAATTTGCATTACACGTGGCAGCTCGCAGCTCTAAGCGCTCCTTCCAAACTTCTCCGTCGCCTAACCTCTTCCGGGCGGGATAAACTTTGGCCCCCCGACGTCCAGCAGGTGTTAGACGGCTCAAGCTACGCAAGTTGAACCTCAGGATAGTTGGCCTGAGGTGTCAAGTAAGTGTCAAGACTCTACGACCCGCTACAGGAAGCGGTTTCTCTACGGGGAAGAACACAAAGGGGTCCAAGGACCAAGAACAGTCAGCCACCAAAGGGGTACGCAGTACCAGGTGCATCGCTCTCGACTGAGTCGATTGAGTCCAAGAAGCCCGGTCCCAAGTGAAGCGTATCCACTCGAGGACCGCCAAGTCCCTCCATACAAGACCAAGTATTTAAGTCTTCTGCGTCTAACGAGGAGCAAGACCAGCCAAGCCGACGGGTACACAAGGTGAGACCCAAGGTTGACGCGACACGGTATCGGGGTACCCCCTCCGTAAGTCGGCAGTCCGGCGCTGTGTGTGTTTGTGGCTCTCCTACGTTGTTTGTGAATCCACTCCAGCAGAGTGGGGTCATTGCTGTGGCTAACAAGGTGCACTCGTCCATACATTGCATATGCGGTGCATTGCGTCACCCTCGGCGAGCCCACGCACCCACAAAAAGTGACTGGCAATTAGCCAAGCGGATGGCAAGATATTGGAAGGTCACTAAGAATGTTAAATCTCGACTTGTCCCAAGAGAATGACAGCGATCGTCGCTTATAAGACTCACGAGTACCAGTGACGCGGATTATTGCGGGCGGCAAAATTTACCGTAAACGGTCACTGGCGTGACATTTCGCATGGAAGGCATGGTAGTTGCATGGACGTGCCGAAAGCAGGCTTTTGTCGCGCTATCAACTATGGAGGCTGAATTTGCTTCAGCGTCGCAATCATCACAAGAGTTGCTGAGGTGCGAGAAATGCTCGCCGAGCTAGAATTTGCAGTTGTACTACCAATGACAATGTAAATGGACAATCAAGCAGAAATATGTCAAATGGAGGATGAAGAAAGCTCAGCACGCGCTAAGCATATCGACATTAAGCGCAATTTTGTCAAGGCATATGCAAATAAGGGCGTCGTGTATCCAAGCTTCGTACTCACCACGAGATGGCGGTTGATCTGCTGACGAAGGCATTTAGCACCGTTCGGCTGCACAGATTAATTGTAATGGGGCACCCTCCGACTATACTAATAACAGTATAGTCTACCTTCACTGATGAGGTGCATCAAAACCTCTCTTACACAAGAGGCAGAGGAAGCTTTACTTCTAAACGACACGCTTAGAAGTAGAGGAAAAGAGAACTGTATTTAATATAGTTAACTATCTAATAAAACTAATCTGTTATAACCTATGTTAACTATCTAAAAACTATGTATGTTGACAACTTGCCCTCCACTCATTGCGCGCGTCCATCGGTCATTGGTCAGCGCGTTGGTTGATATGATGACCCATATCAACCAATTAGAGGGCATCTTCAACTTCAAGGAGATCTAGGGACAATATTATAAGAAAATATAATATTGTCAAATATTATTATTTATAAAAATAGGTTTATTGACACTTCATATTAGTGTCAATATTATGTAACGGGCTCACCCCGTTACATTAATGTCGTTATGCTCGCTAAAGCATATGTAAAAGAAGGATAGGAACAAGTATCCTGGTGACGAACGCACAGCACCGTGAGGAAGGAGTGTCGGAAGGTGTAGTCATTTCGACCATTCTCGCGACTCCACGAGCCAGCGATTATGGGACGGTACATTACTTACACCTACTATGTGGGTTCCAGGCGCGGTGGTTACGTGTCAGTTAAAGAACCACTCCAGAAAACAACCGGGCGAAGCACAAAGGGCACAGTACAGTAGGCTACAGGAATAAGAAGGAGCTACTTGTGCATGCATAATATACTCACTTTGACTTTTATCATCTACTTCTCAAGCAACATCCACTTTAGTATTGAACATATGTGACTACATGGAAAAGGGGTAAATCTAAGGAAGAGGGGTATATATATATATTATCAAAATGTAAAGGGTGTGAATGCAACTGCATCTCCCTTAATTATTTTATATATATTTCATAAAATGAAAAGGGTGTAAAGTTAAGGAAAAAAGGTTGTGAATTTATCAACTCCTAGATAATATTATCGAATATTATTATTAGAAAAATTTATTGGCACTTCACATTGGTGTCAATATTATGTAACGAACTCACCCCGTTACAAAAACAAAACAAAACATAGAAGCGTGTGTACAAGAAAACAAGTGTCTTTATTGGCTGGAGTGCGTAGTCACAATGAGTTGTGTGGCCGCCTTATTGGCACTGAAGTAACACTCATAATTTATTACGACTTTTATTACTGCGTATATACTTCAGCAAGTAATTCAATAATATTCATTATAGGACGTAATAATAATAATAGTGTTGATCCATTCAAGTGGACCATATTTTAAAAGAATATCTAATATTCGGAACAAAATTGTAGTAAGAAGATGATGACGCGCTTATGTGTAATGTACTAATGTAGCAGGTTATTATGCAGTTCCAAGCAATCACATCCAGTGATCATAATTATTCATAAACAATAATGATAAATTAACGCATTACCTGACGCAGCACGGCACTTTTCAAGCGCGTCAGCGAGTCTTCTGGGTTGTTGTGAACCGACTCCAACCTGTGAATAAGTGATTGGTTTTCCTTCCATTTGGTAATGGTGTTTTTGAGCTCTTGTAACATTTCATCTGGCAACGGAAACAAATTTGGCGCGAAGCGTAGTTCGGCGGGACTATCTTTCTGTTGGTATATAGGGAAGAAGTTGCAGTGAGTTTAGAAAAAAAGGATGCACATCTCGATATGACACGTATCTTACCATTTTAGTAACGAGATGGTAAAATCCCACCAGATTAAAGGATGCATCTAGTGCTGGAAAACCGCAATTCAGGAAATCGGAGCCCATGACAATTTGAACACAGTTTTCAGAGCTCACGTCCAAAGTCGACGGATATCCTGACAGCAATGCCGACAAGGAGCTTGATAGCGATGTGAATTGAGGACCAATACCATGGATTTCTCCGGAATTCGAACGTATAAGTTCGCTTAAATTCATACTGCCGAGTGAATCAACGATATTTCCGTCTCCGTGCAAAGATCGTTTACCTTCTCGAAAATGTTCTGCAGCATCAAGAAACATGTCCATTTTAGCTGACAGTAATGCTGAAAATCGTTGGGACCCAAATTTTGGCTGAACTCCGGCTAAATGAATCGCGCTACTATTTGTTGAGCTAGAGAGAGCGGAAAACCCAGGTGAAAGTATTCCCACAGGTGCCAACAATCCAGCCCACTGTTGCGCAGCGTTGGAAGCCGTGCCCGCTTGCAGAGATTTCGCTTTTTCGTAGGTGGTGCTGTTTAGGAAAGCAATCATTAGAATTACAATGCTCCAGACAAAAAGTCCCAGCAGATTTTGATGCAAACTTGCCTGTAAAGTAGCTTTGAAAGCGAGGCGTAATCCTTCCATAAACCGATACTTAGATTTTCTGCCACAGCAGTGGAAGTACAGCCTTCTGTTGGCTCTTGTTCGCTTACAGGGCCAGATAGCTGGTGAAAGCTTTGAGCGAGATTATACGAAAACTTTAGAGTGATATCATCACCACTGTACATGACTTTAGGACGGTCTGGCCGTTCGAAATACTTGTCCGAAGACCACTGAAGCGGATGATGTGCTGTGCTATGTACTGCTTTCCGAATTGCCGACGCATCCGTATGCCCTATATTAATTCCACATGCGTTAGTTGTACGTGCACATCAACATCAAGAAATCCGACCCCCTTGCGTGTGTCGGCTACATGTACTCACCCCCTTGCTCTAGCAGCAACTTCAAATCACAGTCGTCTTGGTGTGTTGGCACCTGTCCGTATGTCTCTTGACACGATGGACATTTGTACGCTTTAGACAACGCTTGGGCCAGTATCTCTTCCAGGTTTGTTCCCGGTTTGTCGGTTGTACTCGCAGGTGTGCGTTGCCACTGCAACTTGTACAGCAAGTCAAATGCTGCGTTCGCCCAGAGACAGATATTCGGCGTTTCTGGCGTAAATGGAGCAGTAGTATCTGATGCATTAAGTGGAATTGTCTCCTCTATATCAGCAATCACTGCAGTCACATTTCCAGTAATCGTAGCTGTAGAAGCAGATGAGTGCAAACTCCCCGGCAGGTCATTTGACAATCGTGATCCTTGCAACAACGAGCGTTTAATCTTCTTCACGTTGCAAGAGGCTTCCATCTTCTCATTATCCATCACAGTCCGCTTCTTCTTCTTCTTCTTGGACAACACCAGCACCGGCTTCGACACAACCGATGAAATATACTCACATAGCCCCGGACACGTTGGAACTGCAATTTCCACACAAAATCTCTGCACACCATACAAAATTACAATCAAAACTCAACCATTCGACCCTTTTGCCCTTTTGTCCTTTTCTTCGTAAGCAGTATGTCTCACCTGATTGAGGTGATTTTTTGACACTTGATTAATACGCATAGCCATTGTGCTCTGCCTGTTATTATCCAGACATTGGCCAGCCATAACATGCAGAATCTCCTGTTTTTCCACCACTTTACTGCATTCATCCATCCATTAGTTCCCACAGACCTCAAAAGTCTCACATACTTAACGCACCCACTCTCGTACAGCAACTTCACCGTCAATATCCTCTGCTCCACACACTGAGCACAAAATGCCTCTGTCCTCTGTACTCGCAACTCAAACGTCGCCTTGCGGCCAAACTGGTCCTTGTACCAGGTCTCTGGCGGCTGCTGCAATATCTCCAGCGCTACATTCGCTTGTTTGTCGTCTTCCTGCATCTGATTTGAGAGTCCTGTAGTCTTCTGGGGTCGTGTAAATGGAGCGGGTGCTATCGCTACCATTAGAGAAAGATTCTGCGTCACAGGAGGGATCGTAGCTCAAGACCTTGAGTTCAAACAGCGACGTTTCTAATAATGAAGAGATATTTAGAAATGGATAAATATCAAAAGTAAAAATGGGTTAGTTTTGAAAATATTATGTATTCGTTTCTACAGGAAACTTGATTCGTACGAATGGGTTGCTGTTGCGAATGGCGGGCCCCCAAGCCGCTGCGCTACGTGCTACCGTGCGTAATCATATGGGTGATCGTGTACTTGTACTCTTCCTTCGTGATCTTCGCACATGCACGTGTGCTTACGGGTGGCGCGTCTCCTTGGGAGCTATATCTCTTTCACTGCTTGACGTTCCTCCTGTGCTGGTCACTGGTGCAGACGCTGCAGTCTGGAGACTCATTTCTAGCTCGACGGACGCTGAGCAAACCTCAACTACAAGAACTGGCAGCCACACAATCGACAGATTGCGATGACTCACGAGTCGAAAGCAAAATGAATGGCGGCGTTCGCACTTGTCGCAAGTGTCGCGCACAGAAACCGGATCGAACCCATCACTGCAGCACATGTCGACAATGTGTGCTCAAGATGGACCATCATTGCGTCTACATAAACAAGTACGTGGGACTGTAGATTGAACTTTGGGAGATGGGCAAGTTGAAGTTGACAGCAATGTTGCCTTTTGGTTGAAAAGGTGCATTGGGTACTTCAACTACAAGTTTTTTGTACAATTTTTGGGCTGGAGTGCAATTACATGTTTGTATCAAAGCAGTCTTCTATTCCGCTATGTGTTGACTGAGACTTTTGTCCACTTTGGCAAGTTGGAGCTCTTGAACCCTCGCGTACAGGTAGGAGGCAATGTGAACTATTGAGTAGACTGTTTCCTTACTGACTTTGAGTATAATGTTGCAAGATTGTAAGCGTATTCTTTGGCAGCACGTGTTTGGGACTGGCATTGGCTTGCTTCTATATGATGCATTTGTACTTGGTAGCCAACAATTACAGCACCCTCGAGTACTGCGAGAAACGTGATGACCCAGACTATGTCAACTACTACAACGTAGGCGTGCTACAGAACTTTCAGGAGGTATTCGGTACCTTCCATGAGTTCCCATACTGGTTTGTACCAATCCACAGTCCTAGCTTTCAAAAGCGGGATGGGAAGACTTTTCCACTGAACAAGTTTACTAAAGCCGACTAGAGGAAGATAATACTCAAGTAATTGATAGCGGTGTCAATCTTGGGTCAAAGACACTGACATGCATACGAGATTGCATCCAGTTATTATGGTCGCAAACTTACTCAATAGTAGCTTGAGAACTAAAAGTGTGGACTTGATTTGGGCCTTTTCACAGACAATATCGGACAAGTCGTTGCGGCTCCAAAGAAAGGAAATATGAGGCTTTGCACTCATCGAAAACATGGTTGTCGATGTGGGCAATTTCATATCCAAAACTACCATTTTGGACGTGTTGCTCTCGAAGTCGCGATGGAACGCTTCCACAGGAATTTCAGAGTATATATAGTGAGTGCCGGCACTGCATAATGCTGGATCGCTCTCCAGCCGACATCCGGGGCGTCAGAAGGCGATCGATACTTCGCGCATCCGGAAGAAGACCCATTTCTTGCCGACTATATTGGCCTAACTCTTGATGCACTGCATACAGGTTGCCTCTGAGAGAGACTCAATTGCTGTCTAGCCCCAAGAAATACTAGCTGCGGCTGCACCGTCACTCGACGGAGTACCATATATCGTTGAGCAGCACGAAGTTTGTACACACACAAAAGGTCATCGAATGTTGTACAAAACTAGCTTCGATGGCCCGCGTCGACAACGCATTTGATGTACTCCGGTCCCATCACAGGCCAAGCAGAGCCACTAAAGCTCACAGGAAAGAAACACGGGCCAAAGAAAAACCAACGAAAAAACTCGCACAAGTATGGATCGCGGGTGTTGCCGTGCCGGCGTCCACGGGAAGTCCAATTTTTTTCAAATAGCGCTATTCAAACCTAAATTGTCTTCGACACCCCTGAAATGCAGACGTTGCTGGTCAAAAGACCCATCAAAAGTCACAACCATTGGAGTGGGCGGACAGCAAATGCTTGGTGCTTTTTATCAAGTCGATCAGAACTTAGATGCTTGACAATAATGTCGAGATGGAAGTACATCGCAGCTTACTTTAATGGTCGCTGTGCAATTCTAGTTGCACAAATCGCAATGTTCTTTTACCTCTATCAACATGCCTGGCATAGCTTCATAGTTGTTAGAGCGGAGGTGAATGTCGATGGCGAGACAACGCACACAGCCTGGTAGTCGTGTCATCTCCTTATCTATTCGTAGTGTCTCAAGAACCCTGCGTGAATCCTCTTCGTCTTCTACTAGCAAAAGTTGACGTCCAAGAACCCTACGCTTGATCGACGTCTCTTGTAAAGCGTGTGCCTTTCCTCACTTATTTCACATACTTTTTTGCAGAGGACGATCAGTTCGGCACTAGGTTTTGTGCAGTATAGGTCTGTGTCGTCTAAATTGCCAGAGAAAAGCGGCAAGACCGCAACTCGTCCAATGGAACATGCCTCGCTCCAATTTCATTTTGGAACACTCACTCAACGCGCCTTTGGTCTTGCTTTTTTGAACTTCGAATGAGTTCAGGTATGGATCCGGAAGTACGTGCGGCCATTTCCCAGCGTCCAATTTCGTGCTTTTGCTTGTGGAACTTCTACGTAATAGAAGGGTCTTTACATTGTGCGAGCTCTTGTCTGCAAGTCAATTCTTTATTGGAAGCCGGCGGAATTCGCTCAAGCTGATAGAAGAGCGACAATTTGGGGGACTTGATAGTTGTGGCTATGGCAAGTCAAGAAACCCATGATCGGGAGTCAATGTCAGTCAGTTTTATTGGCAAAAGAGATCAGAATCCCAATTATTCGGTTAGTCTTCAGCTTAAAAAGTACTAAATCAGCTTTGACAAGACATCTTCCAGTATGACTGATAATTCCTCATGTCCCGCAATTGTACCGACTGTCGTAAGAGCTGTCGATGGCTTTTTCACTTTCAAGACACCAGTTAAAAACGATGTGACTCCGCCTCTAACGCTCTTTAAACAATTCAAAATGGTGCCGTCCTGTTGGAGTGAGTTTCAGCACAAAGTAGCGCAATTGGAGCAGGAAAAGCGACCCGATGGAACCCTTCGACAGATCAAGGTCGTGTACTTTTTGCGCCATGCCGAGGGCACTCATAATGAGGCTCATGGCAAGTATGGTTCTCCTCGCTGGGAAGACGAATTCGCGCGCACCGACGCGTTCTTGGACGCTCCACTGACTGCATTTGGCATCAAGGACGCACAAAACAAGGGACCGATTAGTGTCCAAGCGGAGCTGGAGCAGGGTATGCTGCCCATAGAGAGAGTCGTGGTGTCTCCGATCTCACGGGCTATTCAGACGGCACAGAAATTTTTCGCCAAGGAGCAGGTACCGGACGAATTATTCACTTGCATCGAGAGCTGTCGCGAGACGTTCGATTGTCACACGTGCAACAAACGACGACCGCTGTCGGAGCTCAAGCAGCAGTTTCCAGATGTGGATTTTTCAAGCATGAAAGATGAAGAGGATCAGCTGTGGTCGAAGACACATCGCGAGACGACGGAGGAGATTCAGAAGCGCGCCCGCGAATTTTTGCTGGAGTTCTTCCGCACGATACCGGAGCGCTACGTGGTCGTAGTAGCTCATCTTAGCATCATTGAGGCGATTTGTGCCGTCACATTGGGCATCGAGGTACGTCCTAGCAACTGCGAGGTTGTCCCGATCGTGATTGAGGCACTCTGATGACTATGCACCGATGGGGAGGAAAAGTGGAGCTTATCATCAATACATTGAGCACCATTACGTTAACACATTATTGATTCAAGCCGCGCTCATTATTTAATTATACATGTATGTACGTAGAGCAATGTTCTAGTCTGATACAAAATGACTGCTGAAGCGCACTGAACTTGCTTGCAGCTGAGTGCTCTGAGCTTGATTGTATAAATAACAGCATCGAGCGAGGAATGCAACGGACAGCGAAGCCTTACTAAGCTAACGCGCTGACACGAGTAATAGATGTCCGTCTCATTTATGACGTAGTTCGAGCAATTCATGTACACTTGTTTATCTGTATACACATTTTTCGATGTGCATGTTCAAACAGCCTCCAGCACAAGAGGGAAAGCCTCGCAGTTCGCAGGTTACATACGAACGTCCATAACGCCGGCATAAACCGCTTCCATGAAGCCCGAATGTGGCACAACGGCACCAAGTTGTTCGAGAATCTTCTGAAACAACTCAAATGGAAATACCTTTGCGCGAGTGTGCACTTCCTCGTCCGTCTTGCGGTGTGTCGATATTCGACCTCGTCTTTTATGGATGAGAAGTCTACGTCTGATAGTTTAGCTTAAACTCAAAGACCGATCGTCTCTTGTCAAATGAGCGACACTTAACGATTTCTCGACAGTTTTTATGCAGACAAGTGGCGTCTGATTGGCATGGAAAACTGTTCGTGTTCAGATGGTTCGCGTTCAGATATTTCTCTTCAAATGCGAGTTTAGATTCCTATTCTTCGGCGCCAACCTCATTTGCCGCTGCGTTATGAATGCCCTCTGCATGACGTACAAAGTACACGACCTTGAGTCGCCCTTGTGACACTCCCGTTGCCGTCGTGTTTAGCAAGTGCCGTTGAGCTTTGTCCCAGGACGGATAGACGAGCTCGTGTCGCTTGAATAGCAATACAGACTTGGCTTCAATGGCGGCAATATCAACAAGAATCTTTGGAAATCCAGGTTGGCATTAAGGTAGCAAGCAGTATATGCATTAATGACTGCGGAAGAACGATCCATTACTTTCGTCGTCTTTGTCATTTGTTTGTTTATTGATGCCATGTCGCATTTGCTTTGTGAAGATGCGACAATGGCATCCGTCTAGTAAATTCGACGGACATAATATTCAGATCAAAAGGATTCGATCTGAGAATCGGACGGGTTCTAGTCGCATTTTGCTTGTAGTGTAGGAAACTAAGAACGTTCTTAGTTTTCCTACACTTAGAAGTCTTAATCTAGTTGACTGTCATTTCTTTGATTTTATTTGTCTCTTGTTCAGTGACACCTATGGGTACAAATTTGTAGAAATGGCTGATGATGGAAGACCGTTGTAGCAAACCGCTGGAAGAGTTGCGGCACTGACAAGATTTTGACTAACGCAACTGTTAGACGACCACCAGCTACGCACACAGCTTCTAGCTTCTGTGACTCAGATTGCTCTCTAACATCCACCAACATTACGCGCATAAAACAATATCACGGAATACAAGAAGAAGAAAATAGGAATCAATCTCGTCACGTGCTTTCAGGTCAGGGTGGAAGATATGTACCAGCCATGCACGAAAAGGTGCCTCGCGAGGTAATATTTCAAACTTGTCCAGCTCCACCCTAAAGGTGCCGTCAATGTTAGTACCAATACAAAACACTACATGTTCGCTTAGAACATTTGCAGCTTCGAGGGTTTTTCTGACAAGCTTACAAATTCCAAGTTTAAATCTTACTTTTTTTTCTCAGGCTGAGAAAAATCAGAAACCTACTGGCTGAGAAGTCTCGTTTGTATCATTCTCGCATTTGCTCCGCTTCCATCAGTTCCGGTCACATAAAAATTCTTTCGTGAAGGTTCTTGATAGAATGAGCAGTTCCAACATTCGATCTCCCGAGATGAAACGTGTACGTCTTAGTCCTCCAATGATGCCACACGTTCTCCCCGCGCATATGTCTACGTCACTGCCTCCATTGCCACCGCTAAGGGACTTTACTGGAGTAAATCCTCCAGTCCCTATTACTGCTTTGAGCACCTCGTGCAAACTAGCCGAGCTGCGATACAAATATCTGGATGATATTGCTATGGTTATTCAGAAACTTAAAGCCGTGCTTACGTACGGTCCCGGATCTGCGTGTCCAGATTCGCCGGTGCCTCCTTCGGTCGTACTCAAGTTGGTACGCACTGTACAGACGCTCGAGAAGCTGCGTACACTGCTACTGATGAATCCTACAAGGTTGCGTCGAGTATCGTCTGCCCAGATGGAAACCGTCGAGCAACAGATTAAAATGAACCTGCTTCCGATCGCAACTTTGTTCCGCAGCTTTGACAATGAGAAGCAGACTGATAAACGTCAAGACACACCGTCCGCTATTGAAGATAGCGCGCTTAAAATGGAACAAGTCTGGAATCAGCATTGCGATGCCAAGTCTCCGTGCTCACCTATAGAAGTTTTAGCAACGCCAGTGCCTCGATATGACTGGCGATTTCTGTCCATGGCGCTTAGCCTGCAGTTGTAAATTATTTCGCTTTAGCATTGCTACATGTTGACAATGTTTGCATCCAGACAAATCTTCATTAAACGATCCTAATTTATTCTAGCGTTACCTGGTGTTCTGGAACATTCTCTAAGACAAGAGGCATGATAGCCAAATCAAAGATGGAGCGTTGACTAGACAACAACATCTCACATGACTTGCAACTTGAAAACGGTAGAAACACAATTGCCGAATGCACCTGGAAATACTTAGAAACAATGTGCTGGAAGCGGATGCACATGAAAAAGGTCTAGGGTGGTGTTGACGGCTCCTGCGCTTTCCCACTGTCGAACCACCTCTCGAGAGCGGAGGTCGGCTTGGCGGATCGGTTCGGGAATGCGGTATTGGGAGCAGGCTTGAGCTATTGCCAGGCTCGTATCTAGAGACAGCATGTTTCCCACCGACACGTAAACGGGATTCTTGACGCCAGCTGTGCCACACAGCGCAGCACCCCAAACCTCAAGATCACACAGCAGTAAGAACGCAATGCTTACAACCAAGACGTCTACATAAAAAGTAGCAACAATACCTTTCCAGACCTTCCTGTGAGCTTGACCACGTCGTGGTTCTCTTCTCTAGCTTTGGCCATCAGGTTTTTCACGTCGGTTTTCGTGAGTCCATCAACGTGGAGGAAGGTCTTACCGACACCGATTGTGGGGACATTCTCAAGCACACCAAAGTGAGAGGCTAGACCAAAGCCCTGTGGATGCAAGACTCCGTTGCCATCCACTAGCGTTACGTCAGGCACGAGATCTACAGGATAGCAAACAAACCAAAGTCAGTCGCACAAAAAATATTTGAAAGAACGACATTATGCTTTCACACCTGGGCAGCGGTGACAAAGATCACTATACAACTTTCTCAAAGCTGGTACCTCTCGAAAGGCCAAGAACCCGGTAATGTACGGCGCTGGCAGCGATACGTAGGTAAAGGCCTCATACAGCACAGTTTGTGACGGGTAGTCCAGTACCACGATCGAGGCGCACGCGTGCTCGTCCGAGCCCTTTAGAAAGCTAATGTCAACTCCAGCTACTTTTTTCAACACTCTGTAGGTGGCCTCATTCATCGGGGTTGCACCGTCAGCGTCAGAGTAAAGCTGCCACTGCGTTCTGTCCGTCTCAATCAACTGCTTCTTGAGGTCCAATTGTTCTTCTATTTTTCATAGTCACATAACATTCAATAGTTACACGATGCAGGATGTATCCATTCAATGAAAGGATGACGTACTTTTCCACTTTTCATTTATCGCTGCGGTGCTTTTGCTCGCCATATCCTGACTTGTGTCTTGGGAGCACTTTGTGCTTATAAGCTGACTGCTAGGTGTCTGATACAATAATTAAGATAAAACTAGAGCAGTAAAAGGAGTTCAAAGCGTCGACAACAAGCACCTCAAAAGCACAGTTTTCATTGTTTTTTCAACTTTCATTCCACAGCCGTTGCCGAATCTTCAGGCAGCAGCTTCTTCACGAGCTCTTTCTGCTCAACCGAGAGCTTCGTCGGAAAGCGTATCTCATGGTGCACATGTAAGTTGCCGAGCTGGGACGGGTAGTTGTGCACGGGCATTCCCTCGCCCTCCACAATGCGGACTTCAAAGGGTGTCGTTACGTGCGAGTTAGAGAGCACCACTGTGCGATCATCCAAATGCTTCATGGGCTTCTTGTACCCCAATAGCGCCTCTTCCAGCGAGATCATCAAATTATAGTGAAGATCATCACCTGCTCGACTACAGAGTACAATGTATCGTCAGCCACAACACAAGCAAATGAAATAGAATGCAACAAACACTTTGTACCGGAAACGTTTGTGTGGCACCTGCTGTAAACGAAAAATGACATTGCCCGGCATCATTCCTGGTCGCTGCTCACTCTCACGCTCAAAAACAATTTCATGTGCAGATGGCATGCCTCGCTCGATCGCAGCAGTAAGCACCTTGTTCTCTTTTACAACCTTGTGGCCTTGACAAACAGGACAGGCTTTTTTAAACGTCTTACCCCGTCCACTGCACTTGGGACACGGCTGCTGCATCTGCACAGTGAAACCAGGACCCATTTTCTGATTCACAAGGATGTGGCCCGTACCACCACATTTCTTACACGTCATGGTCTTGCCACCTTTTGCACCCGTGCCACGGCATTTGCGACAAATGACATTTCGTGCAAACTGCGCCTTCTTCTCAGCTCCATTGTAAAGTTCTTCTAGTGTCACCGATACGTCCACCCCTGCATCAGGACCACGTTGCTTACCACCTCCTCCAAAGAAGGCATCAAAAGGGCTAGAGGGACGTCCCGACGACTGTTCCTCACGCTCAAGACCTTCAAAGCCTTCCAGGTCAAACACCTGGCGCTTCTGAGGATCAGAGAGCACTTCGTAAGCACGCGAGATCTCGTGGAAACGACTCTCTGCATTCTCGTCGCCTTTGTTCTTGTCCGGGTGATACTTAAGGCTCAATTTACGGTAAGCCTTTTTTATCTCGGTATCAGTTGCTTCCATACTGAGTCCCAGTGCTGTTGTAGATTTTCATTAGCCACACCTCGTTAAAGTATACACTAAACGTAAATTACGTACTCTCGTAAAAATCGACGTGGTCATGCTCATGCACGTGGTCGTGATGCTCATCGTGACCCCCACCAAAGTCAAATCCAAACATTTGAGCATTGCTTACGAACGCTAGTAGATGAAGCAACAGCAATAGCAGGAGAGGAATATGTCGTCGAGTTTTAGTCATGATAATTTACTAGTAATTATCGGAATGAAAGTCCACGTGGATAATGTCCAAGAGACAAACCCCTTTGCACTTTTGTAAAGCATACAATATGTTTTATGTCAGGTGAGTACCCTTTGTGTTGTAAATGGGTACTATAATAGTATACACTTGTAAAGTTTACACATGAATGCATGGGTTCTAGGTAATTCATTTTCTATAGGACTATACACCACCGATTGAAAAATGTAAAATTCTCGTCTCGCTCTCCATGCATATTTACTCGATCCATCTTCGTAAGCAGTTTCGTACCTGTTGGTTTTCCTATAAGGTGCTTCGCGTCAGGAAGTTGTCGAATGAGCTGACGAATATCGTGATCCGACATGAACGGGTCCAGATACCAGTTGCGAGTCTTCACGCGAGCGTCATTGCTTGCACCACACGTATTACTCTTATCAACACTTACGCAATGGCTAAAATTAAGCACGAGAACCAACAGTGCAAACGCATTGTGTGTATACTCAGAATCACCACTTTCGACGAATACCGAGTCTGACACTGCAGTATTAACATTGCATCCAGCCAGTCAGCATTCAAATCACACTAGGTGCCAGGATCAGAGTCTTCGACAAGTAAACCAATCACACGTACATTTCCACGCCACAACGGTTGAGCTCTCCAGATTCCACTGCAACACGGCTCGAAGCCCTGCCAGGAATGGATGGCAGCCAACATTTGGCAAATGCTTCTCCATAAACACCTCGGTACGAATCATCATTTTAGTGAGGTTCTCAGTCAAACGCAAGTATTCATGCTGGACGCGAACTGATAGCTGCTCTTGACCATTGTCATCCGTCCAAAGCTCGTAGTTGGTTCCCTGACTTTCCTTTGCCCTATTATTGAATTCTGCATACTACAATAATGTATCAATAGCCATCCTCAGAATACAATTATTAACAAAAAATCACTCACCCTTTGATGGGAAATATGGTCATGATATTTCGCCCGCACATCATTCTTCACTACTTCCAACATTTCAATTCTTTCATTTCAAAACGACGTCTGTCAATATTTCACTCCGTGACTCTAATGCCTTCAATCTCACTCACGTTTGATGAAACTTATCTTCATGACCTGTTACTGTGCACTTCTGCAGCCCCAGCATCAGTACGAGCTCATTGACTTGTCCATCGACTCCAGTGTCTTCTTCAGTAGAAATGCTATCAGACCAATTATCAGCACATCACTAACAATCGTACTCAACAACACTAAACTGCTCAAATGCACCTAATTTCGTCCACTTTTTTCGCTTCAAAATAGTCCAAAAGGCGTTTAGCCGCCTCGTCCTGGTCGAAGTAGAATTTGGCACAGACTTCACGCCAGCGCTGCTGACGTACGATGCAGCTACTATCGAGACTTTCACACTGGCAGCCTACGACAAAGACACATACAATCAGTCATCAAGACCTTTGACTCATGCAGCTGAAGGCAAATTATTCGGCCCACCATTACCGCCCATTGTCTTTGAATGTGCTGGCTGAAAATGCGAATTGTTTTTTATTAATCAGATCATTTCTGAGTCTCCGTGGTATAAATGGTTAAAAAATTAAATTATAATGTTATTTTTTCGTCCCGTCTCACCACCATTTAAAATTTTATTAAACATGATAGCGGTCTGAAACATTTGCTCTGGGGCTTGTCGTACAATAATGCTCGCACAAATTGCTAGAAGGAGCAAATGCACTTCCACAGAAGTCTGTTAAAGTAAACATATAGTCATAGTTGGTATCAACTGTTGGCAAGTAAGCCTGTTGTAGTAGAAAGACGACAAGATTCTGTATATTGATTGCTTTGTCTTTTTGTCTACCTGTATCCTTGCTCCAACCATCTTGATATTTTTGGTTGATGGTCATTTTGTCAACTAACCACTGTAAGAGTGGAGTGAAGTAGTGATGCACTTGTGCACGTAGAGGTAGAAGTAAAAGTAAAATATATTAAGCATTAACTACTCTCCTTCGCTAGTGCTTTAACATGTACGATAGAGTCAACTGCGACTATACCATGTCTAGTCTGTAGTCTTCGTCTATCCCGCTTCGCCACATCTGTTAAGATGTCACAACATTAGCCAATTCGGGTGCGGTCGCAACTTACCGGGCACAGGGTATAGCCCTTGCCTTCAACACCTTGCAACCTGTCAAAAACAATCGTTTCTAATACTCTTTCTCGACTGCATCCTGGATGGTCTTCAACTTGACCATCGTTCGCAGGTCTTCCATTCTTGGTGCCGGTAACGCCTTGGTCAACATGTCCGCCATCATGTCCTCAGACTTGATAAATCTTGGTTGCACGACACCTTCACGCACATGGTGGAGTATGAACTCAAAACGGATGTCCACATGCTTTGGGCTTGAGGTACTCTTCTCGGGCTCGAGTTGCTTGATTTCCGCTTGGTTGTCAACCCACATCGGCATGGGCTCGCTTATCTTC
The DNA here is from genome assembly GCA_947646735.1 of Peronospora farinosa. Classification (NCBI taxonomy): domain Eukaryota; phylum Oomycota; class Peronosporomycetes; order Peronosporales; family Peronosporaceae; genus Peronospora; species Peronospora farinosa. The sequence goes on along the minus strand of CANTFK010000131.1, from coordinate 144,161 downwards.
AGCTTCAATTCGTCGAGTAGTTCCCGTAAGTCCAGCAATTCACGTCCCGCTTGTGACCCAGAGATGAACTCCGCTTCCATCGTGCTCAATGGCACCCCGGACTGCTTCTTGCACATCCACATCACGACGGCTCCGTCCATAGTGAGAACACACCCGGAGACTGACTTGCGTTCAGACTTGTCGGCAGAGAAATCGGCATCGCTCCAACATTCGACCCGAACATCATTGGATGTAGGTCCGACACAATTGAGGTGCAACTTCAAGACCTTCGACATCTTCAAGTATCTTGCAATACGTTTTGTGATCTTCCAGTCCTTTGTCGTAGGCTTGTGTGTCTACCTAGTTTCCTTGTGAACAGCAAAGCAGATATCAGGACGCGCGCACCTTGCTATCCACAGCAGGCTCCCAACCAGCGACTGGAACGACTTCACACTTGGTTCGCCCTTTGCACCCTTCGCAGGAAGGCATTCCACAGTGTCCTCGTCTTCTGCATTGCACTCGTCCCCGATTGGGGTCCTCACCCCATTAGCTGAATCCAGTCCGAACTCCTTCAACAGGAGGTCGATCATGACTTCTTGGTTCAGAACGTATCCTGTCACGTCGTTCAAATCGATTTGTAAACCAAGAAACTTGTTGACAACGCCTAGGTCCTTAATGGACAACGAGCTCATCTCCATGAAAAATTCATCCACGGCCCCTTGTTCAGTCCCTGTGACCAATAGGTCGTCCACGTAGACGCCAACCACTGTGCACGTCTCACCCTTTTACTTGTAGTACAGGCACTTATCCGTGGTTCATTGCTGGAAACCACCTTGACATAGCGTTAAATCAAGTAATTTACTCCAGAGCCTTCCAGTCTGCTTGAGCCCGTACAGTGACTTCTTCAACAGGAGGACCGGGTCACTTGATGTTCGCACGCCGTGCGACTTAAGCTCTTGGTCACTCAAAACCATGCACTTGGGCACCTTCATAAAGATGTCAAGGTGCTCCTCCTTTTCAGCCTTAACGTAGGCATTGGGCACGTCACCATGTCGGGCATGCACGTTCCAACGCCTGGAGAGCACCAAAAATAACTTTACCGTTCCCAACCCATGACGGCAGCAATCGTGAGGGTATAATCGACACCAAACACTTGCGCGTTCCCACAGACCACAAGACGAGCCTTGTACCTTTCCACGTCCCCGTTTGCATCAGTCTTGGTCTTATAACCCACTTGTTGTGCAAGATTTGTGCACCTTTTGGTGGTAGTACAACCGTCCACACGCTATTTGACTTTTAGAGCATCCAATTCTATAGTCATAGCCGTGGTCCATTTCTGGCGATCACCACTTCGGATGGCTTCACCATAATGCTTTGAATCTTGAGTGATGACTGCATTCACGACATCCTGTCGTTCAGCAGGGCCTTCACCAACAACTTCCTTAGCACGTCTGCTCGTTGACCTTGTGCCGTGTCTCTCCCTAGTCCGTCCGGACTTACGACCACTTCGGGCTTTCGCCGCCCGTTTCTTGACACTTGAAGGTACTTGAACGGTATCTCCTCCTGATGTTCAATCCTTTCGGTGAACGAGTCGTCTAACCGTTACGCCCATACGACAGTGTTTCGATGTTGCGTATGTGCTGCGTTACCACGACCACCTTGTCCTTGGGGATGTACACTCTTTACCCCTTCGTCTCATCACTCTTTTCAATGATGATGGTCGGCTTCCCTCGCTCTCCAAGTGATTTGTTCCTTGCATCCACGTGCACGGTGCACGTGGAGCCGAACACCACAATGTCGTTCAGGTTTGGCACCTTCGTGGTCAGTAATACCATCGGAAACACCCCACCTGGATTCGACTTGGTCCTGCTTCTTTTGAGTATGTATGTTGCATACTCAGCAGCGTCGAACCAAAAATGAAAAGGCAGGTTTGAAGCAAATACCATGCTTCGGACCATGTTCATAATTTTCCGATGCATCCGTTCAACCTTGTCGTTACTTGCCTGATTTTTGGCTTCACTGACTGGACGCGAGACTCCAGTCGCCTTACAAAACACGTCCAAGGTATTGTATTCACCACCTCCATCCGTGCGTAGTACGTGGATCTTGCAATTGAACTCTCGTTCAAAGCTCACCAGGAAGTGCTTGAACTTGAGGGCAGCAGCATCCTTGGATCTGACCAAGAACACACGGCAATAATATAACCTGTGGTCAATGAAATTAACCAGGTAACGGTTACCCAGACGATCCCTTGGAGTCATCGGGCCCTTGAGGTCGGAGCAAATTTTCCACTGATCACATCGATGGGAGAATTTTGGCCTGAGTCTTTCCTTGACTGTGATGCCTTAATTTGCTTTCCTTGTGCACAGGCCAACCAATGCATGCGCCTCGTGTCAGTCAGACTGATACCAGATGCCGGGTCTTTGGCCATCTTGATGATCGTGTCGTAAAACAAGAGACCCAAGCGACGACAGAACTGCATCAAGGTACCACTCTGAACATCCGAATCGGATTAATTTTCAGGTGAATTTATCGCAGCCTTCATCTCCCTTGGTGGTAAATGTGAGGTCTTGTTGAATGGTCCTGTCACTGCAACAACTAGCACATTGTTATTGCACTCCACATCCATAACCGGCGCACCTCCAAACCCAGAGGTTAACACACGTCTCCCCCTCGGTACTCAAGTACACATCCCTTAGCCTCGAGCTTACCATACGAGATAATGTTTCGCTCGAGGTTTGCGGCGTACTGTACATCGAGGAGTCGGATGATTTTCACAACTCCGAGTGCAACAACTTCAATGTTGGCAATCCCTTGCTTGGTGATCCGGAGCACACCTCCATCCGTTGCTGCTATCAAGCATTCGTTTCGACAGTCGTTCGGGTTGACGAGCAGAGAAAAGTCGTTGACAAGGTGTCTGCTCGACCCACTGTCGAGGATCCAGTGATTGTCTTGGAGACGATCACCATTGTCGATCGCAAATGTGAAACTTGGTCTTGGGACCTTGGAAATCTGTCTCTTGGGGCACATCGACTTGATATGTCCCACCTCGCCGCACCTGTAGCACTTCCGTTGGTCGTTGTCATTCGATTCCTTCAGCACCTTGTGCTTGACCTTGTCTCTTGGCTTCTTCCTTGGTTCAACAGCATTGACCACGTCACGTCCGAGATGCTTCGCGTGGTTGTCAATCTCCGTTGACTGGGTGAACAGTGCCAATTCCTCGGCTTGGCGCAAGCAGTCGGTGCGACGAATGTCCAGCCTGGACATCATGGTCATTCGCATATGCGGGTACACGTAATGGACGATGTTATCCAACACCAGGGTATCGGCCCCTCCGCAAGCATCACTGTCTGCCGTCAGGTACAGGAAACGGTCCGTCCAACTTCTGTGAGGTTCCTTGGGCGCCGTAAACAATTTAATGCTTTGGGCAGGCGTGATTTTGATGCTGAAGGTCTGAAGCAGCCATTGCATAGCATGCTCCAAGGTTTGACTTTCACACCACCAAGTCTCCACTTGACGACGATAGTACGTCTGTGCCTTACCGAGCAGGTGTTGTCCCAAGACATCCACCTTGATGTCTTCCGGCCACGTGAATCCACACGCACGCGCGGCAAATCCAACTTGACGCACAAATTCCTTGCCCCATCCGAGGAAACTATACCAAGTCCATGATATAGTTCCTTCCCATCAAAAGGTTGTTGTTCAAGCTTCTGATGCTGCGCGATTGGCATCCCCACAACCTGTTGTCCCGGGTTGGCATGCATCACGTTCGGCATACCCGCGTCGGGGTAATAGCCTGGCACCCCTGCCATAAAATGTGCAGGTTCCAGTGCTTGTCCTATGTTGCGGTCTGCTGCAACATGGCCTGCTCGATGATTTGCATCAGTGTCGCCTGGCTCCAAAGTACGTAGCCGGCGACACGTCGTTCGGTGACCTCTTCCGGGGAGGGGCAAGTTCCAAATCCTGGATGTTCATTCCTCCACCCGCTCATAGAGCCGAACCAAAGACGCTTGACTCCGCAAAGTCCTTCCGGTGTCCACCGGCATGCTCCTTCTGAAAGACCTCCATCCGATTCAGCCGATCAGATAGATCTCCGAGCATGGCAAGCACCTTGCCCAGTGCCGCATCAGGAACTGCCGACATTTCTTTGAGGTGGTCGTCGTTAACCCGATTAGGGTCGCCGACTGCCACGTTAGGCATAGCCTGATTGGGCTTGCCCACAACACGTTCCGTTGGGCTCATAACCTGTAAGAGTGGAGTGAAGTAGTGGTGCACTTGTGCACGTAGAGGTAGAAGTAAAAGTAAAATATATTAAGCATTAACTACTCTCCTTCGCTAGTGCTTTAACATGTACGATAGAGTCAACTGCGACTATACCATGTCTAGTCTGTAGTCTTCGTCTATCCCGCTTCGCCACATCTGTTAAGATGTCACAACATTAGCCAATTCGGGTGCGGTCGCAACTTACCGGGCACAGGGTATAGCCCTTGCCTTCAGCACCTTGCAACCTGTCAAAAAACGATCATTTCTAACACCTACTTGCACTGACCATACATGATCAGATGAAGGCTTGCACTAAACGCAACTTACGATCTCTAACCTTAAGTTGCAACATTGACCTCTTAAGATATGCATGACGCGATAAAGCCCTTCTTACTTGTTCATTTATGTCCCCAGTCATCTTGTCGCTCTTCCTTATTCTTAAGCGCCTTTTTCTTTTCCAGCCAATCAGGTGCGGGCGCACTTAGCTTATGACAGGTCTGGCAGCTGAAGTCTTGACCTTAACGCACCTGTTACATCTGATAAGATCTAAACATTTTTTCTCGCTCGTACCCTACACGTCTCCAATGGTAACATATCACGCAGTTCAATAATCATGGCGCAGGTAGGACCTTTGACAGCAGATCTGAAAATATCTTGCCAGGCCACACGAAGGTTGGCTGTACAATCTTACTTTTACAACGAAAATCGCGTACTTGGCACATTGTGATACAGGGTGATAGAAAACGATTTAATACAGCTTCTGCGTACAAAACATAACAATTCGTGCCCCAATGTCGTGTGCACAGCCCTCCTCATCTTGTAAACCCGTCAGTTGGGTGGTTTGTACTCTTTCAGGTGGACTTAAGTCGATGTTTGTCCTAATCGTGTTAAGGGTCTGGGGGTGTAATGGTGTAAAAGTCTTAGCACGACCGACCGCATACTCGGTGCGATCTTCCCTATCGATCGCAATTTTCTAATGAGGCGAGGTTTGAATCTTCTGACCACTTGAGCAGAACCTTCTGCTTACTGATCCATCCTTCACATACCTTACCTTTGTTTGTAGCTGCGTTCGTTTGCAGTTGTAGTTGCTGGTTTAATAATTATTGCAATCCCTTTACAAGAAATCTAGGGAAACAACTTGCGACGTGTGTCGGCTTCCTTGAGACGTCGGATGACCAAAGAATTAATCTCGTAAGAAAATTCGTCGCGTTTTTTCTAAAGTAAATTGACCTCTATGTATGGTAGCCATCCAAAATCAACACCAAGCCTACAACACTGACTCTCTATATCGTAGGATCGGCTGTTACGTGTCCGAATATCGTCCCCTTGTAATGTATGGTCCACTTCCTGATCTCTGGATTCGCGTTGTGTGGCCTACATTTGGAAGTGGATCACTGGATGGCGTTGAATAGTCCATAACATTATATCGTCCACATCGTTCAAACAAATCAAAGTGATGTGGATCACACCAACCATATAAACCATGCCCAAAAACATGGATCGCGATCACGCCTGATCGGTCTCCTGCGTGGATATTGTAGTAAACTACTTCCCGAAAATGTGAAGAATTTAGGAACCAGCTGATGGAAGGACGTTAGGACCGCTCACCAGGTAAAGGGACCGAAGAGAAAGAGGACCTAGGGGGGTAAGCGACCGTTGGTGGGGAACGATTTGAAGGACAAGCAACGGGAAGATCAGAATCAAAGTACCAATAAAAGGGTGCCAAAGAAGCCGACCCGGTACAACATGGGAAGACCTAAACCCCTCATCGGTACACCCCGGACTCTCATCGGTGGACCTGGGCCTCTCATCGGTGGACCTGGGTCTCTCATCGGTTGACCCCGGTCCATCTTCGGTAGAACTGGGTCCCTCCATCGGTAGACCTGAGTCCCTCGAAGTTCAGCTACTGTTATCAGTCGACACAAGGAATCAAGGCTTCAGGCAAGGATATAGTAAAGGAGTTAAAAGAATAGGACGATATTAAATACAGAGCTCCCTCTATTAAGTTATGGGTACGGTGGACGACGATACCCATAACTTAACGGAGGTTATAACTTATCGGATCATGTGTATTGTACATAGATAAAAAGGATCCTGACAGGTTCAGCCCCAAGGTTCAACCTGCTAAAAGAACTTATGTCCTTGACCCCTTTGCTAGTTGGACCCGGCCAAAAGGCGTGAGACATGTCGAAAACTTGTTTTTATTGCTAAAAGTGAAAGCTTTATGAGAATTTACAGTGTTTAATAGTGTCTAGCCTACCTAGATAGTAGTAGATGTCGAAAAGCTGGAGTAGGAGCTGAGAGACCCTCTAGAACAGCTGCTTCAAGATCAATTAACGTTTTCGAAGCTTGCAATCCTATAGTAGAGGATGAGACTGCTTAGCCGGAGCTAAGCGAGAACGAGATTTGTAGAAGAGGTAAAAGCTAGATTTTTTAGTAATCATAATTCTGTGTTATGCTTGATTTTCTCTGCTATCCTTTCTCTGCTATTCTTTCTCTTCTATGTTTCCCTATCTACGCTAATTACCCTTCCGTTCCTTGTAATGGGCTACATTACACATATAGTATTAACACAAAGAAACAATTACATATGTAGGCAGGTGCTGGGACCGAATAGCGGGCACAGCGTGGTAATTTTTTATTGGTCTATTATTGGGGCCTATAGTCCCCAATATGGACCAATGATAAATCAACCTGAATTTGTGTGGTTCCCGAAAGGCGGGAACACTGTCGTATTTATTACGACTAAAATCTTCGTAATTAATACGAATTAAACCAATATAAAATTCAGAGTTAAATTTACTTAATACCTAATACTTGGGATTGAGTCTTCCTCGAGCGCGCGTGTAAGCTAGTGACGGTACGTTCTAGACCCGTTACACCTGGTAGCACTTAGTAGTCCTTCCTATGCCCGAGTTTGGGATGAGCGAATCGTCGTACTTTGACGCTCCAGATTTATTTCTGGAGCACGCGACCTTCCCCCATCTTACTGGTGTTGAGTGGGATGCCCTTAATCGCCTCGCGGCGATATCGGGAGAGCCATTCGTCGCGTCGTTGATGAGATCAGCGACCCCTGACGCGCAACGTCTCGCCATACATGAGTTTATGGCACGCGAGCTCGCCGAATCCAACCGGCGAGGCTTAACTCCCTCGCGCCCTTCACGTAATGAGGCCGTGAAGATGGAAACCTCCTCCTACTCTGGAGAAGATAAGGACCGGTTTTCGCTGAATCGGTGGTTCCGAGAAGCTGATATCGCCATCGCCTCGAGACTTCTTGAGGCTCCCCAGGCGAAGGTCAACTTTCTTCTTTCCCGCCTCACCGGGAAGGCCAAGAAGTGGGCCCTTGGTAAGCTCGTTGTGGACGAGCACGCATTCCCCACCTTGGATACCATCCAGGACGATCTCCGTCTTGCTTTCGATCCACCACAAGAGGAGAAACTGGTGCGATCAAGATTCCTGTCGATGCGACAGGGTAAAATGGCGATGCGCGACTACGTACAGATGGCTAGGCATCTGGCGTCGTGTATTATCACGCACCCCATGGACATGTACACGCAGGTGAATGTCTTTGTGGATGGTATGCGTGAGGGGCAGACCCGCTTATCGCTGGAGCGCGCCGAGCCTGCCACATTGGAGGAGGCATTTGCCATCGCACTCCGTGAAGACTTTAGGGTCACAAAGGCATATGCCAAACCCTCGGTCGTCAGCGTTCCCCGGCCATCTGGTCCAGAACCTATGGAGATCGACGTGATTGAGTCGTCGGGTGACCGGCGACGTGTCTTTCATCATAAAGGTGAAGCTCGCACCGGGCGTCAAATGTTATGCTTTCGTTGTCGCAAGCCAGGACATCGCGCGGCAGAGTGCCGTGCGCCAGCTCCAATATCGGTGCAAGTAGTGGACGCCCATCATGAGGGTGCTGTACCGGCCGCACGTCCAAAAAACGGTCGGGACCAGTAGGTACAGGGCGCCCTACTGGTTGGAACGGATGTCCGGGTCCCCCGGTGAAAGCCCAACCTTCCAGTTCTCCTGCGCTACGCCCACGGTTAAATGCCACCACTACGAGTGGTGATTCACGTCTGATTATTGTCAGTTTACATGTCGCCGGCGTCCGGCGACCTCTGCGAGCACTCCTGGACTCAGGAGCAACAAACAATTTCTTTCGTGAATCTTGTTTGTCGATGCTGCCTCCCAGCATTCAGGTCCGTGAGGGACCTGGCCAAGTAGTCGTCAAGTTGGCTGACGGGAAACCACACCGCGTATCGCGGCGCGAAGTGTCGTTGCCGTATACGTTCGATGGTTTTCGCAGTAATGATGATTTCTTGGTGATCGCAATGAATTATGAATTCGATTGCATACTGGGCATGCCATGGTTGGCACGTTATAAGCCCCAGATCGACTGGTTAGCCAGATCAGTGAGACGTCGACGCAAGTTCGATGTCAGTGAAGTGTTTACCCATCTCTTGGTATCTCCAAGTGACTGGCCGAACGTCACAGTCGTGGATCGTGATTCCACGACGTTGGCGGTGCACAGATCAAGCGATGGCCCTCTCTGCACTGCTTGTGCTGTTCTTCGAGACACAAGTGACAGTGACTCCTCGCTACAGAGCGAAGAGGACGACGAGGACGACGCGGTCGAACAGGGGTTCTCGCGCGTCATTAATGCGGTTGAACAGGGGTTCCTGCACGTGAATGCAGTGGTTGAACCGGGGTCCCCATCTGCACCTACTGTGGTCGAGCAGGGGCTCCCACAAGGGCATTGTGACGACGAGCAAGAGCTCGCCAGCGAGTGTGACGTGGACGGACAGGAGTCCCCACGCGAGAGCATGATGGTCGAACAGGGGTTCCCATCATCACCCACTGTGGTCGAAACGAGGTTTCCACATGGGCATATTGTGGTCGAGCAGGGGCTCCCACACGAGTACAACGTGGACGGACAGGAGTCCCCACGCGAGAGCATGATGGTCGAACCGGGGTTCCCATCATCACCCACTATGGTCGAACCGAGGTTCCCACATGGGCATACTGTGGTTGAGCAGGGGCTCCCACACGGGTTTACGGCGGCCGAGCAGGAGCTCCCGCATCAAGTGTCGACGGTCGAGTTTGGGGTACTCCCGTCCAGTGTTTCCGGCATCTTGGATGACGACATCCAGTGCCTAGAGGGGGTGATGGTTTATCACCTGACTGCGGTTCGCCAGCTTCGAGTAGTGACTCGAAGCACGATGGGGACAACAGCACCGAGAATTTAGCGTTGGAATGTGTCCACGCTATCGTGTACGTGGAAGGGATTCCACAAAGGTGCCAATATATCGAGGTCGAGAGTCCTCCTCGTGATGCGTCTTCCATTACCAACCTTCCAGGACTTTCCTGGAAGCGTTTCCTACGTGACCTTAAGGGAGGCACTGTGGAACAAGTGTGTCTAATCACCAACGAGGTGGTTACCGTGGCAAACGAGGAGCATATGGCGCGTCCTCAAAGCGCTGAGCCGAAGTCTGCGCGTGAAGAAAGGTTTGCATCACAGTCATGGGAGACCCTGCGAGAGTCTGGTAACCCCGTCTACGACATTGCTCGTGAGTATGCAGACGTGTTCCCGGACAAGATCCCGGCTGAACTTCCTGCGGACCGCGGTGTTCGGCACGAGATTGATCTCGTGCCAGGGTCGAAGTATTGTGTGACACGGCAGTGGCCGTTGCCTCGAGATCAAGTCGAAGCTATTGACGCATTCTTCGAAGGCCGCCGCAAAGCGGGTCATGTGCGGGAGAGTATCTCTCCACATTCGAGTCCAACCTTATGCGTGAAGAAGGTTACGGGAGGCTGGCGGATAGTGCATGCGTTCAATAAGTTGAATGATGCCACTATTTCTGCGCAACCGCCAATTCCCAGGAAGGACATGGTGCTAAATTCCATGTCAGGAAGTGTCATCTTCAGTTCCATCGACTTGACCGATGGCTTTTACCAGATTTTGATGCGCCCGAGCGATATCCCACTCACCGCGGTGAGCACCCCGAGTGGCATGTTATGGGAGTGGCTGGTAATGCCACAAGGGTTGAAGAACGCTCCGGCCACTTTCAATCGCATGGTGTCTCAAGTGTTGAGACCTCTTCGGAACTTTGCCCCAAGTTATTTTGACGATATCTTCGTCCATAGTCGCGCCGAGGGCAACCTCAACGATGTCCAAGTTCACCTTCAACACCTGAAGCAAGTGTTTCAAGTTATGCGGGACAACAAGTTGTACGCGAATCTCAAGAAGTGTGTCTTTTGTGCACCGGAGATTCCGGTGTTAGGTTGCTATGTGAGTAAATCGGGAGTTCGAGCTGATCCAGAGAAGGTGTCGTCCATCTGTTCTTGGCCCACGCCCAAGAACCCTACGGAGTTGCGCCAGTGGCTCGGCTTGGCTAATTATTTGCACAAGTATACGAAGGATTATGCTGGTTCTATCCAGCCCTTGTCGTCACTCTTGAAGAAAGACGCCACGTGGTTGTGGCTTCCCGAGAACCAAGCAGCCTTCGAAGCAGTGAAGAAGAGCCTAGCTTCAGCGCCAGTCCTGGTCCTACCAGACGATTCCAAGCCGTTCCACGTGGTTTGCGACGCCAGTGATTTTGCAATCGGTTGTGCCCTCATGCAATTTGATGATGAGGGCCGTGAACGAGTCGTGAGTTATCAGTCGCGACAGATGAAGCCAGCTGAGAAGAACTATCCGGTTCACGACAAGGAGTTATTAGCGATGCGCTATGCAATCATCAAGTTTCGCGTGCATCTCCTTGGTGAACGTACATTTGCTTTGTACACCGATCATGCATCGCTGCGCACAGCGATGAAGAGCCCACACCTGTCCCAACGGATGGCACGATGGCTCTCATTCTTCTCTGAGTACAACTTCGTCGTGCATTACAAGCCAGGCAAGACCAATATTCTCGCTGACGCCTTGTCACGACGTCCCGACTACGATCCTCGGACTGCTCTGAGTCGCCAGGCTACTGATGACGAGGACGATGATGACCGATGTGCAATGTTTGTATCGCTGAACTTAACTCGGGTTACACCCGAGCCGTGTTTATTTGATGAGATCGTCGCAGCGTACAAGGGTGACTCAGATTACGCAGACATTATCGAGTATCTGCGTGCTCCCAGCGATGCTGCACTGGGAGCATTATCCCGTACCAAGCGCGACCATATTCATCGATACAGTTTAGACGGTGATTTGCTTCTGTATAGAATCGATCAATTCGATGCTCCTCGCACGGTGATTGCCAATGACATGGATTTGCGTGCAAGAATCATTCACGAGTATCACGATGCTCCTGCTGGCGGCCATTTAGGCCGCGAAAAGACTTTCGCGGCTGTGTCTCGAGACTTCTTCTGGACCCACATGTATAAGTGGGTACGCAACTGGATCCGAACGTGCGAAATATGCCAGCGTGTGAAGCCATCTCCATCGTCACAGGCTCCCTTGAGATCGTTGCCAATTGCAGCAGAGGCCTGGAGATCAGTTTCGATGGACTTTATCTTCAGGCTTGCGCCCGATAGCCAAGCTCGAACGGGCATCCTGGTCTTTGTTGACAGATTCAGCAAGATGACACATCTCGTGCCTGTTCACGCTAAGGTCACCGCGGCAGAGACCGCGGCGCACTTCATCGACGCGGTGTTTCGTCATCATGGCCTTACAGAAAACATTGTTTCGGACCGTGACCCGCGATTTACGTCCGCATTTTGGACGTCATTTTTCGAGCTCCTCGGAACAAAACTGCTGATGTCGACTGCAGCCCATCCAGAAACGGATGGGCAGACCGAGCGCGTGAACCGGGTCCTCGAAGATGTTCTTCGGAGTTATGCTACGTCATTTACAAGTTGGAGTGCATTTTTACCGCTCGTTGAGTTCGCGCTCAACAACGCCGTACACGCGTCAACAGGGTTAACACCGTTCTTGTGAATTCGTCTCGTCACCGTCGTGTTCTTACTCTCCTGGCCGTGGGGCGACCACAACACCTAGTGGCTCCACTCTGGGGAGGGGATAAAGGTGATAAACAAAGATCGAGTGCAGATCATGGTATTTTGAGCGCGACCGATCCAAGGCAAAGACGGCCACTTTGACACCATCAGACGTGGCGTCCCCATTAGCTTGATCTGCGCAGACGTTGATTGACCCGTCTTCGGGTAAGCGTTCGCCTACTGCCAACTACGCGCCGATTGAGTCGGCGCGACCAATTGATGACATGGCTGTGTCGGAATTTATATTCCAACGTCAAGCCATCACCCGGTTTGTACGCGATGCACTACAATCTGCGGTAGATCAACAGAAGGAGAACGCTGACAAACATGGCAGAAAGAACATGAGCAAGTCTGAGAAAGGTGACCGTGTATTATTATCTACGGAAGGTTTAAGGGATTCTGCGGTCACTAATCTGGGCGCGAGTAATCTCGCGCCACGCTTCATCGGTCCATTCAAGGTTCCGAAGACAATTGGCGACGCTTATATACTCGACGTCCCCTCTTCACTGCGACTCCACCCGACATTCTATGTCGGGCGGCTGAAGGAATATCGTCCGGCTACGCTTCACGGTTTGGCTCCGACGCCGGCTTCAGGGGTTCGTAAGTCGAACGGCCTTCCCGTCGTGCTCGACGCGCCGATGACATGGGGCGGGGTCTCGATCCCGTCTGAACCTGACCAAGCACCTGGCGCTCCAGAATCCTTCTCCGTTCGAGCAGTTCACGGTTCGACTGCCGGGTCTCACTCGAAGTCTTCTCCGCCTGGGCAGCACGTTCACTGGCAGCCTCAGCCTCCAGCCGAGCATCGGCAGCTATGTTCACGGCCTGATCAACATCGTCCTGAGCAACCAGGACGCCAGCACTACCATCGCGAGGGCCCTCCTCCGCTTGTTGATGCGGAGGGACAGGTGCGCTGGATTGTAGACCGCATTGTGGTTCACGAGGACCCTTTACAACCATTACTGCAGTCGGCTCATGAGAAGCGTGCGGTTCCATCCGTGAGTAGCCGGGCTATTCCAAGGCGGGCGAGCACGCGAACGCTCTCGTGACAAACAAGAGCGGTAAGGAGATCCACGTCGTCGGGAACGGGAACGATGACGCGAACGAGAACGATGTCGCGAACGAGAACGATGCCGTGAACGAGAACGATGTCGCGAATGAGAACGACGCCGTGAACGAGAACGTCGCGGTGAATACATATCACGATTGCGAGGCGAGAATCGCGAAGCAGGACGGACAAGCGAACGTGTCGCTGCCTGCGCTGATGATCCCGCGAAGATTGACTCCGTTGTCGCGAGTGGTGCTGCCAGCGAGGCGCACCACGAATAACTGCGCTTCTCCGTTCGCTCATACTTTGCAATCCAACTTCGTTCGCGATCGCTGAGTGGACACTCAGCGATGTGTCGTCGCCATTCGTCATGAGTTGGGCGTGGAGTCGAGTCACAAGATTGGCATCCTTCATTGACATGGACGAAGCAGAGACGGTCCTCATTCCAAGCTTCCTCACACACTCTTTCACGTAGCGCGCCGATGGAGTGATCGGCGCGAAGCTCCTCTCGATTGGCGAGCCATAACTGGAAGCTGCTACCATCCTCGAGCATCCGATTCCAACGTCGGATGAAGGCACGCCAAGAACGTTGTAGAGCTTCATGCTCGATTCCATCAAGACTTTTCCCGCGCAGTTTTCGAAATCGACGGAAGTAGTCCCGCATCATGTCCAGCGAGTCCGGAGCGTGAGCTCCGGACAAGTCGTACAGCGACCAAGGTATGAGCTGCCGCGCCATGATGCTGGTTGATGCATTTACGCTGATGTATCTTAAGCGTTCTGCTGGATTGGGTTTTGGGTCTCCGGACATTGCTTTTTCGTTTGTGGGCGAAGGGTTTTCGACAGTTGAGCACTCATGGTTGGTGAGTGCTGTCATGAGAAGGGGGTGATGTAATGGGCTACATTACACATATAGTATTAACACAAAGAAACAATTACATATGTAGGCAGGTGCTGGGACCGAATAGCGGGCACAGCGTGGTAATTTTTTATTGGTCTATTATTGGGGCCTATAGTACCCAATATGAACCAATGATAAATTAACCTGAATTTGTGTGGTTCCCGAAAGGCGGGAACACTGTCGTATTTATTACGACTAAAATCTTCGTAATTAATACAAATTAAACCAATATAAAATTCAGAGTTAAATTTACTTAATACCTAATACTTGGGATTGAGTCTTCCTCGAGCGCGCGTGTAAGCTAGTGACGGTACGTTCTAGCCCCGTTACATTCCTACTCCCACCAGGCACAAAAGGAGGGAGAAATTAGTAGAGATCTGGCACCTGTAGCATACAAGTTCATCAAAATTGAAAAGACCAACCTCCTTCGTGATATCTGCTACCTGCTCGATGTATCTCAGTCCACAAGCCGCTTATAGAGTAAAAACACGACCTTCAACTTGACTTTACGCAACGCACTTATACCAAAACTACCCTTGACATGTGTTTTAGGTATTTTTTTTGTATAAAGTAAAGATAAATACTCAGTTTATAAAGTTATATTTCCCTGCCTGACTATAAATTACAACTTATAACTTACCAAACATAGAACGAGCTCGGTGGACACGAAATTCGATAACCTAGCGGAGGTTATAACTTATCGGAGGATAACTTATTGGAGAAAGATCTTAACTACTCGATTTTCGATCTACGTGGCACGACTCCGTCACCCAACAAGAACTTGCTCTAAGCTACCACCTGTTTCCGGGAAGGGATATATTTTGGCCCCCCGTCGAAGACAGTTGCGTAGCGAAGTTCAAGGGCGAATAGAGCTCCAGGATATATTTGGCCTGTGAGCTCGTTCGAGTAGCAACACCCCCCAAGACCCCCTATCGGAAGCGGTATCCCTCACCTCAAGGTCCGGGAGCAACGTAAAGGTCAGGTGGTTCATACCCCTGAAACAGAAGGAAAAGGCCAGGGACGACAAGCTCCCTGAAGAATTGGCTCTAAGTTCACTCTCGACAAGGTCGATCGAGTGGCCACCTACCGGCCCACCGAGTGAAGCATATCCACTCGAGGCCCCCCAGGTCTACCTCCCACTAGGCAGACGTCTACATCTTCACCAAGGCTTCCGAAAAGTGCAACCCGCTAGCCGACGGGTACACAAGGTGATAGAAGGTCCATACGCGGCATTGTGGTACCCCCTTCTATAGTTGTCAGTCCGGCACAGTGAGTGGTTTGGAATATTATTATTTTTGAAAAAAAACCCACTCCACTTTAACGGTGCGCGTGCCCGGAACTTTGGAATACGCAGGATTTCACCGCGAATCCCAAGAAGAATAAGATGTTTATGTTAGGATTGAGCACAAGACTGATTAGCCACTGGAAGATCGATCGCCTGTGACTTAAATAGAAGAAAAACATAGGACCAACCGGACCTTGGGTAGGGCCCGGTCAACATGTTCGAGGTTTAACTTATCAAAAATAAACATTGATAATTTTCCTATGCCCTCGTGGAGGACACCTTGGGTCATGATACCTATCTTGATCCAGAGGACCATCAACCGACGGTAAAAAACGAGAGGCTAAGATTCCCGAAACAAAAAAAACAACGACATAAGATCGCGCAGGCCAAGCCGACTAAATTCCGCATGAAGGTGCCAGGAAACACCAAGTCAACAGGCTCCGAGAAGTCAGGGCTCGGACGCTGAAGTCACAAAGGCCTACCACTAACGCAAGCTGGACGCATTCTTGAAGAGCGAGTCCGTCGCGAAGACCCTTGATATCCGGCTGCTTGGACAGCTCACTGGACCGCTACCACGGTTGCAGACAATTACAGACACGATCACCGCGCTGGTCACCCTCCTTTGTTACCCACGTCGATACCACAACAGCAAAGGGGAACTTGCCTCTGACTACTCATATGCAAGCACCGTCCAGGGACAGCCATATGACGCTTTAGACATCGTGATCCACTCCCAAATGTATAGGACACCGGATACCCATGGGCGATTCAAGGTCCACCGCAATACCCGCCACCGAGCGACTAAATCGCAGCGGGGCAGTGGTCACAAAGATCAATGTCAACTGGCTCATTTACGAGGATGACCCTTAGAACGATAATTGCGTTGCTGCTTTAAGCGCGAGCGCGCAATGCGCAATGCGGAGCAGGAACTTCGAGCTCTAGAAACGGGGACGCGTGGCAAAATGTAAAACCATTCTACAATCTAGCCAATAGAATAATAGCAAGGACAAAAAGTGGAAATTGCTTTGCAACGTGGCGAAGATGCTGGGGGGGGGGGTTGCCTACCAACCCGGTAGGTGATCTACAAACCCTCTTTGACGCAGCGGTAGCAACATTATTGCAAGAGCGTCAAGTACCGCAGGCACATGTGTGACCGGAGAAAAAGCATGGGCGCAAGGGACGACCGCACAACATGACCAGAACCCAGGCATACAAATGCCAAGAGGTAACACGATGACCGACGTCGACATGGAATCCGTCGGTTATTGTGAGTTAGACCCCGACAACATGGATCTGAGAAGACCTCAGTCGATGATGGCGAATGCCGCGCTGGGACAGATACCAAACATGGTCCCTCGTATCAAAGTCTCAGCGACCTCGGATCTTAAAAAATTCATAAGAGAGACAAAGACGAAGATAGAGCGCGCAGCTGGGTGTTGACGGTCAAAACAACATTTATAAAAGACTAAGCACCAGATAAAAAAAGATGTCTTGTTTTTAATAGGTTTGCTAAGTGGGCCAGCACAGAATCGGTACCGTCAATTGGATCGCTCAGTCCTAGAAAGCTAGAAAAACCTAGTACAAGATGTCGTAATACTGTGGTGGAGTAGGTCCTCAAAATTGTATGGTGAGACCCCAAACCACTCACTGTGCCGGACTGACAACTATAGAAGGGGGTACCACAATGCCGCGTATGGACCTTCTATCACCTTGTGTACCCGTCGGCTAGCGGGTTGCACTTTTCGGAAGCCTTGGTGAAGATGTAGACGTCTGCCTAGTGGGAGGTAGACCGGGGGGGGCCTCGAGTGGATATGCTTCACTCGGTGGGCCGGTAGGTGGCCACTCGATCGACCTTGTCGAGAGTGAACTTAGAGCCAATTCTTCAGGGAGCTTGTCGTCCCTGGCCTTTTCCTTCTGTTTCAGGGGTATGAACCACCTGACCTTTACGTTGCTCCCGGACCTTGAGGTGAGGGATACCGCTTCCGATAGGGGGTCTTGGGGGGTGTTGCTACTCGAACGAGCTCACAGGCCAAATATATCCTGGAGCTCTATTCGCCCTTGAACTTCGCTACGCAACTGTCTTCGACGGGGGGCCAAAATATATCCCTTCCCGGAACAGGTGAGTAGCTTAGAACAAGTCCTTCTTGGGTGACGGAGTCGTGCCACGTAGATCGCAAATTGAGTAGTATTTAATATAGTCCTATCCTTTTAACTCCTTTACTCTATCCTTGCCTGAAGCCTTGATTCTTTGCGTCGACTGGTCTGATTCTTGTGTTAATTGGTCAGGAGTGGCTGGACCCCGAGGGGCCGAGGTCGACCGACGAGGGACCCAGGTCTACCAACGAGAGACCGGGTCGACCAACGAGGGACCTAGGTCTACCAACAAGGGACCGGGTCGACAGATGAGGGACCGGGTCGACCAATGAGGTACCAAGGTCAACCAATGAGGAACAGGGTCCACCAATGAGGTACCGGGCCTTTTAAAAGGGGCCATGGTCGACTCCCTTCGATACCGGTTAACCGGTACCCTGATACTGATTTTTCTTTTGTGGGTCCTTCAAATTGTTCTCCGCCAACGGTCGCTCTTCCTCGAGGTTCCTGACTCTCTGGTTTCTGTTCCCTGACACACGGTTTATACTCCGGATCCAACTGGATTCTGGGATCCCCATATCGCAAAAACAGCACTTAACCACACGGTCTCTTATTCTCCGAGTCCAACTGGTCTCTGGGGTCTCCATATTTCAAGCACTTCACCACATACAGATGTAGCAGATCCACCATGCATTTTGGTTTTTCGAGGATTCAAAATATCGTATCCTCTTTGAACGCCATTGGTGGTCATTTGGTTCGTAAGAAGACCTATGGCTATGTATGCCAATGTTATTGTCGGCCCTAAACTGTATAAGTGGGTGAGTTCATATGTGAAACGTGTAAACAATGAAACCCTCGCCCCATCAAGCGGCGCCTTTGGCTAGTTTGTATGTCTTTACGGAGTCCTGGGAGTCTATTAGTATGGACTCTGTGTTTGGCCTACCGAAAGATTCGCAAGAAAACACGATATTGTGGTCTTTGCTGACCGTTAGAGCAAGATGGCTCACTTAGCGGCTGTGCCAGACTCGATCGATGGTGTGTCTGGCACAGCCGCTAAGTGAGCCTGTTCCAGACACAACATCGATCGAGAATCAGCCCCGCTGTAGATCGATGGTGGTCTACAGCGGAGCTGATTATCGATCGATTATTTCGCCAACATGGTTTGCCAGTGGCAATTGTTTCGGACCGTTATCCTCGCTTTACGAGTAAGTTTCGGAAGTCCTTCTTCCAGGTGCTAGGCACACGATTGGACATGAACACAGCGGATCATCCGCAGATTGATGGTCAAACTGAACGCGTTAATCGCGTCGCTAAGGATATCCTCCGCAGATTTTGTGTTGATAAGCCTAAGCGTTGAGCTCTAGGATCTCTGTTTTTAAGTTTGCGCTCAACAACTCTGTGCACGTCTCAGTATGAGATGCCTCTTCGGCAAGAGTGCCTTTACACCGTTGACGTTTTTACACGTCGCTCTTACGGTATCTTGCGACCGATATAGCTTCTAAAAATAATGGTGAGAGCGGCGATCACCATTATTTGAACTTGAGGCTAAAGAAGTATCCAAAAAACTTGAGTGCTGAGTAGAAGACGCATAGTGCGATCGTTGCGACCGCAACTGGCCTCTAGCCTTTAGTTTGGCGCATTCATAACCTTCGTTTTCTCGAGTCGAACGTCTGGCACGTTGGAGCTTGCTCGTAGAGATCACATACTGCTCAAGAGTCGCGCATAATGCACCCAGCGGATAAAACCCATTAATCTCTTCCTCTTCTATTTCACTACAAATTGAAGGTTGGGAACACCCTTCATGGGAGGAACCGATGCACCACGTTTTTGCTTAGTGAGGCGTGCAAAGTATTGGCTTTGCGTGGTGACGTGAGATTCCAGAACCTGTTGTTGAAGACCCGTTCGTGAAGCGATATCTTGTGACAAAGTGTACTCAGGAACGGTGGCCCACCCTGATAGGGATTGACCTTTACTCCTTTTAAGCGCTCTTCCATAGATAGTGGTGTAAGACATACTCTTTTTGGCCTTGGAGTCTGGCCTTATTCCTTAACCAGCGCGTTGCGCATCGAGAGAATCTGTAACCGTCGCCAATGACGATACGTCATGCGGAACGTGTAATGGGCAGCCTATTACATGAGTAGTTATAGGATTAATACATAATTACATAAGTAAACATAGGGCAGTATCCGATTAGCGGATACTGCGCGTCATATTATTATTGGTTTATTATTGGGGTGCCAGACCCAATAATTAGTTAATAATAATTTGACTACCATATTGAATGATTTCCATGAGCTAGGGAACACATTCGCACCTAGTGCGAATTAAAACAAAACAAAAACAAAACAAAAACAAAACAGAGGTATATTTACGAGTTAATTAAGAGCGCTTCCTCAACGCCCTTTTAGTGTAAGACGATAACGGGTCCTTAGCCCGTTACACCTGGTAGCACTTCGTAGTCCTTCCAATGACCAGATTTGAGATGAACATGGGCGAGTCTTCGGTTGCTCCAGCGGTCTTGCTGGAGCATTCATATTTTCCACATCTCACCTCGGTGGAGTGGCAGGCAATACACCGCCTCGCGGCGATGTATGGTGAAACCATTGTGACGTCACTGCTGAGCACAGCGACGTCCGATGATCAACGTGCCGCCATCCAAGACTTTATGGTGCGCGAGCTCCCGAAGCGAATCAGCGAGTATTGACTTCCTCGCGCACTTCGCACCATGACGCTATCAAGATGAAGACGTCAACGTACTCCGGTGATGGTCCGGATCGTCTACCCCTTAATCGCTGGTTTCGCGAGGTATATATTGCAATGGCGTCAAGATTAATTGACGCTCCGATGGCCAAGGTCAATTCCCTGCTTTCTCGCCTTGTTGGCAAAGCCAAGGAATGGGCCCTCGGAAAGCTCGTCGTAGATAAGTCGGCGTTTCCTACGCTGGACGATATCCAGCGTGACTTACGACTGGCATTCGAGCCTCCTCAAGATGAATCTCGCTTGCGTGCAGATTTCTTCTCACTCCGACAGGGCAAGCTGTCGATGCGTGACTACGTGCAGAAGACACGTCATCTTGCTTCGTACATTACCACGCAGCCAATTGACATGGCTTCACAAGTCCATGTCTTTATTTTTGGTATGCAAGAGGGCATGACGCGTTAATGCCTCACACGTGCTGAGCCAAAGTCCCTCGAGGAGGCATTTGCCCTCGCGCTTCGTGAGGATTACACTGTCGCGTCGTCGTACCTTCACGCAGCGTCACAACATTCCCGGACGTCTGGCCCAGAGCCAATGGAACTTGATGCAATTAAGTCCTCTCGTGGTCGCGGCAAATCATTAAGCCGCGACATTCGAAATCCTAACACGATGAAGTGTTTTCGCTGTGGTAAAACAGGCCATCGTGCGGCTGTCTGTCGCGCACCTGCACCGGTGACGATGAACACAGCTGTCTCACGAGGAGATGCTGTGTCGTCGGTGGTCCCGCCAAAAAACGAGCGGTTCCAGTAGGCGTGGGGCGCCCTACTGGCAGAAATGGAGCCCCGATTACTTAGGTGGCAGCTCGGGCTCCTATCCCCAAAGTGATTCATACTCACTTCAATGCCACCATCATGCGCGATGATTCAAGACTGATTATTATCAATCTCATCGTCGTTGAAGTGAAGCGACCACTCCGAGCGTTGTTGGATTATGGCGCTTCCAACAACTTCTTTCGTGCATCCTGTTTGTCCCTTCCCCCGTCGAATGACACGGTTCGAGAAGGTCCAGGTGACATCGTTATCAAACTTGCCAATGGACAACCAAAACGTGTTACTCGTAAAACAGTACTATTCGTTACACTAATGGAGCCACAGAACGAGGCGGTGAGCGGTTCCCTCATACACCTACATCGGTCGAACAGGAGTTTTCCGATTCTTAACGAGGCGGTCGAGCAAGGGTTCCACATACCAGACATCGGTCGAACAAGGGTTTTCTATTCTCAACGAGGCGCTAGAGCAGGGGCTCCCGCATACAAGCTCATTGGATGAGCAGGGGCTCCCAATTAGTTACGAGGCGGTTGAGCAGGGGCTACCGATTAACTACGAGGCGGTAGAGCAGAGACTCCCGCATACAAGAGAGGCGGACGAGCAGGGGTTCCCGATTAATTACGAGGCGGTAGAGCAGAGGCTTCCGCGAACAACTGAGGCGGTCGAAGACGAGCTCCCGCCTTTGATTGACGAGAATGGGTGGATTATGGATCCGCATGAGACCGACGTGGTGGAGACAGAACTCCCACGTCTGGAAGGGAGGGGGTGCATCATCCTCTTGTGATAGAGACGTGCCAGTCGCGAGCAGGAGATCGAGACGCAAGAGAAAACGCAAGAAAGGAGCACGCCGATCACCGAGACGACGAGATTTACGTCAAAAAACTAATGCAGCTGATTTTGTAGTGACGGAATTCGTATGCGCGTATGAATATGCGGAGGGATCTCCACATCGTGGCCGCTACATTGAGGCAGCGAGTCGACCGTGCACTGCTGCAGAGATCACATCTCTGTCAGACCTTGCATGAATAGATTCCCTTTATGACCTCAAGGCCGGTGACATCGAGCTGCATCGTTTTAGCCTCCGAAACAGCCATTGAAGTAGTTCTGGAGGCTCGATTAAAGAGCACTAAGCCTAAATAACCGCGCGAAAAACGCTTTGCGGCACAGTCTTGGTATGCTCTTTTTGCTTCGGTCAACCCTGTATACGACATCGCCCGTGAGTATGCCGATATTTTCCCGGAGATAATTTCAGCTGAGCTTCAGGCGGATCGTGGTGTGCGGCACGAGATAGATCTCGTGCCAGGATCGAAATATTGAGTGACACGGCAGTGACCGTTACCGCGTGATCAAGTCATCTATATTAATGAATTTTTCGAGGGTCGCCGCAAGGCTGGCCATGTCCGCGGGTGTATCTCGACACATTCGAGCCCGACTTTCTGTGTGAAGAAATCCACCAGCGGTTGGAGCATTGTGCACGCCTTCAACAAGCTGAATGACGCCACGATCCCGGCTCAAACGCCTATCCCTCGAACAGACATGGTATTGAATACCATATCCGGGAGAGAGATCTACAGCGCCATAGATCTGACAGACAGTTTCTATCAGATCCTCATGAGGGACAGTGACATTCCGTTCACTGCGGTCAGCACCCCAAGCGGGATGCTTTGGGAGTGGCTAGTCATACCACAAGGTCTTAAGAATGCTCCAGCCGCGTTCAATCGGATGGTGACACAAGTACTTTGTCCACTTCGCGACTTTGCACCGAACTCATTTGACGGCATTACTTTTCACAGCCGCACTGAGCAAAAGCTCAGCGCTGCGGAGTACACCTTCGACACTTGAAGCAGGAGTTATAAGTTATGCGCGAGAATAAATCGTATGCAAATTTGAAGAAATGTGTCTTCTGCGCTCTCGAGATTCCAGTACTTGGTTGCTACGTCAGCAAGGAAGGTTTCCGCGCTGATCCTGAGAAGATCTCATCGATCTGTTCATGGCCAACGCTCAGGATCAAAACTGAATTACGTCAATGGCTCGGTCTGGCAAATTACTTGCATAAGTATACGAAGAACTATGCTGAGCTAATTCAGCCATTATAGACTTTTCTCAAGAAAGATGCAGTATGGTTATGGAAGGAAGAACATCATTTTACCTTCGACTCCGTAAAGAAGAGCTTGTCCGAGGCACCTGTGCTGATGCTACCTGATGACTCCAAGCCATTCCACGTCGTATGTGACGTGAGAAATTTCGCTATAGGATGTGCCCTCATACAATTTAATGACGAGGGTCGAGAGCGCGTCGTGAGTTTTCAATCACGACAAATGAAACCTGCCGAGGAAAATTATCCGGTACACGACAAGAAACTTTGGCTATGCGCTGCGCGCTAATCAAGTTCAGAGTATATTTTCTCGGCGAAAAGATGCTTTCTATCTACACAGATAACACATTATTGCGTACCGCCGTCAAGAGTCCTCACTTGCCTTAGCGTATAGCACGGTGGTTGTCATTTTTTGCCGAGTATAATTTTGTGGTGCATTACAAGCCTGGCGATAACAACATTCTCTCTGACGCTCTAACTCGTCGTCCTGATTACGATCCTCGGCGTGATATGGGTCATCAAACGGAGTATGTTGATGACGACGAAGATGTATGTGTGTGTTGTATTGAACTGGGGCTTAATGCGATGATTTCGACCCCCGTGCTGTCGATCTGAACTCTGATAGCTGACTCATACGCAAATGGCTCCTTCTATGCAGGAATAATCAGTTATCTCAGGGACCCGGGCGAAAAATTACTCGCGAAGTTGACGATAATAGCACGCGACAACATCAAACGTTACGCGATTGATGGACCGTTGCTGAAGTACACGATGGACGTCTTTGATACACCGCGTATCTTTGTCCCTGCTGATGACGATCTTCGAGACCGATTGGTTCATGAATTTCACGACAGACCAACTGGCGATCACCTGGCTCGCAAAAAGACGTTTGCGGCTATTTCTCGCGTATTTTTCTGACCGCGAATGAATATTGTATCCAGAAATGGGTGCGCTCTTGTAAAACCTGTCAGCGTGTGAAGCCCGCTCCCTCTTCACAAGCCCCATTGAGTCCTCTTCCAATTACGGAAGCCTGGCGCTTGGTCAGCATGGATTTTATCTTTGAACTTTCACCGAATGAGCAGAAATGCAGGGGCGTACTGATTCTTGTGAATCGATTTAGCAAAATGGTGCATTTTGTTCCGGTCTCCGCCAACATTACGGTGGAGGCGACAGCAACAATCTACATTGATCTTATCATCAGGCATCACAGCTTTCCAGAATCTATTGTTTCGGACCCTGACCCAAGTTCACTTCAGCTTTCTGGGCCGAATTATTTCAGCTAGTAGGCATATGTATACATATATGTATACGTTTGCCCATCCAGAGACAGATGGGCAAACGGAGCGTGTAAACAGAGTACTCGAAGATGTCTTGCGAAGTTATGCAACATCGTTCTCGTCATGGAGTTCATATCTTCCACTCGCAGAGTTTGCAATCAACAATGATGTCCATGCGTCGACCGGGTTGACGCCATTTTTCGTTAACAACGCGAGTCATCCTCGCGTTTCGGTGCTACTTTCTTTCTCAGCTTCGGAGCACCCTGTCTCAAAACTTGGTGGGGGGAGTATCTACGGATGGAATTGCGCCGAAACTATTGATGATTGACTAAAATGAGGACACGGTAGCTGCCAATGCACCTAATGCTGGTAGTGATGTGGCCAACGGCATGTCGGTTCCTGACGCGATGCATTCCATCGCGTCGCCCGTTGCTAATTTTGCCCCGAAAAAGATGTCAGTTCGGCTGCAGTAACCGAATTTCTGCTATTACGACAAGGAATCGCCCATTTTGTGCGTGATGCATTACAAGAGACAGTCGACAAGCAAAAGGAGAATGCAGACAGAAGAGGTCGAAAGAATATGTTAATATTACGAGAATGTGACAAAGTATTAGTATCAACAAGTGAATTACCGAACACCTCAGTGACGAATTTGGGCGCTAATAAGTTAGCGCTAATATATATCAGCCCGTTTCGTGCATGGTGACGCTTACACGCGAGGCATACCTACATCTATGCCTTTGCACCCGACGTTCTACGTCGGGCGCCTCAAGGCTTACCTACCGGCGGATCTCCCTTCGAATCTTTCCCGCTCTTCTGTGCCGGCTCAAAATCCGACATCCCTTGACGACGACGCTGACGACGACTGGGTCCAAGTCCTGACCGAACGCGTGCAGAATCGATCTGCTGGGGTCCTCCGAAAGCAGTCGTCTAAAGATGACGTAGGCGCTCAACCAGTACCAGCTGTTCACGTCGATTCCCCTCAGCAGCCTCAGTCGCAGCATCCGCACGATCTTGAGCTCTCTCAGCCATCTCGCGAGCATCAAGTAGGGCATTCTTCGACTCCTCGGCTTCAGTGCGAAGTAGGCGCAGCTCATCATTCGACTGTACAGGTGCCCGATTGCGAGAATCGGCGCTCATCGTCAGAGGTGATGCTCCTCGTCCCTTAGTTGATGCATCGGGTGCGCGACGCTGGATTGTCGACCGAATTGTCGATCACGAGGATCATAAGTTTTATGCGCCGAGTAGTGACTTGGCACCCACGAAGAACCACGTCGAGAAACATTACAGGGTTCGCTGGTTGGGATATTCGCCGGCGGACGATACATGGAAACCTCGAAGTATGCTGGCTCAGGATGTACCAGACGTGGTCGAGGATTATGAGACGCATAGGAAGACGGCAAATTGCTAGCGATGCTGCCGATTTCAGCCCCAACCTCGCGAGCCGTGATGCTCGCGAGCAACAGAACTTTGTCGACGAGTCCCCGAGCGATTTCGAGATTTATTATGAGGCTCGAGAAGATTGGATGGTATTTGCGACTATGTGAAGTGCCATAGCGAATCAAATTTGGCGCACGTGGGGATTGAACCAGCGACACCACGATCAAGAACTCAGTGGTAAACCACTGCACCAACGGAATGATAGCGAGTGAAGAGTTTTGTTATGAGTTCTCGCAATTTTGGATGATTAGCGCCGATATAACGGTATAGCTTCCACGGGATCAAGTGTGCGTCCGTGACTCGCGGTGTCTGCTCCCTACAGATCGTACGGTTAAAATGTCGTCAGATATATCCTTGCGCGCGCGGCCAGGGTCATGCTGCTCAGTTGTGTGTCACTGAGCAAGTTCGAGGTTGTGTCGTTGCAATTTTGGTAAAAAGAATCATTTTTATGCTTTGTGCTTACGTTGTAGTAAGTACAACTCAAAGAGGGGGGTGATGTAATGGGGTAACCTATTACATGAGTAGTTATAGGATTAATACATAATTACATAAGTAAACATAGGGCAGTATCCGATTAGCGGATACTGCGCGTCATATTATTATTGGTTTATTATTGGGGTGCCAGACCCAATAATTAGTTAATAATAATTTGACTTCCATATTGAGTGGTTCCCATGAGCTAGGGAACACATTCGCACCTAGTGCGAATTAAAACAAAACAAAAACAAAACAGAGGTATATTTACGAGTTAATTAAGAGCGCTTCCTCAACGCCCTTTTACTGTAAGACGGTAACGGGTCCTTAGCCCGTTACAGATCGCGTAACGCTGTTAGCGCATCCGCAGCACCACGTTCACGGAACTATTCGGTGCATGAATAGAGTCGTCTTCACACTCACGTGTAATTTGGGGGGGGACACATCATGTTCCAGGAAGGCGGTGCCACTTTCGTAATCAACTGCTTCATCAAGATAGAAGGAAATCTCGAAAGGTTTTGGACTCATTGCCAGGAGGCGCCATGTGTGATGTGAGCAACCGTGAGGTTCAACGTTCTCAAAGCACTACCTCAATGAGGAATTGTGTTGAATGACGTTATGTGGGAACGTCAATCTGGTGGGGAGAGTGTAACAGGGTTACACGACGGTTGTATATTTATATTTAACCTTAAGTCACGATTGTAGACCATATATCCATATACAGGATATAATAGTCAATATCTGTCCATCGGTATGATCCTATTTGGGCATCCGGATCGGCTGACATTGCAGCAGTACTATTTTATTGATTAACAAATTTTGCATAATAATGCGAGCAGACCTACATAACGAAACTTTGCAAATATTAGCGTCATACATGCTGCAAATTGCCGCACTTTGGATGTACACGTCACAAAAGTATGCATATTCAATTTACTATTGAAGCAATCAATTTAGTATAGGGTACTTAGGGTAGGTTTATTTCTAAATCTTAATGCATATATAATATTAGCTCTAATTTTGAGACATAAAAATTAGCTTGTCGTGCCCGTTAAGTATGCGTGACTTAAAGGGCAGATCTGGCTTGCTTCTCTTGTGCACTTCGTGCGCTGGTCTTATAAACCGTAAGCTTGTTTATCTTGTGCACTTTGTGCGTTGGTTTTACGACCCGTAAGCTTTTCGCTTTAATCTTGCACTCTGTGCGTCGGTTCTCTGAACCTTTAGATTTTTCTTGCTAATTGTAGAAGTCTCTTCCAGTTCTGTGAGAACGGGTTGACTTCTTAGTTGTTGTACTAGTTTCACAGAATGATGGGGACTTTTAAGACTCAACCTCATATCTGTTCTGAGCCTATAAGGCTTCCTCCGCTTTAAGAGCTGTGTAGTTACGCAACAACTGGCCAACGAAGTCAACACAGCGACTTCTATCACAGTGAGCATGTTGCCGCTGCTTTGAAAGCTCCTGTCCGAAGCCGGCAACGTCGGACTTGCCAAAAAAACAGTTCACAATGCCCGAACTTGTCGCAATAGCAGTACGTAGTAAATTTAGAAGCACAGATTAAAGAATTCAAAGTTTATAAAAAACCGTGAGTTTTAAGTTTTTTCGTGAGATGTTCTGATTTGACATTCTGACCTATCACATTAGTGCTGTAGGTGATGGTTATCAAAAATGTCGAGAGGATCACGTCGCGAGTGCCTGGCAGTACTCAAGCCAACGGGCGAACTATTTGTCAATGGTTTAGCCTCAAGTTATGACGACGAATTCCCGGATTCCGAACGTTTGGCAGCATTAATGGCTAAAGAGGACTTCTCAAAGGCTCTGAGCTCCGTTAACGACGCCCTCATGGATCATTGGCCATGTTTGCCGTGCAAAGGATTCGGCTATGGCTGTTGCATTTGCACACTGGGCATATCGCTTTATTGCGCTGCATCGCAAGTACAAGAGGCGGAGAGTTGCTTGCAGCTCCAGTTGAGACATCTGAACAATCAAAAGAAGTTTAAGGAAAAAGGGATTCAGTGGCGGCTCGAGAGAACGTGGTGGAGACGCTCATCATTCTTGGAGATCTCGTATGACCCGTCGGTTATTGCCGAGAGTAGTGGCAATAGAGAGACTCGTTGTGAGATGTCCGAGTCAAAAATGAAATGATGAAATGAGATGGGTTGCAGCGAGACTATGAGCGATCAAGTGGAAAAACAGGTTATACTCTGAGGTAAAGCTCAATTGGTTATCGAAACTAATGCGGCAGCATTGATTTCTTTGTGTAGGTCAAGAAGTAGCTGGAGACCGGCATTACTGTTTTGTGCTTGGCACGAAGAGTGGCCATTGCGTCCATCGTCGGAAGTTGTGAACACCTACAGGATCTCGAAATGCATCCGGTTATGATAAGGATTTCACCTGTCTAATTCTCATATTTCAATTAACCAGCAGCACAACACATTTCGTTTTCGATCCTTTGCTACGCCAAACTCATGGCCGTTTCTCCTTCCCAGACGTTATACCGTTTTCTCAGAAACTCGGAGTTGCTCGTCTTCAAGTTGATGCTTGGCATGTGGATGTTTTCTGACGAAAGAAAGACCGCAGACGCATGGTATGAGATGGTGCTGATCATGATCAAGAATGGACATATTCGAGAATGCCGAAGTCTAGGGGGCAAAGCGGCAGAAGATGCTACCGACGTAGTACGGCGAAGCGAGGCCTTGTTTCTTTTGATCAGAGTGCTTGCGATTGAAATTTTGAGCGTTGGACTTCGTCTTATCCTTGGCGTTTGTGCCTTTTGGTGGTGACTTCACTTTTTAAAGGGTCTAGACGCCGTCCGCGATATCTTGCTGAGTAAAACTCTTTCGACTTGCTTGATCCAAGATGTACATGCTCATTGAGGAGATCGTGTGTACCATTAATCACGTCGCTCAGCAAGGTCTTTTTGCTTCAGTACCAGTGAATGGAACGCCTCATTGTTGAGACATGGGATATACCGATCGTCGAGGCTTCATCCTGTCTTTTCTGGAGCAGCCTTAGCTGGAGTGCTCAAAAGTGGAAATGAGCTCGGGCCGCTGTACAATTGGTACAAGCTGGGTTTAACAACGTGGACAGCGGAATCCTCACGGGCAAGTACAGTGGCGGTACATGCGTTCCTCTGCGGACTTAGCATCAGATCGTACTTTTGATAAAGTTGTCGCTATGGCAGGTAGAGTAAAGGTTGTTGCGACCAATCTGAGCTGCTCGCTCGCACAGCTTTCGACGGGTTTTGGTGCATCTCCAACAACATTGTAGCCACGGTTCTTGTGGGTATCTGCCGCCTGTCACCGCTTATGGAAAAGCTTAGTCCGTTGTGCTTGTGAACAGCTAATCCAGATAGAAGGAGGCTTGTATGGATGAAAGGTATCGTTAAATCCTGCCATCTTACGTAATGTATGGCTTGTTATGAGGCGACAAAGAAATCAGCATATGATGAGACTCACAGACATTAGAAGGCTTGCTGTGTCTTTTTACAGCGATCCAAGTGTATTCAGTAGCAATGCACATGCATCAATCACTGTTGAATGGTTAACGCCTTTTTGGCTTACATTTTACGTACATATCAGAGCGAGAAAAATCAGACTGTCGATTCACTGCCTCAGAGCCGTCTCGATGTTGTAGCCTGGTGATACTTGCCGTAAATGATGAATGTAATCTAGCTTGATGGAATGGTTGGCGTTGTAATGCCACGTAGGCATGCATGATGCTAATGGAGAGTTTTGGGATCCATGGAAACCATGTAGTTGCGGATGCGCAATGAACACAAGCGCTTGTTCGTATGCGCTGTTGTATAATCGCCAGCTCCTGTTGATCAGTTTCGGGCACATTTGTAATATGATCGATGATCCAGTAAATTTGGACGATAATTAGGTTTTCCTGAGTGTGCTTGATGACGCCCGTGTGTGACTTGGTCCGTTCCGAAGCGTTTGATGAGCCAGATTCGCATTACATCTGCTACGTGCAGATAAGGACTTGCCATCAGTATGGCTATCGCCCAAAATTCCAGTTTATGGATCATATGCTAAGGGGAGATTCAGCCGTTCTCCCTCTGTACATAATACAGTATGATAAATCAGACGCCAGTTAGTGCTAATGACTACACGATTGGTATATGCTTCTACCAGAACTACATCAGTCTTCTCGTCGCTGGCTCAAGGCGTCAGGCTTTACGGGGGACACACCGCAAAGGGCACGTGGAACCGGGTATCCATCCCGGGGAAGTGTTCATGTTGACAATGATAGTTGTTTCAAAGAGGTAGGCTGCCAACAAATTTGACAATCCCTGAGCTTCATTCTCAAATCTTGCGCTTCAATAATCACCGAATTGTCGCCTCCGATTGTCAAAGCTCGATTGACAATCGGGGCACATTTTACTGTGTAGAGTAGGGCACCCGGCAAAGCCTCGAGCTTGGCTATGACCGGCAATAGCCTTTGGGGTCTAGCAATGACCCTGGCATAGCTGGCATAGCCTTCCAGAACACAAAATCTTTCGTTGTTACCTACTACACGATACTCAACCGCAAAAACATCTACCCTGCACTCTTCACATGCTATTCCTCCGTCAAAAGGTCGCCCAAGCTACATCCGTCTTCATCCGCGTCCATCGTAAGCTTTACGGGACTAGCTTGCACCAACGTATCATCCTCGACAAACTGGCATAGGTTCAATCAAACTTTTGTGCAGCCACTACCGTGTGTCATCATCACCCTAGAATGTATCTGTCTCTTCTT
Source organism: Peronospora farinosa (assembly GCA_947646735.1). Classification (NCBI taxonomy): domain Eukaryota; phylum Oomycota; class Peronosporomycetes; order Peronosporales; family Peronosporaceae; genus Peronospora; species Peronospora farinosa. Next base: position 113,061 of record CANTFK010000131.1, on the reverse strand, counting down.
GTCCGTGGTGTCATTCATATGCCCCATCCTTTCTTCCCAATCGGCCACCATCCTGTCAATCAGTGCTTCAATCACGTTGGCAGGGTCTTCCACCTGCTTTGCGATGATCGACTCTTTGAAACAATCTTAAGGTAAAAAAGGGAAGATACTTACTCTGATGTTAGTTATCTCCTTATACGCAATCGTACGGGCTTTTGCTGTAACTTTCTTACACATATCTGCCAAATGCTTAAGCACTTTCTTCGATCGAGCCGCTTTCTATAATTTCTGCGCAGAATCTACACTGTACATCGTAGCATTAATCTTGCCAGCTTCCACGGACGTGCGCAAAAACAATTTTCATTTTTTGCCTAGAGGAGTATTCCCCTTTCGACGGACTCACCAATTTGGCTAGACATGTCTTGCCATCGTACGTACGGGCATTTCGGCGGAGGCAACGGCATTGGCATCAGGAGTGGCGTCACCATCGTTCATGTTCGCTGGCGTCTGGAATAATATGCTCGATTCGTTTCTGACTGTGGCGATAAGAATTAATTTACTAACAGGGCCTACCAAGCATTGTAAGACAGGCTATAACCCCCAAGCTACAGCCTAGAGGCTTTACCAAGTACCCTAGTGTAGAACCGATACCTCGCATAAAGACGACAGTTCCTGCCGTCATTATTGATAATATAAAGCTGGCTTATACAAAGCAACAGCCGTCAAAAATCTTCAGCAAACGGACGCACACACCACAGGCAACCTCGCCCTTATCGTCCTCCATCACGCCAACAACGGAGTTACTGATCATCGATCACATAACCGATGTGCCCGAAACTGACAAACGTGAGCTGGTGAATATATAAAGCGGACACGGAACATGGCGATAAAATTCATAGCGCATTCACAGCTACATGGATTGCCATGGAGCCTACACCCTCTATCAGCAACACGCTCGCTGTCACGGTACTACAATGTCAGCCGTTCAATTGCCCAAACGAAAGCTACATCCACACATTAGGCGGTAATCACTAGGCTACAACACCGAGACGGCCTACATGACGGCAACCACTTCCAGATGCCGCAGTCACCTTACACCTCTGGCTTTTCAACCTGCTTCCAATAAGCCGTTAAAGGTGAACACCCAGCAGCTGCACTACTCCTTCTTCCGTCGAACCGACGTCCCCAGATAACGTGACGGTCTGTTCGTTGTTTTGGCAGCAACAGCATCCTGAAAAGCCTTCTGAAGGCTTTCATCTACCTTTTCGGTCTCCACTTCCTCATCAAATTCTATGTCAAGTTCGCATTCAAATTCTGACGACTCGCTACCACTGTGGCTTCCGCTAAGGCTTCGGGTATCTGACAATTCCCTGTCGTTGTCTCCGTAGTACCTGGCGGCGTCCACACCAGCGCTGTTTCCTTCGTAAATAGTATCGGACTCGTGTAGACGGGCACTTCTACGAAGTTGCCTCGTACTACGAGCACACACCTTATGCACAAGCGAGGAAGCGGTTAGACCGTCTTACCTTCGCGTGCGAGGGTGGTTGGGAGGTTGGTCGACTGCTTAAGCAGTCGTACCACCAGTTGCCTCTCGCTTGAGCGAGAGTGCAACGAACTTCTTAACGCTTACAACACCGACGTCACGCAGAAGTTTCTCAACTTCTCGTGCGTGGTGTGCTTGTTTAAGTAAATTCAAGACTGAGATATATTTAATTAATTATAACTAAATATATGTTTAACTACTGATTGGCTATATATATATTTAGATCGGATACGCGACTCTTTAGAAGCGTATCCTGTCGCATGATCTTAAATCTAGATTTAAGATCGCAACTGACGTCCTTCTGAGACGTCGTGATGCCTAGCTTCAACTAGCGTCATCCCTTCTCATGTGAATCCATCAATGGATATCACATTCACGAGGGTGGATCACATTTGTGTGTCGCACCAAGTGACTGGTCAAAAGTAATCATGGATACTTTTAGACCAAACATTAAGTATATTACTTAATGTTTACGCGTAACTAGGTACCCTGTTACACTATCCCCCGTTTTAGAACGATGTTTACAATTTATAAAACATCGCCTAAGAGACAGAGAGACTGGCGAGCCGTTTATAAACGCGCCGCTTTAGTCTGCTCAGTACTCATGCCACCGAAACGTGGTAAGGCTGATGGGTCGCCTGCAAAGGCACCCATGCAGTCCAGCACTAAGCGCACGCGCCGCGATTTATCGCAGCCGTCGCAAAGTGCGTCAGGCACTGGGGTGGATCTTCCATCTCACGATAATGTGGATGAAGATCCATCTCTCATTGTTGACTACAATGAGACCACACCACTGCCATCACCCCAAAGTGGCGATGAGCATAGTGCATTGATGGGACATATCTCCCCATCATTTGAGGCACCCGTCCTTGAGGAAGCATCTATGCTTCCTACAAGCGAAGGTAACGCCTCGTCATCTGCGCCTACGAGCGCAGCGACTAAGACTGAGCACGCTACTTCGAAAGGAGTAGTCGCGACTCAGTCAGATGTAACTCCTCAAGCTGATGTCTTGACAATATATAATGGAGAGTCAGACTCAGCTGAGTGTGAGCTTAAAGCTCCACCAAGTACACCTTCGGCCTCACTAGCTCGCCGTCGCGAGGGCGGCTACGTGAGTGGTGGCTTGCAACCAATGCCACCTCCATCTGAGTGGATGAAATCGGATGGGTCTAGCGCATCGCTTTTGCAGCGTGCCACTATAGACGCTCATAAATTCTATAGCGTCTTTCCTTTGTGGAAAAAGCAGGGCAAAGCACTTGGTCGTGCTTTCCCAATTCCAGTCGTGCTGCGTTCTGACGAAACAGCCGACGACTATGAAGCTGAACTTCGGCGCCGTGTTACCTTGCATGAAGATGCAACGAAACAACGGTCGCAGCGAATCAGCTTCGCCATGAAGCGTGCGCATGAAATTATGGGCGGTAAGCGACCCCCAATTAATTCTCGCCACGCTTCTTCTGCTAGTCCTTCCGGACCTAGCAGAAAGAAGACAGCTGGTGCTGCTTCACATAAGCAGCCACCAGCCCAGGCACGTCAACGCGCAAAGCGTCCACAGGCTCCCACGAGTCAAAGCTCGTTGGGTAACCCTTCCACTGGACAAGAATTTGGAGCTTTCGCTTCACAAACCGGTGGGCCAACAGCCTTCCAACAAGGAAGCGCGTGTTCCCATCCGTGTCCACCAACACAGGTGGCGCCCAATAGGAGTGGCGATTACGCCCACCTAATCGCGGCTGCCTACCCTGATGTTGTTCAGTCGCAGGCTGAGTCCGCTGCGCTGAAGAGGCAGGTGACAGATCTCGAGAGTCAAGTCTCGCGACTGACTTTGGATCTGCGCGATGTGAGGACGAGGGACCGTCAGGGGTATGACCGCCTGAAGACCCGTTTGGACATCTTAGAGCGACTGGTGATGAGAGACCCGCGTCAAGCGCGGAGTCCTCCTCGATCACCGAGTCCTCTATCGCCTCGTTCATACACGGGGAGCCTCTCGGCTTCCTCGTCGCCTGATCGGTCGCGACGCTCGACTCACAGTCGGCGTCACCATCGGTCTCGTTAGACCGATGCGGATATGTGATCTCTTCTGGATCAACATACCGTTTCAGGCGACCCACGTAAAATACGGGGTGCGTCTTCATATACGGTGGGAGAGTGAGCCTATAATTTAGGTCTCCAACTTCTTCAACCACTGTAAAGGGCCCAATGAATCGGGGCAATAGCTTAGTAGTACCACCAGGTAGTACAGAAGTTGCATGTTTAGGTAGGGTAGCAGTACTTAATAGCACTTTGTCCCCCACACTAAAGTGTTCATTGTTTCTGCGACCATGCTGGTCTGCATATTGTTTTTGCTTGTCCTGTGCGCTTGCCATCGCGTCACGGACTTTACGTGTGATGGCTAATCGCTCATCCACAAAGCGCTGAGCTTCGCTCACGCTTTTCGCATCCAGCTCGCCGATGACGCCTCCAAGAGGTCGTTCATAGGTCGACACTGTTGATAACACTATATTGTCATCATCAAGGAGCACTGGCATTTCTTGCCGTGCCTCCTTTGTGACACCTATAGGTGTCGTGACCACTGCTAAATTAGCAGTGTCACTAGGGCAACCTTGGCCCTCTTTGGCATTCGCACCGAGCGAAGTGAGGGGCCCTCCCCCACTATGACTCGGGCTGCGTACAAACGAGACTGGCGTTCAAGGATGACGCAGTCCGTTAATGTAAAACGGTGTTTCACCCGTACTGGCGTGAACACTGTTATTAATAGCGAACTCCACGAATGGCAATTGCTTGCTCCATTCTTTGGGAGTCGCTATTGTACGCAACACATCCGCCACGACTCGATTGGCCCGTTCTGTTTGGCCATCGGTCTGGGGATGATCAGCGGTTGACATGTGGAGCTTGCTACCCAGCAGCTCGAACACATGTCGCCAAAAACCCGACGTAAAACGCGGATCCCGGTCCGATACTATGGACTCGGGCATCCCGTGTAGTCGATACACGTGATCCAGAAACAAGAGGGCAGCCTCTTTTCCTGAGATCTTGGTGCTACATGGTGCCAAATGCACCATCTTGCTCAGTCTGTCCACAAAGACGACGAGCCCCGTCCTGCCTTTATGGTCAGGCGGTAAGCCAAACATGAAGTCCAAACTGACCGACTTCCAACAATCCGTTGGAATCGGCAGTGGCTTCAGTGGCGCACTGTTTGAAGGTGCAGGCTTTATGCGCTGACACTCTTCGCAAGAGCGAATATAGTTGTCCACCCACCGATATAGGTGGGGCCAACAAAATTCCTCTGACACTCGTAAGAATGTCTTTTCACGGCCCAGATGCCCACTAGATGGCGCATCATGGCACTCGTGAAGTATCATCAGCTTGAGATCTGTGTCATGAGGGACATAGATTCTCAAGGGATCACAGGGTGACAGTTGATGCCATAACAGGCCATCACAGTAACTAAAGCGATTTAGTTTCGCTTTGAGGCGCGACGGAAGGGTAACCTTTCGTCCACCAAAATGATCCAACAGCAGGCGACAATGTTCGTCCTGACTGTAACACTTCTTGATATCGGAGGCCATTGAGCTCGTCACATGGTAGACCTTCATGGCTGCCAATGTTGACGACTCAACTTGTGCTTTCGCACGAGACACACTATCCTGGTGTCTTGCCTCGAAGTCTGGTCTGCGCGATAACGTGTCAGCCAAGACATTCGACTTACCCGGCTTATATTCAACTTTGAAATTAAATTCAGAGAAGAATGTTAGCCATCTCGCCATTCTCGGCGAGAGGTGCGGTGAATTTATAGCGGTCCGCAGTGATGCGTGATCCGTATAAACCACAAAAGGTTCGGTGCCCAAGAGGTGCACCCGAAACTTCACAAGGGCATACTTAATTGAAAGTAGCTCCTTGTCATGCACAGGGTAATTCAGCTCGGCAGCTTTTAAAAGCCGAGACTGATAAGAAATGACACGGTCAACGCCGTCGTCATCCTTCTGCATGAGCGCGCTGCCGATTGCAAAATTGCTTGCATCGCAGACGACGCTAAAGGGCTTATCCGCGTCTGGCAATGCCAAGACCGGTGCCTCTACAAGAGATTGCTTCACTGAAGTGAACGCATCTTCTTGTTCCTTCGACCAAGTTCATTCTGTATCCTTTTTCAAAAGATCAGACAATGGCTTGGTCTGCTCCGCATACTTATGCAAGTAATTAGCGAGCCCAAGGAATTGGCGCAGATCCTTCACATGACGTGGGACTGGCCATTCCTTTACAGCCTTTACCTTTTCTGGGTCTGCTCGTACACCATGTGCACCTACGATGCAGCCCAGTACAGGTATCTCGGGGACCCCTATTACGCACTTTTGCAAGTTCACGTATAATTGGGCGTCACCCAGAGTCTGCAACACAGCGTCTAAATGACGCTTGTGCGACTCTATCGCGCTCAGACCGTCCTCCGCCCTACTATGCACGAATACATCGTCAAAGTAATGGGGCGCGTAGGCACGGTGCTGACGCATCACGTGAGCCACTACTCGGTTGAATGTTGCCGGAGCATTTTTCAACCCTTGTGGCATCACAAGCCACTCCCACAGCATACCGCTTGGGGTGCTTACTGCCGTTTTGGCTACATCGGTATCTCTCATGAGAACCTGATAGTAGCCATCCTTCAGATCCAACGCGGAAAAGATAGTTGACTTTCCCATGGAATTCAACAAGACATCTTTCCGCGGGATCGGCGTTTGAGCTGGAATGGTGGCCGTGTTCAGCTTATTATAAGCGTGAACCACGCGCCATCCACCTGTTGCTTTACGCACACAGAAGGTCGGGCTGCAGTGAGGCCACTTGCTCTCACGTACATGTCCCGCCTTAGCTCGCTTGTCGAAGAACTCATCGATGTAATCGACTTGTTCCTTCGGCAACGGCCATTGCCTGGTCACACAATACTCGGTGCCAGGCTCCAGGTCAATTTCGTGCCTGATGCCCCTATCGGCCGGTAGGCGGCTCGGCACTTCTGCTGGAAACACATCACGGTGTTTCCACAGAACATCATAGAACGGGCTGTCCTTCAAGGCATCCCAGCCTTGAGCAGCGAACCGTTTCTTTTTGTCGGTCTCCAAGACGCTCTCATCCATTGTGGATGAAGAGCAACAGTCCACCACGTTCTCTTCTGGAACTGGTGCGACTATCTCGTGGATCTTTCCTTCCTTTAGTTCGGACAGGAACAGATCCCACGTCATCTCCGAGAGATTTACTATCTCCTCGGCAGATGCCAAGACAAGTTGGAGCATCTCAACTGAGGATGCCTCCGGCATTTTGTCTTCGACGGCCTCGAACAACTCGTTCGTAGGTCCGTCCTCTCGGACCGAGACTGATCCAAGGGTCACTCGTTTCGATGTGCTCTTTATCGTCTTAATACGTCTGGTGCTCGTTCTTCGAGTCACCACGACCTTTGACCTGGAAGAAGGTGTCGTTGCTATCTCAGCTAACGCACTCCTTCCAACCGCACCAGGCTCTTGGCTCTGTGCCGGTTCTTGTGGCGCTTGACTTGCTGTCAGCCCACCATCAACTGCCAAAGGCTCTCGGCTCTGTGCAGGACTATTGGACGCATGACTACCTGTCATCGCCCCATTCACTACACCAGTCTCTTCGACCTGGGTAGGAATATGTGTCACCTGGCTTTCCGCCAGTGCACTCACAACTACACCACTCCTTTCGAGCTGGGTAGTTCCTGGTGTCGATTGACATACCCCCCTCGACTGTGTTGGACACAGCATCAGTCACATAAGCCTCTCGCAAGAACACATCCTTTCCGGTGTCTTGCGTAGAGCTAGCGACTGTGCGTGTACGCCAGTCTATCCATGGTTGGTGTTTAGCCAACCAAGGCATGCCTAGGATGAGGTCATACGGACTCTCCATACCTAGCACTGTGAACTTCTCTTTACAAGAGAAGTCACTGAAACTGAAGGCGAGTTCAACTTGAACTCCCTCCGATTTGACGAGCGCGCCGTTCGCTAAACGAACGATCGCCTCTTCTCGCTTGCCATCCTGGCAAAGCGACTCATAACTAGCCGGTCTCCTTTTCAGAGCCGCGAGTTTCACAAAGTTTTGTGATGCACCCGAATCCACGAGAAGGGTCATCACTTGGTCATAGCCTCGTACTCGAGCGCTATAGACCAAAAGGGTTGAGGTCCGACCTTTCGGAACCTCAGGGACTATGCTACCCATTTGTTCGATCACTCTGAACTTAGGGGTAGCTTCAGAGTCCGCGACAGTAGGGCATCCCGCCCCTACTGCGCTCCTGCATTTCCCGACCCATCTTGGGCAGGTGCTGAACCCGTGCGTCGTGCACGCTGGTTTTTCGCACCTCCCTTCGGGTAGGGAGCCTTTTTGCTGGCTGCCTTAGCACCAGCAGCTACTTTGGCATAGCAGCGAGCCATCATATGGCCTCGCTTGCCGCACTTGTAGCAGATCACATCTGCATTGCCTAACTCCATAGGAGTGGCATCAGACTTCTCGGACGACGGCCTGTAATAGGCTGTCGCCGAGGCGCTGTTGTAGGATTGCTCCTCAACTAAGGCAATGTCAATTGCCTCTTCCATCGTCGCTGGCACCTTTCTAAAAAGGGCCTGACGCGATGGGCCATGCCTAAGTCCATTCATGAACGTGGCTACCTTGATACGCTCTGGTATCGGTTCCCCATTGATGGACGCCGACAGCGAACGCATCTCCTGCACAAACTCTTGCAGAGAGCGTTTCGCCTGTCGTGCTCCAAAGAAGCTCGCCATAAGCAACACTTCGTTGTTAGGCGGCTTATACATGGCGCGAATCGTTGCCTTAAAGATCGCCCATGATGGAAATGCATCAGCATTAGCCATCAGCGCAGAGTATGCCCACTCTGACGCTTTGCCACGCAAGTCGGACATGGCATACGACACCATTCTGGTGTCGTCTTCGATGAGCTGCGCCACTCCACATTGCTCCACTGCTAATAGCCAGTGAACAATCGTGTGAGGGCTAGTTCCATCGAACTTCGGAGGGTCCATCCGAATGGGCCTCGGTTGAGCAGGCCGGGCAGAGAGCGTCTCAACAGTCCTGTTGAGCGCCTCATTACGTGCCTGCTCAAGCCTAAGCTCATCCTGAGTCTTAGTGATGGACTCAGCGGTGGCTTGGCTGTTTACCTCGGACGCGTTTCTACGCTGTCCGAGCACAAACGACTCAAATTGCTCCAACTGAGCAACATGTTGCTCAGGAGGACAATGCAAGAGATTGACCAGGGCTTGTTCACCAAGTCCCTGCGCCATATGCTCTGCCAACTCCCTATGATGTTGGGAGAGGTGAGGGAAGTCACTCCAGTCCATATTAAGGGCCATGTCAACCACACGCACGCTCAGAGAGACGGGTCGTGGGAAGGACTACTAGTGCTACCAAGTGTAGACGGGCACTTCTACGAAGTTGCCTCGTACTACGAGCACACACCTTATGCACAAGCGAGGAAGCGGTTAGACCGTCTTACCTTCGCGTGCGAGGGTGGTTGGGAGATTGGTCGACTGCTTAAGCAGTCGTACCACCAGTTGCCTCTCGCTTGAGCGAGAGTGCAACGAACTTCTTAACGCTTACAACACCGACGTCACGCAGAAGTTTCTCAACTTCTCGTGCGTGGTGTGCTTGTTAAAGTAAATTCAAGACTGAGATATATTTAATTAATTATAACTAAATATATGTTTAACTACTGATTGGCTATATATATATATATATATATATAGATCGGATACGCGACTCTTTAGAAGCGTATCCTGTCGCATGATCTTAAATCTAGATTTAAGATCGCAACTGACGTCCTTCTGAGACGTCGTGATGCCTAGCTTCAACTAGCGTCATCCCTTCTCATGTGAATCCTCAATGGATATCACATTCACGAGGGTGGATCACATTTGTGTGTCGCACCCAAGTGACTGGTCAAAAGTAATCATGGATACTTTTAGACCAAACATTAAGTAGATTACTTAATGTTTACGTGTAACTAGGTACCCTGTTACAACTCGCCTTTGATTTTCCCGCCCGATTTCTCCTAATTTCTCGCTTTGTTTTCAACGAAACGTTTGAAGAGGGCCTTCACCCTTTTTACTGTCTTGGTAGGGCGCGGCATTCTACTGATACTGAGATCGTTGGTAACCCGCTTTGTGTTAGTGGAGCGTGGAGGGTGATCATTTGCTGCTGCGAGTGCGCGACAGTCACGTGATTCGATGCGAAGATGGCAAGCTCCTATAATTAACTTACAATTTTTCTGGCCAAATTTGCTGCTTAAAATCATGATTTGATGGTTACAAGTGTCCCGCAATATACTGTAGTACCCCACGAAATGTCTCTGATTGATTACAAAGGCTATGCAGTTCCGTCACGATAATGTCTTGGAACATTTCCGTTGCTAGGCGGAGATAGACGCTATTGCTCACGACCTTATCTTGCCGTTGCTCTTTCATAGCGACCGCTCGGAGTTGGCAAAGAAGGAATTGTTTTTGACATCCGCTACCTCATGTTCCGTGGACGCACTTTCCTGCTTTTTAAAAATCTTGGAAATTATAACGGTTAATAAACGAGGGGGTCTGTTTCCATTCACAATAATCTATAGCAAGCCAAGGACTTGCCGAGCACTTCAACAAAACTTACTCGATCAAAAATACTTTCGGAGAGCCAGCGGGGCCTTTTACTGGGGCACCAGCGAGTGAAAAGCTTCGACATTGTTGAGTATGTAAAACCATCTTTGTCCGTCCATCTGCCCAGTATAGCCACATGTAGCGATTGAAGATGGAGTTCGGCCTCGCCCCGCTGTGCAAAAGTCAACGGCATTCTGGAAGGCAAGTTCAGCGGTGCGGTACACACATGACTTTTTCAGTTAATGACACGTTGACCTTTTGCGGATAGTCACCATGACCGACTAGCTTAAGGACCTCGCGGACGAGCTCGGCTGATCCATGGCTTACTACATGTCAATGAAAATACGTCCGTTGCATCATGTTCGTAAAGAAGCTGTTGAGCTCGAACGGTGACATTCACGGTAGAAGTGTTTCCTCGCAGTGCTGCTAGCGCATAAAATTCTGTGCATACGCGCAAGAATTTCGCCATGGCCAAGTTGAACACCTCTACGTGTCATGAAGACTATTTTACAGACGGAAAATGCTTTTCCAGCATTGACTGCTATAGTGTCCTGCTATGAATAGAACCACAATGTTTCACAAGCCAAAGCTGAACCACCATGACCTCGCTCACATGTGGACAGTATGGTCCACCTTTACCCCATTATTATTCTCATTGTCTACACGCGAAAACATTCACAACACAACACGACAGTGTTAATACGGACATCACCATCACCTGAGAAAGCAACCACTTACTCCCACTCATTCTCGTCGTCGACGATGTCATACGTCTGTTTCTCAGGCTGTTGCTTTTCGTGCTGACTCCACCTCGGAGCGCTGTCGTGTGTGTAGCCGTAATCGAAAAACAGCTCAGCGCCTACCTCGATTGCCTCTCGAGCGAACAGCCCGATCCGATGCTCCCCATTAGAAACGATAACCTTCACATGCAGATTTGCCCCCTGTTTCGCTCTATGATTGGCAAACTTGGCCTTGTTGCCTTTCTTTGCCGCGTCAACTACATAATCGCTATTCACGCCAAACAGGTAGCTCACACACTTGCGATCGTAGAGCGCGCCTCGCCGTTCTGCCTCGTCGTCCGTGATCAGCTCACCGGTATACTCTAACACAAATTCATCCTTTCGAATTGGCTCAAGTGCATATGCTCCCCATCCGTGTGTGGCGGAAAAAGCGATGCCTATCTTCTTTTGGATACTGCCGCGTAGCATATTCACATTGTGGCAAATGCTGAGATTGTAGCTGCTTCGGGACTTAAATTCAGGGTAAAACGTCATCACAGCTGCGTCGCTGGCCCCACAATTAAAGCAAAAATCAGGATCACACTCTCGTCCAGCACTCCAGCACGGGCATGCCGAAGTGTGGCAGTTGCCAGTTGTGCACTTGCATCCCTGGAATCGATTAGGGCAGTCGCGCGGACAGGAGCAAGCCTTGTTACAGGAGTGACCTCGCTTAGTGCACTCACATGTTTCATCACATACCCCAGCGTGATTGCATGGTTCATAGCTCAATCTTTTCTCGCGGTCGTAGCTGCGCTGTTCACGAATACGCTTCGCCAGAGACCTGTTCGAACCCACTCCGGCACTTCGTCGGCCTTCTCGCTGCCTTTCTGTTGGTACTAACGATTCATTTTCTGCTTCCAAATTGTCTCCGCTATCTCTTCGCATTTTCTCCCCAGCCAAAAACCTAGAGATCTGTGCGCACGTGCACTTTGGACTCTTCAGCATTGCTGAAATCATACAAGCATTTGGTCCAAGCGTAGATGCAAGTTTTTGAACTAGTACAGAATCTACCTGCCTCAGAGGTGCGTAGACTTTGCTTAAATCCGTATCACCAGCACACAGCCAACAGGAAGGACCGCACGACGTTATCTTAGACATCAGCTTTTTAATTGTAGCTGTGACAGCGGGAAGGTATGATTTGTCCAGATACTCTGACTTATCTGCCGCCCGCGCAAACTTCTCACGGCGCTTTTTCCGCTTCTCCAGCTCAGCGAGTCGTTCTGTTTCTAGCATCTTTTCTTGAGTTTGAAGACTTTTGCTTGCTAACGAGCTAATTCGAGTATGTGCTCGCCTGGACCTACGATATAAGGTAGTAGATTGCGAAGCAGACTGATCCACAGGTGATTGCTGGCCTTTCCTCTCCTCCTCGTCAGAGGACGAGCTGCCTATCAGCTCGACAACCTCCACAGGTGACGTTAAGGAATCCAGACTGCCATCTTCAGCACCCATATCTCTTTCTTGAATCACTACTTCTTGTCGGGCAAGCACAACCCCTGGTACACTTACCATCGGATAAATCGGATCCGCACGAATGCTTCGTTGAGGATTCTGAATTCCATGCTCAAAGCAGTCGTAAGAATAACAGCGCCGGCATAATAGATCTCGATGCGACTCAACTAGTCCTTCATATGTAGGCCTGTCGCGTATGCCTAGTGTCTCTAGAGAATCTGCGTAGCTTGACTCAAAAAATGATAACGGCGGCTGTAGTCTGATGGCTAATAATCGGGGTTCAGGCTTGTTGCGCAGAAACCAATGCGGCTGCACAAGTTTGCGTAGGGCTTTAGAAGCGTTCATTTCAGCGACCGACATTTTTGCCAACTCGTCTGCGGATAATTGTTCCTGAAGCGCAACCACTTCCTTTATCTGAACAATCCGTCTTGCTACACGTTCCTCTGTCTTCGCAAGATCTCTCATGCTGCAATAGTCTATGCGCGGCCGGTTAAACCCTCCTTCGTATTGGAGTGCCAGAAACACTTTCTCAGACGCTCCACATTTTCCAACAATAACTCGCAAGAGATACTCCATTATTTCGTCATCTCGAGCGCCAGGGTTTAATGTTTTCAGCTCTTTGCCCTCCCCAAACACTGCAATACGGCGTTCGTTACTTATAGTTGTTTCTGAGTAGAGATCGTTGTCAATGACCATACGCTCTCCATCGCCTAGATAAGGCACATACCGTAAAATTGGATCATCTTCGACAAAAGCATTCTTACGGATACCTATCATGGTAAAAGACCGACGAATGGCAGTGATGTCATTGGGAAGATCAATGACAGTTTCCGGATACACCAAAGATCCGAAAAGTGTTTGGTCTCGTTGGACAAAATAGCGCACGTACCCAACCAAATAATTGTATGACTGAACTGTATGTGAAGGGTTTTGCAACACTCGTTTGGCCGCAACACGCTCGGTTGGGGACACACTCAACCAAGACTGATAGCCTGCTTAACGAGACACGACAGAGAGAAGTGATTGTCAGCGCAGGTCGAATGTATCATACCAAAAGAAAGCAACTGGAGTTGCATGTGGACTAAAACGTACTTGCTATTTCCGACCACCGGAGACGCCTGTACCGTTCACCACGCAGCACTTGATGGGCTTTTAAATATTCGGATAGTTGCTTTCGCATTTCTTTTAAAGTATGGCGCACTCTGCGTGCATGGCACGTTTTGATTTGTGGCAACTCCTGCTCCACCAACGCCCGCACGCGTTTATTGACCTCTGACTGACCTGGCGGCTACGAACACAGCACAGCACATAATCAACAGCTTCTAATTTCAATGTACTTGAGCATATCTGAGACGCCTGGAGAATCAGCTTGCTTACCTGATTCTCAGACTTATCATCTGTAATGACAACGCCTAGGGGGTTTACCTCTACAAATTCAATCTTCTCCTTAAGCTCTCCCGTTGTGTCATATGTCCAGAGTGGTCGATCCGATTCTACAGAGCAACAATTGTCAGTTCATCCATCAGGTAAGCCCGCATTGGCGAACCGTGCATCGTGTACCAAAGATATACGGAGTAATCGATACGCCGTCTAAAATGTTTGGTGGTGCCTCTTCGAAAAACAGCCGTCGCCAGGCTGTCGAATGTATCACTGGATTCGTAAGCTTTTCCACACTTGTTGCTGTGCATCCAGCAGCGGAGACAAATGCAGCACTTGATTCCAAGATTCCGTTTCGAGAGGTTGGAGCGATATATTTAAATGACGAGGGAGTGTCGGGAGTTTCCTGCTGGTTGACTCCCATTCGAGCTCGACGACCGCTACTATTCGTCTTGGCTTTGGTGTTTGTGATGTGTGCATTATACTCACCCTTCCGCACTGTTGACGCCACACCAGATAAATTACGCTTCTTCTGCACATGAAAAAATAATAACAGCTTTTCCTGCTCTTGCAGCTCCCGTAAAGACATTGTTTCGGCCAAATGTTGCGTTTCACTTGTGCCACGAAAAACAGCTCTCGAGGAAGCTTGTGGATCATTACTTTGGGACTGCAAAGCAGCTAGCAATTTTCCATCTAATCGCTGTTTTGAAAAATCCGACACGGACCGTTTAGAGGTGGCTTTCTTGCGCAACTTTACCGTTTCTTGACGCCGGGGCACCGGCAGTGTGACCAGCTCAACCTCGTCGTCTTCGCTTTCCTCTTCGCTTTGCTCTTCACTCCCCTGTTCACTCTCCACTTCACTTAAACTATTTCGTGGCGTTAGTGGCCCGACTCGCTGTCTTATTTTGCGTTTCGCAGTTTGCAGAGCAGGCTGCTTAGTACAAGCTATTTTTCGAGCTACTCGCTGCTTACGACCTGGCTTGGGAGGATCACTACTTTTTCGAGATACCTCCTTGTACACTTTTTCCAGGTTGTTTCCCACCATCCCTGCATCCACACTTTGCAAATTATGCTTCTGCTTCCGCAAATATTCCCGTTGCGCTGATTTTTCCGTAAATCTGTGCCATTCCTCTTCCTCACTCTCCTCGTATTTTTCGCTCTCGCCGTCATGTCGTTTCTTCGATACGCGTTCTAAGTGAACCGATTTTTGAACTTTTTGAGTGTGAACCTGTTTCTTTCTTCGCTTTTTTCCGTGTGACGCATTACCGCTCAGTTTCTCTATCAATTGACTTGCCTTGCCCGACACCTGGTTGGCATCTTCACTAAAAACATGAGCTATTGCGGGTGAACGTGGCTCCGGTCTCTGGGTCACCGGTACTTTTCTACGCTTTTGTGCTCGAAAGCGCGCCATCATTTGCTCTTGGGCTTGTAATTCATAGAAGTTCATCCCTTCCGTGATCTCCTGCGTCTCTCGATTATGTCTTGGTCGATTTATTGGGGCAACATAAGATGTCGCTGCTGCAACTTTAGTCGGTTTCAAAATCGGATAACGAGGGCGAGTAAGTTGCTCGACTCTCATCTCGTATTCCTCGTTGCTTTGGCTCTCCTGACCGCTCTCACTTTCACTAGACTCTTTCTTGGTCTTCCTACGTTTCCTTTTTATTCTTATATCATGTAAGGAGCGCTTCCGGTGACGTTTGGAGGCTTTAAAATGCGCCTTTTCCTCGCTGCTGCTAGAACTGTCTTGTCTTCGTTGGAGTGGGCCACGTGGCCCCGAGTCGCTGGACGAGGACACGTCACTACTGCTAAATAACTCGATCGCTTTGTGGGTGCCTATCATACAGGAAACTAACGATTAAAAAGGTTTAAAATACTAGGGACATACATTCTTACCACTCATTTCATTTAATCCGTGAGCTAAAAAATAGGGACTTAATTGATGGGAAAAAACATATAAAATGGAAAGTTGCCAAATGCGGTTTTTTATCGGATGTCTTGACATGATTTAGTAGAAAATACGGAAAAAATAGATACTTGTTCAATAATAAATATTATTTTTTATACTTTTCTAGCACGCATCGTGAAGAGGTGTCTCACTGGACAAAGGCAAATTAGTAGAGCCCAGCGTAGAGACCGACGTGCTTGACGAAGGAGTCGCAACGTTAGATTGAGGATGAGGCGAAATCATTGGAGAGGGGACAGTATCAGATGAGAGAGTGACATTTGGTGCAAGAGCTGGTGCAGGAGCTGGTGCAGGAGCTGGTGCAGGAGCTGGTGCAGGAAGAGCCGACGGCGAATCACAAACCCTTGCCTGACCCGAACACGACTGTTGGCTGCATGAGTTTGAGTCCAGGTCCAAGACACAGAGCATCCAGCATATGCTTGCGCTATTGAGACTTACTTGGCAG
The DNA here is from genome assembly GCA_947646735.1 of Peronospora farinosa. Taxonomy (NCBI): domain Eukaryota; phylum Oomycota; class Peronosporomycetes; order Peronosporales; family Peronosporaceae; genus Peronospora; species Peronospora farinosa. The sequence continues at coordinate 96,890 of CANTFK010000131.1, read as the reverse complement.
TCACAGCTAGCACTACAATCACTCGCGTCGGTCTCGTGGTTTCGGTTGCAAACCGTTTGGCAGCCTCCGTCAGGTACTTTTGCGTTCGGCTTTAGCGAGCATTCTCTGTAGCTACATTTTTCATCTGCCGAAGCGACCAAGTGACGACCAGAAGCGCAGCCCAGCAGCTGACGGTTCGATTGATGCCCCTGCCGCACGTATTCCGCCGTGATGTTCACATGCACGTTAAAGTCCATGTGCTGCACCATGCGCTGGTACGACGGTAGCAACGTCATCTTGCCAAACCACGCGCGTAGTAAACTCTCTGTCGCCATTGTTTCCACCTTGGGCATGCGCATGCCGTGCATCACGGCCGGCAGCTTCTCTGACGTGTCCACCCAGTGCTCGAAGCCCGCGCCAACCATGAGGGTCACCTCGTCAGGCTTCAACACGGGTCGCACGCGCCGACCATCCCGCGTTTGTATGATGAGACCCGACTCCGCGTAATTTTCACCGCCGGCCGACACCGATTCGAACGTGCGCTTCGTGCCGTCAGTACTAACCTTGTAAAAGGTAGGCGTGGAGAACGCGATGAACATGCCGTGGTCCTCGTGCAGCTCGAGCGTAAAGTCGTTTTCGGACGAAGGATCGGTCTGCGTGCCGGAGAAGTCGCTCATGAGTCTGCGATCGTGGAGAGATGGCGTCTCGTAGACGTGAAAGTGGTCGAGACGGACGGCATCCATTATCATTTTACGACTAGAAACGGGGCGACCGTAGCCGTCTTTCGTTATGAAGTCGGTGGCATCGAGCGTCGTGGCCACACTAAGCACCACCAGCTCGAGAAGCGACGAGAACTTGTTGTAGATGTCCTGATAGCCCGGGCACACCGCATCCGTCGTGGTGGCAGCGGCGTTGGCGGCCAGGCCCGACGGCGCGCTGATGGTGTAGCGCTTCGTGCCGTCCGTGAGCGTCTTGTGAAGCAGGAAATCGGCCTCGGCTTCTTGAGCAGACATGGCGCATGCGGCGGCTGAGTCGAGATAGGAACGGCGTACATGGGCGTAGGACGGAACGTTTGCCAAGCTGATGATACCGTCCTGCTTGAGCGCGTTGAGTACTTCGTTGGGCGTGTTTCCAGTGGAGAGGTTGTCGTAGTCGAAGGTGGATATCTCGAATGCCGGCACTAGCTCTGCAAGGTTCGTGGGTATGATGCTTGACATCAGCATGGCGGCTAGACCGAGGAGCATTTTGGATACTTGGACCATAGGTAGCGGATACTATTTCTTGATGAGTGCACCTTGCAGTCAATGTAAAAGTGAAAAGATAAGATGCTGTTCTGAGTGGAAGGCCATGTGTCCAAGATCTTTCGCCGCATTAACGGTTTGAGGTAGAAACATCTTCAAGCGAACCGTGTTGCATTATAATGGGTGGAGGAGGCTCAAGTTGAACGTGATGCATAGTCACAAGTGCAGGCTTCCCGTCGGAAGTGTGCCACAGTATATTATTGACTGGGACGGCATGTTCGAGTGTATTCTTAATGACAAGAAAAGGGATACAGGTCTACTAAGATCGGGCTCATTAACGTGGATTCTAGATTTGTTTACGCAATGTTAGCCAATTTTTTCGATCTACCCTCTGCCCTAGCAATACCCACTTATTTAATGTTACGAGACAACGATGATTAGAAGTAATATAGTACTCTCCCGACGTCCTGACTTTTGTTTGTACTACGAGTAAGGATTGGTTTGATCATGCCTATAAATTAATCGATGACGTTCAATCAAATATGAGATGAATGAACGATGAGATCAGTGTCGGAAGCTGGAATGTGACAAGACTATCTGAGTTAATGGATGTACTATGTAGCTGGACTACATGTGCAGGTGCGCGGCAAGCTTCGCCAAAAAAGGTATGTTATTATTGACTGGGGGGTTTACTGGTGGTTGAAGAACAAATTCTTATAGATAAAGTGTGCTAATATATATTCGCATATTACGAGTTGCCCATGTTACAGCAAGGCCTCCTATTACAGATTCATGATTTGTAAGTGAAATAAATTTAAATCACGCGATGATTCAGATTCATGATTCATAAATCATAAATTTATTGACTTCAGCCTTCTTTTGATCACCTGTAAAAACTCTTCCAGGCGCATCAATGTCTCAGGTAATACGAGTTCGTTCATCCCAGTTAGTTATTTTCTAAAATTTATAATTCAGTTGAGGAAGTGAGTATTTCATTTATGAATCTGAATCATGAAGCGTGATTCATACATGTACAAGATTATTTTGAATAAATCTACTTACAGCAACGTAACTTGATAAAGCAGCTGTCTACACATCGTAGACGCCTTCCCTGTTGTACCGTAATTTCTACAGATCAGGTGAACTTCGGTAGATCGAAAAAATTGGCTAACATTGCGTAAACAAATCTAGAATCCACGTTAATGAGCCCGATCTTAGTAGACCTGTATCCCTTTTCTTGTCATTAAGAATACACTCGAACATGCCGTCCCAGTCAATAATATACTGTGGCACACTTCCGACGGGAAGCCTGCACTTGTGACTATGCATCACGTTCAACTTGAGCCTCCTCCACCCATTATAATGCAACACGGTTCGCTTGAAGATGTTTCTACCTCAAACCGTTAATGCGGCGAAAGATCTTGGACACATGGCCTTCCACTCAGAACAGCATCTTATCTTTTCACTTTTACATTGACTGCAAGGTGCACTCATCAAGAAATAGTATCCGCTACCTATGGTCCAAGTATCCAAAATGCTCCTCGGTCTAGCCGCCATGCTGATGTCAAACATCATACCCACGAACCTTGCAGAGCTAGTGCCGGCATTCGAGATATCCACCTTCGACTACGACAACCTCTCCACTGGAAACACGCCCAACGAAGTACTCAACGCGCTCAAGCAGGACGGTATCATCAGCTTGGCAAACGTTCCGTCCTACGCCCATGTACGCCGTTCCTATCTCGACTCAGCCGCCGCATGCGCCATGTCTGCTCAAGAAGCCGAGGCCGATTTCCTGCTTCACAAGACGCTCACGGACGGCACGAAGCGCTACACCATCAGCGCGCCGTCGGGCCTGGCCGCCAACGCCGCTGCCACCACGACGGATGCGGTGTGCCCGGGCTATCAGGACATCTACAACAAGTTCTCGTCGCTTCTCGAGCTGGTGGTGCTTAGTGTGGCCACGACGCTCGATGCCACCGACTTCATAACGAAAGACGGCTACGGTCGCCCCGTTTCTAGTCGTAAAATGATAATGGATGCCGTCCGTCTCGACCACTTTCACGTCTACGAGACGCCATCTCTCCACGATCGCAGACTCATGAGCGACTTCTCCGGCACGCAGACCGATCCTTCGTCCGAAAACGACTTTACGCTCGAGCTGCACGAGGACCACGGCATGTTCATCGCGTTCTCCACGCCTACCTTTTACAAGGTTAGTACTGACGGCACGAAGCGCACGTTCGAATCGGTGTCGGCCGGCGGTGAAAATTACGCGGAGTCGGGTCTCATCATACAAACGCGTGATGGTCGGCGCGTGCGACCCGTGTTGAAGCCTGACGAGGTGACCCTCATGGTTGGCGCGGGCTTCGAGCACTGGGTGGACACGTCAGAGAAGCTGCCGGCCGTGATGCACGGCATGCGCATGCCCAAGGTGGAAACAATGGCAACAGAGAGTTTACTACGCGCGTGGTTTGGCAAGATGACGTTGCTACCGTCGTACCAGCGCATGGTGCAGCACATGGACTTTAACGTGCACCGGAACATCACGGCGCGTTACTTGCAGCAGGGGCATCAATCGAACCGTCAGCTGCTGGGCTGCGCTCCTGGTCGTCGCTTGGACGATTCAATGCCCGATATGAAGTGCAGTGATTGTCAGTGGCGTCTTTGTTTTACGCATTGTCATCATTAGTTTGGAGAAAGGATATTCTCTTTGAATTTACCAACAGAATATAAAAATAATGCTTGGTCAGATATATTTTGTTTTTTTTTAAAATGTTTCATCTAGACCATGTACCAATGAGTGTGGGGTAAGACGTTTACTGCATGAAACAGTACATAACTAAAGAACGTAAGAAAAGAGACACCGCGTTGTATTGAGTGGGTTTGTGAAATACACTGTAACGGGGTTACACGACGGTTGTAACATCATTCCGAAAGCTTACGGTTGAAGGTTCCTTTGATTGCATATAATGCATTTTGACACTTCTTTTAGAGAGGTATAAAGTACTAGGGTATTTACCCGTCGTGTCGACGGATATACTGGTCAATCACTCTGCTTAAAATATCAGGTTTTATTAGGTAAATTAATAGGTATTAAAGTCAATGTGTATTCGGGCATATGTAAACTCGTCGTTCCACCGAGTACACATTAGCAAATTTCTGGAACGCGTTAATATACAGTCATTTATTTTTAGATGATACCTGCACGCTAGTGAATCGATGAATGATTGCACCATGTTTCATCGACCCACTCTTTTATGGTGTTCACCCGTCGTTCTGACGCTGCGAAGTAGCAAATATTGGCATGTTAAACGCCGCAATTAGCTAGGGTGTGTACCCATCGTTTCGACGGTGCGAAGTAGTATATATAGGTATTTTTAAAATCGCAGCGAGTAGTTAGGGTGTTCACCCGTCATTTCGACACTTGAAGTACGCAAAGTCTACACATTATAGTTTATTTACCAAAATATCACATTGTTTCGATGGAACGCTGCGTGAAGTTGACGCTGCTAGGGTGTGTGCCCGTCGCTCCGACAAATAATACAGCGAATCCTACGCTGATAGTATATTGTCCCATTCAGGGTTTTTACCCAAGTGATGGGTATACTTTAATGTGTACACGCATTTCGTAAATTTTTTGATTATTGTTATAGCATGATGGACGGAGTTATTATATCGATTTTACTTTACAATTTTAGTCATGATACCCACTTCTATAGCTAGATGTCCGCCAAATAGATTGCTAGACCTCATACAAAATTCCTATTAGAAATAACAAAGATAGAAATATGCTTACGATAATGCAAATAAGTAATGGTGTTCACCCGTCGTTTCGACGGATAGGTGCACATACTTTGCGCTGCCAGTATTTGTATTTATCACTTTCCTTTGGATATCAGGTTGCTTTACGTAAGCTGATAAGTATGAAAGTTAATGAAGGTCGGTATATTGAACCATTAATTTATTATATGTATTCGTCGTTCAGACGTACACAGTAAGCCAACTCGTCTTTTTGATATTTGTACCCATCTCTTTACTTCTATATATTCGGTTTAATAAGGTTAAGTTATCGGTATAAAGGTGAATGTAAACCCGTCGTTTCGTACTGTAGAATGTCCGGTTGACTCTAGTAATTGAATAAGTATGATGCATTACATTTGCCTCGATTTGCTTATTGTAACTGCATCCACTTTAACCTGCTAACTACGCTTACTTTTGCCAGTTTTTAGTGTATAATTTGAGCATGGAGCCCATGTTTTGACTAACGAATCGAAAGCATGGGTATCATTTACTTTATAAAAAGCTGTATATAATATTGCAATACTAGGGTGTATACCCGTCGATCCGACGGACATGGTTCTATGTTATTAAAACATACATAGGGGTGTTCCCGTCGTTTCGACCGATAGGTGCACAAATTTGACGCTGATCGTATATGGACTTCGGTAATTAATGAGTATCAAAGGTAATGTGTATGAAGGTCAATATGTACCTGTCGTTTCGAAAGTTAGGGTATCACCCGTCGTTTCGACGAACATGGTCTGCCTTTTGACCTGTAAACCCATTAACTTACGTTAGATAATTAGATTGGCTTGCGGTAAAGATGGATATGAAGGTCAATGTAACTCTTCTATTCGTCAATTTTTCATTTGATCACCCGTCGTTCCAATAGTACGAAGTTGTATATACAGGCTTTGTAAGCGCAACAATCTGCTAGGATGTTTACACGTCGTTCCGACGGTGCATATTAGATTTTATAGGACACATAAGCGCAGTGATATGCTTTAGTGTTCACCCGTTGAACATGCGTGCAAAATTACGCTAATAGTATATGGGCAACTTTAACGCAGCGTTTCGTTAGGGCATTCACCGGTCGTTCAAACAGTGCGAAGTAGTATATATATGCATCATTTACTTAAAATAACTGGTCGGCTAAGGTTATAGTAATGGGTATGAAAGTCATTGAGCACCCGTCGTTCCGTGCAGGTTTCCATTTACTTATATAGCATGATAGACGGAGTAATTATATAGATTTCACTATACAAATTTAAGTTATGATACCCACTCTGTAGACGGGCACTTCTATGTAGTTGCCTCGTACTACGAGCACACACCTTATGCACAAGCGAGGAAGCGGTTATACCGTCTTACCTTCGCGTGCGAGGGTGGTTTGGGTTGGTCGACTGCTTAAGCAGTCGTACCACCAGTTGCCTCTCGCTTAAGCGAGAGTGCAACGAACTTCCTTAACACTTAGAAGTCACCGACGACACGCAGAAGTCTTTCAACTTCTCGTGCGTGGTGCGTATGTTTAAGCAAATTCAAGACTGAGCTAAATTTAATGAATTATAATTAAATATTTACTTAACTACTGATTGGCTATATATATATGTATATAGATCGGATACGCGACTCTTTAGAAGCGTATCCTGTCGCATGATCTTAAATCTAGATTTAAGCTTTGCTAATGACGTCCTTCTGAGACGTCGCGATGCCTAGCTTCAACTAGCGTCATCCCTTCTCATGTGAATCCATCAATGGATATCACATTCACGAGGGTGGATCACATTTGTGTATCGCACCCAAGTGACAGGTCAAAAGTAATCATGGATACTTTTAGACCAAACATTAAGTATATTACTTAATGTTTACGTGTAACTAGATACCCTGTTACACCATCCCCCGTTTTAGAACGATGTTTACATTTTGTAAAACATCGCCTAAGAGACAGAGAGACTGGCGAGCCGTTTATAAACGCGCCGCTTTAGTCTGCTCAGTACTCATGCCACCGAAACGTGGTAAGGCTGATGGGTCGCCTGCAAAGGCACCCATGCAGTCCAGCACTAAGCGCACGCGCCGCGATTTATCGCAGCCGTCGCAAAGTGCCTCAGGCACTGAGGTGGATCTTCCATCTCACGATAATGTGGATGAAGATCCATCTCTCATTGTAGATTACAATGAGACTACACCACTGCCATCACCCCAAAGTGGCGATGAGCAAAGCGCATTGATGGGACATATGTCCCCATCATTCGAGGCACCCGCCCTTGAGGGAGCGTCTATGCTTCCTACAAGCGAAGGTAAAACCTCGTCGCCTGCGCCTACGAGCGCAGCGACTAAGACTGAGCACGCTACTTCGAAAGGAGTAGTCGCGACTCAGTCATTCTTCTCATGCTGATGTCTTGACAATCTATAATGGAGAGTCAGACTCAGGTGAGTGTGAGCTTAAAGCTCCACCAAGTACACTTTCGGCCTCACTAGCCCGCCGTCTCGAGGGCGGCTACGTGAGTGGTGGTTTGCCACCAATGCCACCTCCATCTGAGTGGATGAACTCGGATGGGTCTAGTGCATGCGCTTTTGAAGCATGCAACTATTGACGCTCATAGATTTTATAGCGTCTTTCCCTTGTGGAAAGAGCAGGGCAAAGCACTTGGTGGTGCTTTCCCAATTCCAGTCGTGCTGCGTTCTAAAGAAACAGCCGAGGAATATAAAGCTGAACTTCAGCGCCGAGTTACCTTGCATGTAGAGGCAACGGAACAACGGTCGCAGCGAATCAGCTTCGTCATGAAGCGTGCGCATGAAATCTTGGGTGGTAAGCGACCCCCAATTGATTCTCGCCACGCTTCTTCTGCTAGTCCATCCGGACCTAGCAGAAAGACGCCAGCTGGTGCTGCTTCACATAAGCAGCCACCAGCCCAGGCACGTCGACGCGCAAAGCGTCCACAGGCTCCCATGAGTCAACGCTCGTTGGGTAACCCTTCCACTGGACAAGGATTTGGAGCTTTCGCTTCACAAACCGGTGGGCCAACAGCCTTCCAACAAGGAAGCGCGTATTCCCTTCCGTGTCCACCAACACAGGCGGCGCCCGATAGGAGTGGCGATTACGCCCACCTACTCACGGCTGCCTACCCTGCTGCTGTTCAGTCGCAGGCTGAGTCCGCTGCGCTGAAGATGCAGGTGACAGATCTCGAGAGTCAAGTCTCGCGACTGACTTTGGATCTGCGCGATGTGAGGACGAGGGACCGTCAGGAGTATGACCGCCTGAAGACCCGTTTGGACATTTTAGAGCGACTGGTGATGAGAGACCCGCGTCAAGCGCGGAGTCCTCCTCGATCGCCGAGTCCTCTATTGCCTCGTTCGTATACGGGGAGCCTCTCGGCTTCCTCGTCGCCTGATCGACCGCGACGCTCGACTCACAGTCAACATCACCATCGGTCTCGTTAGACCGATGTGGATATGTGATCTCTTCTGGATCAACATACCGTTTCAGACGACCCACGTAAAATACGGGGTGCGTCTACATATACGGTGGGAGAGTGAGCCTATAATTTAGGTCTCCAACTTCTTCAATTACTGTAAAGGGCCCAATGAATCGGGACAATAGCTTAGTAGTACCACCAGGTAGTACAGAGATTGCATGTTTAGGTAGGGTAGCAGTACTTAATAGCACTTTGTCCCCCACACTAAAGTGTTCATTGTTTTTGCGACCATGCTAGTCTGCATATTGTTTTTGCTTGCCCTGTGCGCTTGCCATCGCGTCACGGACTTTACGTGTGATGGCTAATCGCTCATCCACAAAGCGCTGAGCTTCGCTCACGCTTTTAGCATCCAGCTCGCCTATGACGCCTCCAAGAGGTCGTTCATGGGTCGACGCTGTTGATAGCACTATAGTGTCATCGTCTAAGAGCACTGGCATTTCTTGCCGTGCCTCCTCTGTGACACCTATAGGTGCCGTGACTACCTAAACTAGCAGTGTCACTAGGGCAACCTTGGCCCTTTTTGGCATTCGCACCGAGCGAAGTGAGGGGTCCTCCCCCACTAAGACTCGAGCTGCGTACAAACGAGACTGGCGTTCGATGATGACGCAGTCCGTTAATGTAAAACGGTGTTTCACCCGTACTGGCGTGAACACTATTATTAATAGCGAGCTACACGAATGGCAATTGCTTGCTCCATTCTTTGGGAGTCGCTACTGTACGCAACACATCCGCCACGACTCGATTGGCGCGTTCTGTTTGGCCATCAGTTTGGGGATGATCAGCGGTTGACATGTGGAGCTTGCTTCCCAGCAGCTCAAACACATGTCGCCAAAACCCCGACCTAAAACGCGGATCCCGGTCCGATACTACGGACTCGGGCATCCCATGTAGTCGATACACGTTATCCAGAAACAAGAGGGCAGCCTCTTTTCCTGATATCTTGGTGCTACATGGTGCCAAATACATCATCTTGCTCAGTCTGTCTACAAAGACGACGAGCCCCGTCCTGCCTTTATGGTCAGGCGGTAAGCCAAACATGAAGTCCAAACTGGCCGACTTCCAACATTCAGTTGGAATCGGCAGTGGCTTCAGTGGCGCACTGTTCGAAGGTGCAGGCTTTATGCGCTGACACTCTTCGCAAGAGCGAATATAGTTAGCCACCCACCGGTATAGGTGGGGCCACCAAAATTCCTCTGACACTCGTAAGAATGTCTTTTCACGGCCCAGATGCCCACTAGATGGCGCATCATGGCACTCGTGAAGTATCATCAGCTTGAGATCTGTGTCATGAGGGACATAGATTCTCAAGGGATCACAGGGTGACAGTTGATGCCATAACAGGCCATCACTTTAACTAAAGCGATTTAGTTTCGCTTTGAGGTGCTACGGAAGGGTAACCTTTCGTCCACTAAATTGATCCAACAGCAGGCGACAATGTTCGTCCTGACTGTAACACTCCTTTATATCGGAGGCCATTGAGCTCGTCACATGGTAGGCCTTCATGGCTGCCAATGTTGACGACTCACCTTGTGCTTTCGCACGAGACACACTTTCCTGGTGTCTTGCCTCGAAGTCTGGTCTGCTCGATAACGTGTCAGCCAAGACATTTGACTTACCTGGCTTATATTCAACTTTGAAATTAAATTCAGAGAAGAATGTTAGCCTTCTCGCCATTCTCGGCGAGAGGTGCGGTGAATTTATAGCGGTCCGCAGTGATGCGTGATCCGTATAAACCACAAAAGGTTCGGTGCCCAAGAGGTGCACCCGAAACTTTACAAAGGCATACTTAATTGAAAGTAGCTCCTTGTCATGCACAGGGTAATTCAGTTCTGCGGATTTTAAAAGCCGAGACTGATACGAAATGACACGGTCAACGCCGTTGTCATCCTTCGGCATGAGCGCGCTGCCGATTGCAAAATTGCTTGCATCGCAGACGACGCTAAAGGGCTTATCCGCGTCTGGCAATGCCAATACCGATGCCTCTACAAGAGATTGCTTCACTGAAATGAACGCATCTTCTTGCTCCTTTGACCAAGTCCATTCTGTATCCTTTTTCAAAAGGTCAGACAATGGCTTAGTCTGCTCCGCATAATTCTTGCTGTACTTATGCAAGTAGTTAGCGAGTCCAAGGAATTGGCGCAGGTCCTTCACATGACGTGGGACTGGCCATTCCTTTATAGCCTTTACCTTTTCTGGGTCTGCTCGTTCACCGTGTGCACCAACAATGCAGCCCAGTACAGGTATCTCGGGGACCCCTATTACGCACTTTTGCAAGTTAACGTATAATTGGGCGTCACCCAGTGTCTGCAACACAGCGTCTAAATGACGCTTGTGCGACTCTATCGCGCTCAGACCGTCCTCCGCCCTAGAATGCACGAATACATCGTCAAATTAATGGGGCGCGTAGGCATGGTGCTGACGCATCACGTGAGCCACTACTCGGATGAATGTTGCCGGAGCATTTTTCAACCCTTGTGGCATCACAGGCCACTCCCACGGCATACTGCTTGGGGTGCTTACTGCCGTTTTGACTACATCAGTATATCTCATGAGAACTTGATAGTAGCCATCCTTCAGATCCAACGCGGAAAAGATAGTTGACTTTCCCATGGAATTCAACAAGACATCTTTCCGTGGGATCTGCGTTTGAGCCGGAATGGTGGCCGTGTTCAGCTTATTATAAGCATGAACCACGCGCTATCCACCTGTTGCTTTACGCACACAGAAGGTCGGTCTGCAGTGAGGCGACTTGCTCACACGTACATGTCCCTCCTTAGCTCGCTTGTCGAAGAACTCATCGATGTAATCGACATGTTTCTTCAGCAACGGCCATTGCCTGGTCACACAATACTTGGTGCCAGGCTCCAGGTCAATCTCGTGCCTGATGCCCCTATCGGCCGGTAGGCGTCTCGGCACTTCTGCTGGAAACACATCACGGTGTTTCCACAGAACATCATGGAACGGGCTGTCCTTCAAGGCTTCCCAGCCTTGAGCAGCGAACCGTTTCTTTTTGTCGGTCTCCAAGACGCTCTCATCCATTGTGGATGAAGAGCAACAGTCCACCACGTTCTCTTCTGGAACTGGTGCGACTATCTCATGGATCTTTCCTTCCTTTCATTCGGACAGGAACAGATCCCACGTCATCTCCGAGAGATTTACTATCTCCTCGGCAGATGCCAAGACAAGTTGGAGCACCTCAACTGGGGATGCCTCCGGCATTTTGTCTTCGACGGCCTCGAACAACTCGTTCGTAGGTCCGTCCTCTTGGACCGAGACTGATCCGGGTCACTCGTTTCGACGTGCCCTTGATCGTCTTAATACGTCTGGTGCTCGTTCTTCGAGTCACCACGATATTTGACCTGGAAGAAGATGTCGTTGCTATTTCAGCTAACGCACTCCTTCCAACCGCACCAGGCTCATGGCTCTGTGCCGGTTCTTGTGGCGCTTGACTTCCTGTCAGCCCACCATCAACTGCCACAGGCTCTCGGCTCTGTGCAGGATTATTGGACGCATGACTGCCTGTCATCTCCCCATTCACTACACCAGTCTTTTCGACCTGGGTAGGAATATGTGTCACCTGGCTTTCTGCCAGGGCACTTCCAACTACACCACTCCTTTCGAGCTGGGTAGTTCCTGGTGCCGATTGACATACCGTCATCGCACCCTCGACTGTGTTGGACACAGCATCAGCCACATAATCCTCTCACAAGAGCACATCATTTCCGGTGTCTTGCGTAGAGCTAGCGACTGTGCATGTACGCCAGTCTATCCATGGTTGATGTTTAGCCAACCAAGGCATGCCTAGGATGAGGTCATACGGACTCTCCATACCTAGCACTATGAACTTCTCTTTGCAAGAGAACTCACTGAAACTGAAGGCGAGTTCAACTTGAACTCCCTCCGATTTAACGAGCGCGCCGTTCGCTAAACGAACGATCGCCTCTTCTTGCTTGCCATCCTGGCAAAGCGACTCAAAACTCGCCGGACTCTTTTTCAGAGCCGCGAGTTTGACAAAGTTTTGTGATGCACCCGAATCCACGAGAAGGGTCATCACTTGGTCATAGCCTCGTACTAGAGCGCGATAGACCAAAAGAGTTGAGGTCCGACCTTTCGGAACCTCAGGGACTATGATACACATTTGTTCGATCACTCTGAACTTAGGGGTAGCTTCAGAGTCCGCGACAGTAGGGCATCCCGCCCCTACTGCGCTCCCGCATTTCCCGACCCATCTTGGGCAGGTGCTGAACCCGTGCGTGGTTTTTCGCACCTCCCTTCGGGTTGGGAGACCTTTTGCTGGCTGCCTTAGCACCAGCAGCTACTTTGGCATAGCAGCGAGCCATCATATGGCCTCGCTTGCCGCACTTGTAGCAGATCATATCTGCATTGCCTAACTCCATAGGAGTGGCATCAGACTTCTCGGACGACGGCCTGTAATAGACTGTCGCCGAGGCGCTGTTGTAGGATTGCTCCTCAACTAAGGCATGTCAATTGCCTCTTCCATCGTCGCTGGTACCTTTCTAAAAAGGGCCTGGCGCGATGGGCCGTGCCTAAGTCCATTCATGAACGTGGCCACCTTGATACTTTCAGGTATCGGTTCCCCATAAATGGACGCCAACAGCGAACGCATCTCCTGCACAAATTCTTGCAGAGAGCGTTTCGCCTGTCGTGCTTCAAAGAAGCGCGCCATAAGCAACACTTCGTTGTTAGGCGGCTGATACATGGCGCGAATCTTTTACTTAAAGATCGCCCATGATGGAAATACATCAGCATTTTCCATCAGCGCAGAGTATGCCCACTCTGACGGTTTGCCACGTAAATTGGACATATCATTCTGGCGTCGTCTTCGATGAGCTGCGCCACTCCATATTGCTCAACTGCTAATAGCCAGTGAACAATCGTGTGGGATAGTTCCATCGAACTTCGGAGGGTCCATCCGAATGGGCCTCGGTTGAGTAGGCCGGGCAGAGAGCGTCTTAACAGTTCTGTTGAGCGCCTCATTACGTGCCTGCTCAAGCCTAAGCTCATCCTGAGTCTTATTGATGGACTCGGCGGTGGCTTGGCTGTTTACCTCGGACGCGTTTCTACGCTGTCCGAGCACAAACGCCTCAAATTGCTCCAACTGAGCAACATGTTGCTCAGGAGGAAAATGCAAGAGGTTGACCAGGGCTTGTTTACCAAGTCCCCGCGCCATATGCTCTGCCAACTCCCTATGGTGTTGGAAGAGGTGAGAGAATTCACTCCAGTCCATGTTAAGGACCATCTCAACCACACGCACGCTCAGAGAGACGGGTCGTGGGAAGGACTACTAGTGATACCAAGCGTAGACGGGCGCTTTTACGAAGTTGCCTCGTGCTACTAGCACACACCTTCAGCACAAGCGAGGAAGCGGTTAGACCGTCTTACCTTCGCGTGCGAGGGTGGTTATGCGGTTGGTCGACTGCTTAAGCAGTCGTACCACCAGTTGCCTCTCCGCTTAAGCGAGAGTGCAACGAACTTCTAAAACAAGAAGTCACCGACGTCACGCAGAAGCTTTTTCAGCTTCTCGTGCGTGGTACTTAAGTGTTAGCAAATTCAAGACTGAGCTGTATTTAACGAACTATAACTAAATATATACTTAACTACTGATTGGTTATATATATATAGATCGGATACGCGACTCTTTAGAAGCGTATCCTGATGCATGAACTTAGATCTAAATTTAAATTTGCGAATGACGTCCTTCTGAGACGTCGCGATGCCTAGCTTCAACTAGCGTCATCCCTTCCCATGTGAATCCATAAATGGATATCACATTCACGAGGGTGGATCACATTTGTGTATCGCACCCAAGTGACAGGTCAAAAGTAATCATGAATACTTTTAGACCAAACATTAAGTATATTACTTAATGTTTGCGTGTAACTAGATGCCCTGTTACACCATCCCCCGTTTTAGAACGATTTTACATTTTGCAAAACATCGCCTAGGAGACAGAGAGACTGCAAGCCGTTATAAACGCGCCGCTTAGTCTACCCAATTCTCATGCCACCGAAACGTGGTAAGGCTGATGGGTCGCCTGCAAAGGCGCCCATGAAGTCCAACACTAAGCGCACGCGCCGCAATTTATCGCAGCCGTCGCAAAGTGCCTCAGAAACTGAGGTGAATCTTCCATCTCACTATAATGTGGATGAAGATCCATCTCTCATTGTAGATTACAATGAGACTACGCCATTGCCATCACCCCAAAGTGGAGATGAGCAAAGCGCATTGATGGGACATATGTATCCATCATTCGAGGCACCCGCCCTTGAGGGAGCGTCTATTCTTCCTCCAAGCGAAGGTAAAACCTCGTCGCCTGCGCCTACGAGCGCAGCGACTAAGACTGAGCACGCTGCTTCGAAAGGAGTAGTCGCGACTCAGTCCTTATGCTGATGTCTTGACAATCTATAATGGAGAGTCAGACTCAGGTGAGTGTGAGCTTAAAGCTCCACCAAGTACACTTTCGGCCTCACTAGCCCGCCGTCTCGAGGGCGGCTACGTGAGTGGTGGTTTACCACCAATGCCACCTTCATCTGAGTGGATGAACTCGGATGGGTCTAGTGCATGCACTTTTGAAGCATGCAACTATTGACGCTCATAGATTTCATAGCGTCTTTCCCTTGTGGAAAGAGCAGGGCAAAGCACTTGGTGGTGCTCTCCCAATTCCAGTCGTGCTGCGTTCTAAAGAAACAGCCGAGGAATATAAAGCTGAACTTCAGCGCCGAGTTACCTTGCATGTAGAGGCAACGGAACAACGGTCGCAGCGAATCAGCTTCGTCATGAAGCGTGCGCATGAAATCTTGGGTGGTAAGCGACCCCCAATTGATTCTCGCCACGCTTCTTCTGCTAGTCCATCCGGACCTAGCAGAAAGACGCCAGCTGGTGCTGCTTCACATAAGCAGCCACCAGCCCAGGCACGTCGACGCGCAAAGCGTCCACAGGCTCCCATGAGTCAACGCTCGTTGGGTAACCCTTCCACTGGACAAGGATTTGGAGCTTTCGCTTCACAAACCGGTGGGCCAACAGCCTTCCAACAAGGAAGCGCGTATTCCCTTCTGTGTCCACCAACACAGGCGGCGCCCGATAGGAGTGGAGATTACGCCCACCTACTCACGGCTGCCTACCCTGCTGCTGTTCAGTCGCAGGCTGAGTCCGCTGCGCTGAAGATGCAGGTGACAGATCTCGAGAGTCAAGTCTCGCGACTGACTTTGGATCTGCGCGATGTGAGGACGAGGGACCGTCAGGAGTATGACCGCCTGAAGACCCGTTTGGACATTTTAGAGCGACTGGTGATGAGAGACCCGCGTCAAGCGCGGAGTCCTCCTCGATCGCCGAGTCCTCTATTGCCTCGTTCGTATACGGGGAGCCTCTCGGCTCTCTCGTCGCCTGATCGACCGCGACGCTCGACTTACAGTCAACATCACCATCGGTCTCGTTAGACCGATGTGGATATGTGATCTCTTCTGGATCAACATACCGTTTCAGACGACCCACGTAAAATACGGGGTGCGTCTACATATACGGTGGGAGGGTGAGCCTATAATTTAGGTCTCCAACTTCTTCAATTACTGTAAAGGGCCCAATGAATCGGGACAATAGCTTAGTAGTACCACCAGGTAGTACAGAGATTGCATGTTTAGGTAGGGTAGCAGTACTTAATAGCACTTTGTCCCCCACACTAAAGTGTTCATTGTTTTTGCGACCATGCTAGTCTGCATATTGTTTTTGCTTGCCCTGTGCGCTTGCCATCGCGTCACGGACTTTACGTGTGATGGCTAATCGCTCATCCACAAAGCGCTGAGCTTCGCTCACGCTTTTAGCATCCAGCTCGCCTATGACGCCTCCAAGAGGTCGTTCATGGGTCGACGCTGTTGATAGCACTATAGTGTCATCGTCTAAGAGCACTGGCATTTCTTGCCGTGCCTCCTCTGTGACACCTATAGGTGCCGTGACTACAAACTAGCAGTGTCACTAGGGCAACCTTGGCCCTTTTTGGCATTCGCACCGAGCGAAGTGAGGGGTCCTCCCCCACTAAGACTCGAGCTGCGTACAAACGAGACTGGCGTTCGATGATGACGCAGTCCGTTAATGTAAAACGGTGTTTCACCCGTACTGGCGTGAACACTATTATTAATAGCGAGCTACACGAATGGCAATTGCTTGCTCCATTCTTTGGGAGTCGCTACTGTACGCAACACATCCGCCACAACTCGATTGGCGCGTTCTGTTTGGCCATCAGTTTGGGGATGATCAGCGGTTGACATGTGGAGCTTGCTTCCCAGCAGCTCAAACACATGTCGCCAAAACCCCGACCTAAAACGCGGATCCCGGTCCGATACTACGGACTCGGGCATCCCATGTAGTCGATACACGTTATCCAGAAACAAGAGGGCAGCCTCTTTTCCTGATATCTTGGTGCTACATGGTGCCAAATACATCATCTTGCTCAGTCTGTCTACAAAGACGACGAGCCCCGTCCTGCCTTTATGGTCAGGCGGTAAGCCAAACATGAAGTCCAAACTGGCCGACTTCCAACATTCAGTTGGAATCGGCAGTGGCTTCAGTGGCGCACTGTTCGAAGGTGCAGGCTTTATGCGCTGACACTCTTCGCAAGAGCGAATATAGTTAGCCACCCACCGGTATAGTTGGGGCCACCAAAATTCCTCTGACACTCGTAAGAATATCTTTTCACGGCCCAGATGCCCACTAGATGGCGCATCATGGCACTCGTGAAGTATCATCAGCTTGAGATCTGTGTCATGAGGGACATAGATTCTCAAGGGATCACAGGGTGACAGTTGATGCCATAACAGGCCATCACTTTAACTAAAGCGATTTAGTTTCGCTTTGAGGTGCTACGGAAGGGTAACCTTTCGTCCACTAAATTGATCCAACAGCAGGCGACAATGTTCGTCCTGACTGTAACACTCCTTTATATCGGAGGCCATTGAGCTCGTCACATGGTAGGCCTTCATGGCTGCCAATGTTGACGACTCACCTTGTGCTTTCGCACGAGACACACTTTCCTGGTGTCTTGCCTCGAAGTCTGGTCTGCTCGATAACGTGTCAGCCAAGACATTTGACTTACCTGGCTTATATTCAACTTTGAAATTAAATTCAGAGAAGAATGTTAGCCTTCTCGCCATTCTCGGCGAGAGGTGCGGTGGATTTATAGCGGTCCGCAGTGATGCGTGATCCGTATAAACCACAAAAGGTTCGGTGCCCAAGAGGTGCACCCGAAACTTTACAAAGGCATACTTAATTGAAAGTAGCTCCTTGTCATGCACAGGGTAATTCAGTTCTGCGGATTTTAAAAGCCGAGACTGATACGAAATGACACGGTCAACGCCGTTGTCATCCTTCGGCATGAGCGCGCTGCCGATTGCAAAATTGCTTGCATCGCAGACGACGCTAAAGGGCTTATCCGCGTCTGGCAATGCCAATACCGATGCCTCTACAAGAGATTGCTTCACTGAAATGAACGCATCTTCTTGCTCCTTTGACCAAGTCCATTCTGTATCCTTTTTCAAAAGGTCAGACAATGGCTTAGTCTGCTCCGCATAATTCTTGCTGTACTTATGCAAGTAGTTAGCGAGTCCAAGGAATTGGCGCAGGTCCTTCACATGACGTGGGACTGGCCATTCCTTTATAGCCTTTACCTTTTCTGGGTCTGCTCGTTCACCGTGTGCACCAACAATGCAGCCCAGTACAGGTATCTCGGGGACCCCTATTACGCACTTTTGCAAGTTAACGTATAATTGGGCGTCACCCAGTGTCTGCAACAAAGCGTCTAAATGACGCTTGTGCGACTCTATCGCGCTCAGACCGTCCTCCGCCCTAGAATGCACGAATACATCGTCAAATTAATGGGGCGCGTAGGCATGGTGCTGACGCATCACGTGAGCCACTACTCGGCTGAATGTTGCCGGAGCATTTTTCAACCCTTGTGGCATCACAGGCCACCCCCACGGCATACTGCTTGGGGTGCTTACTGCCGTTTTGACTACATCAGTATATCTCATGAGAACTTGATAGTAGCCATCCTTCAGATCCAACGCGGAAAAGATAGTTGACTTTCCCATGGAATTCAACAAGACATCTTTCCGTGGGATCTGCGTTTGAGCCGGAATGGTGGCCGTGTTCAGCTTATTATAAGCATGAACCACGCGCTATCCACCTGTTGCTTTACGCACACAGAAGGTCGGTCTGCAGTGAGGCGACTTGCTCACACGTACATGTCCCTCCTTAGCTCGCTTGTCGAAGAACTCATCGATGTAATCGACATGTTTCTTCAGCAACGGCCATTGCCTGGTCACACAATACTTGGTGCCAGGCTCCAGGTCAATCTCGTGCCTGATGCCCCTATCGGCCGGTAGGCGTCTCGGCACTTCTGCTGGAAACACATCACGGTGTTTCCACAGAACATCATGGAACGGGCTGTCCTTCAAGGCTTCCCAGCCTTGAGCAGCGAACCGTTTCTTTTTGTCGGTCTCCAAGACGCTCTCATCCATTGTGGATGAAGAGCAACAGTCCACCACGTTCTCTTCTGGAACTGGTGCGACTATCTCATGGATCTTTCCTTCCTTTAATTCGGACAGGAACAGATCCCACGTCATCTCCGAGAGATTTACTATCTCCTCGGCAGATGCCAAGACAAGTTGGAGCACCTCAACTGGGGATGCCTCCGGCATTTTGTCTTCGACGGCCTCGAACAACTCGTTCGTAGGTCCGTCCTCTTGGACCGAGACTGATCCGGGTCACTCGTTTCGACGTGCCCTTGATCGTCTTAATACGTCTGGTGCTCGTTCTTCGAGTCACCACGATATTTGACCTGGAAGAAGATGTCGTTGCTATTTCAGCTAACGCACTCCTTCCAACCGCACCAGGCTCATGGCTCTGTGCCGGTTCTTGTGGCGCTTGACTTCCTGTCAGCCCACCATCAACTGCCACAGGCTCTCGGCTCTGTGCAGGATTATTGGACGCATGACTGCCTGTCATCTCCCCATTCACTACACCAGTCTTTTCGACCTGGGTAGGAATATGTGTCACCTGGCTTTCTGCCAGGGCACTTCCAACTACACCACTCCTTTCGAGCTGGGTAGTTCCTGGTGCCGATTGACATACCGTCATCGCACCCTCGACTGTGTTGGACACAGCATCAGCCACATAATCCTCTCACAAGAGCACATCATTTCCGGTGTCTTGCGTAGAGCTAGCGACTGTGCATGTACGCCAGTCTATCCATGGTTGATGTTTAGCCAACCAAGGCATGCCTAGGATGAGGTCATACGGACTCTCCATACCTAGCACTATGAACTTCTCTTTACAAGAGAACTCACTGAAACTGAAGGCGAGTTCAACTTGAACTCCCTCCGATTTAACGAGCGCGCCGTTCGCTAAACGAACGATCGCCTCTTCTCGCTTGCCATCCTGGCAAAGCGACTCATAACTCGCCGGTCTCTTTTTCAGAGCCGCGAGTTTGACAAAGTTTTGTGATGCACCCGAATCCACGAGAAGGGTCATCACTTGGTCATAGCCTCGTACTCGAGCGCTATAGACCAAAAGAGTTGAGGTCCGACCTTTCGGAACCTCAGGGACTATGCTACCCATTTGTTCGATCACTCTGAACTTAGGGGTAGCTTCAGAGTCCGCGACAGTAGGGCATCCCGCCCCTACTGCGCTCCCGCATTTCCCGACCCATCTTGGGCAGGTGCTGAACCCGTGCGTCGTGCATGGTTTTTCGCACCTCCCTTCGGGTTGGGAGACCTTTTGCTGGCTGCCTTAGCACCAGCAGCTACTTTGGCATAGCAGCGAGCCATCATATGGCCTCGCTTGCCGCACTTGTAGCAGATCACATCTGCATTGCCTAACTCCATAGGAGTGGCATCAGACTTCTCGGACGACGGCCTGTAATAGGCTGTCGCCGAGGCGCTGTTGTAGGATTGCTCCTCAACTAAGGCAATGTCAATTGCCTCTTCCATCGTCGCTGGCACCTTTCTGAAAAGGGCCTGACGCGATGGGCCATGCCTAAGTCCATTCATGAACGTGGCCACCTTGATACGCTCTGGTATCGGTTCCCCATTAATGGACGCCGACAGCGAACGCATCTCCTGCACAAATTCTTGCAGAGAGCGTTTCGCCTGTCGTGCTTCAAAGAAGCGCGCCATAAGCAACACTTCGTTGTTAGGCGGCTGATACATGGCGCGAATCTTTGTACTTAAAGATCGCCCATGATGGAAATGCATCAGCATTAGCCATCAGCGCAGAGTATGCCCACTCTGACGCTTTGCCACGCAAGTTGGACATGGCATACGACACCATTCTGGTGTCGTCTTCGATGAGCTGCGCCACTCCACATTGCTCCACTGCTAATAGCCAGTGAACAATCGTGTGAGGGCTAGTTCCATCGAACTTCGGAGGGTCCATCCGAATGGGCCTCGGTTGAGCAGGCCGGGCAGAGAGCGTCTCAACAGTTCTGTTGAGCGCCTCATTACGTGCCTGCTCAAGCCTAAGCTCATCCTGAGTCTTAGTGATGGACTCAGCGGTGGCTTGGCTGTTTACCTCGGACGCGTTTCTACGCTGTCCGAGCACAAACGCCTCAAATTGCTCCAACTGAGCAACATGTTGCTCAGGAGGACAATGCAAGAGATTGACCAGGGCTTGTTCACCAAGTCCCTGCGCCATATGCTCTGCCAACTCCCTATGATGTTGGGAGAGGTGAGGGAAGTCACTCCAGTCCATATTAAGGACCATCTCAACCACACGCACGCTCAGAGAGACGGGTCGTGGGAAGGACTACTAGTGCTACCAAGTGTAGACGGGCACTTCTACGAAGTTGCCTCGTACTACGAGCACACACCTTATGCACAAGCGAGGAAGCGGTTAGACCGTCTTACCTTCGCGTGCGAGGGTGGTTGGGAGGTTGGTCGACTGCTTAAGCAGTCGTACCACCAGTTGCCTCTCGCTTAAGCGAGAGTGCAACGAACTTCTTAACCTAAGAAGCACCGACGTCACGCAGAAGTTTCTCAGCTTCTCGTGCGTGGTGCTTGCGTGTTTAAGCAAATTCAAGACTGAGCTATATTTAATTAATTATAACTAAATATATATTTAACTACTGATTGGCTATATATATGTATATAGATCGGATACGCGACTCTTTAGAAGCGTATCCTGTCGCATGAACTTAAATCTAGATTTAAGATCGCAACTGACGTCCTTCTGAGACGTCGCGATGCCTAGCTTCAACTAGCGTCATCCCTTCCCATGTGAATCCATAAATGGATATCACATTCACGAGGGTGGATCACATTTGTGTATCGCACCCAAGTGACAGGTCAAAAGTAATCATGGATACTTTTAGACCAAACATTAAGTATATTACTTAATGTTTACGTGTAACTAGATGCTTTTTCCCTCTGTAGCGGAGCTACACAGCTCTTTAGCCAGAGGAAGACTTTCGGCTGGAAGCCTCTTAGTTCTAGAGAACTAAATAGAGTGAAGGCTAAAAGCCACTTAGTTCTGAGGAACTAATTAAACGACTTAAAGTCACCCTGTTCTAAGGAACTAGGAAAGAGACTTTTAATCAATCAAGCAATATGCTTAAGGTTCAGAGAACCAACGCACAGAGTGCAAGAACAAGCTAGAAGCTTAGGGGTTCAGAGAACCAACGCACGAAGTGCACAAGAGAACAAGTCAGAACGACTTGCGATCTTAAACTCAAAAGGAGAACTGATTTTATTTATGCTTTAAGATATTATGAATAGTCCTACTTTAAGTACACTACACTAGATTAATTACTATTATAGTAATTATTATATGCAGACTTTGCTATTGGACGACGTATCGTCTAAACATCTGTGTATGATGTACTTAATACAGCGTTAGTGATTTATCGAATCCCAATCGATAAGATACGGTATTACCGAATACCGTATTATAACGCTCATACTTAATACCTCTCTAACGAGAAGTATAATAATGCATTATATGCAATACAAAGGAGAATTTAAGCGTAAACTCTCGGAAAGACGTTACAACCGTCGTGTAACCCCGTTACACCCTCCCCCACCAGACTGACGTTCCCATAGAATGTCACTCGACATCTTTCCTCATAGAGGTAGTGCTTTAGCGAACTTTTAAAACCTCACGGTTTGTTCACGGCACACAACATGACGCCTCCCGGCAGTGAGTCACAGACTCTTAGGGACCTTATTGAGGACGACCTTGACGAAGCGGTTGATTACGAAAGTGACACCGTCTTTGTGGGACCCGATGGGTCCCCTTTAGCCACCCTCACGGGTGAAGATGACACTCGTCATGCACCGAATCCGTTCCCTGAACGTGGTGCAGCAGATGCGCTAACAGCGTTACGTGACCCGCCTGACGTATCATCAACGGTAACGGTTACCAATCCACTCGACGAGCAGCAACAGCGGTCCATCGACCAAGAGGAAGGCGCCAAGCGCCGAACGAAGAACATGACGCGGCTACAGGACCACCGACAGTACAGGTTCAAGCCACCTACGGTGGAAGAACGTCTAAAGGAAGAATCTGGGCATTCCCTTTCTGGTTGGACCATTGGGCCTGAGGCCATTTCACCTGAGGATGTTGCCACACGCACGGCACTTCGACAACGATATCTGGAGCCCCATATCACTACTCAAAGCCAATACTTGGCACGCCTTAATAGGCAAGTGCGCGGTGCGCCAGTTCCTCCGATGAAGGGTGTTCCCATCCTTCTGTTCGCGGGGGAAACCGAGGAAGAAGAAGACACGGCTTTCAGCCGCTGGGCGCATTATGCGCGACGTTTAAGCAGCATGTGGGCCCTACGGGCAAGTGCCGATGTGGCAGATGTTCGACTTGAGCGGAAGATGCGTTATGATTACGCTAAATTGAAGGCCCGGGGGAAATTGAAATCCCAACGAACGCATTATGCGCCTGCTGCCCAGCAGCCCAATGTTTCGGCTACCCCTGCAGCCGCGAGTTCACGACAGCCCGAGGCCGCTAACCCGCCTACCCTCACCCTTACTGGTGAGAAGCGTCAGCGCCAACAGGCAGACCCTGCGCACGACGCTCAAAAACGTCCACGGCGTACGGGCAATCCTGCCGAAGGGGAGTCTCAAATTCCCATGAATTCCATGATTCGGGATAACCCCGCCATTTCACCAGATACTGGTTTTGACCATGGCGGCGACGCTTCTGCAGTAGACGCTCCACATGGAACTGCAGGTTCCCCTGCGCATCGAGCAAAGGAGGAGGAGGTCGGTGTATCGGAACAAGCTCATGCCGAGCTTGTTCAGGAGGTGCGGACCCTTCGTGAGGAGAGGCAGACGATGAACTCCCGGCTTGAGTCCCTGGAAGAGAGTCAGACCCGAATGCAGGGTCAACTTGACTTGTTGGTGCAGATGCTCCGTCCCGCGACAATGCCAATGGGCCCGGCGCGAGCGCCTTAGCGTCTATTTGGGACGGATCCCGATAAGGTTTCAACATGGCGACATAGAACACAGGATGTGTACGCAATTTGCGCGGCAAGTTAAGCGTATATGCTGTGCCTTTCTTGGCAATGACCTTAAAGGGTCCGATAAAGCGCGGACGCAACTTCGTCTTAAAGACAGCGGATACTACATTGGTAGGTAGGTTTTTAGCATTAAGTAATACTTGGTCTCCGACCTCATAATCATTAATACAACCTCTGCCTTTCGCATCTGCATATTCCTTTTGTTTATCTTGACTATCAGCCATTGCATCTTGCACATGTCGTAAGACATTTAGTCGCGTTGCGAGAAACGCATTTACCTGTTTCCTAACAGTATTAGGGCTGACATCAGCAAGCCGATCGGCAACCTCTCCCCCACCAAGCCCTGAACCACTCGGTGGTAGCGTTAACGGAACGCGTGGGTGTGTGAGACTAGAACGGAGTGTAGCCGGTGGAGGCGTGCACGGAATTATTGAGTGCAAACTCAACTACAGGGAGCATAGAGCTCCAACGCTTAGGCGTTTCAGCACAAACGCTGCGTAGGATATCTTCAACAACGCGATTTACGCGTTCGGTTTGACCATCGGTCTGCGGATGATCCGCCGTGGACATGTCCAAACGGGTGCCCAGCACCTGGAAGACGGACTTCCAAAATTTACTCGTAAAACGAGGATCACGATCAGAAATAATTGCCACTGGCAAGCCATGTTGGCGAAACACCCGATCGATAAACAGCTCCGCTGTACCCACACCATCGATCGAATCTGGCACAGCCGCTAAGTGAGCCATCTTGCTCAAACGGTCAACAAAGACCACAATACCTGTATTGCCATGCGAATCTTTCGGTAGGCCAAATACAAAGTCCATACTAATGGACTCCCAGCACCCAGTGGGAATAGGCAAACTAGCCAGCGGCGCTGCCGAATGGGGCGAGGGTTTCACCCGCTGACACGTTTCACACGTACGCACATATGTGCTCACCCATTTGTATAATTTGGGCCACCAATAACTTTGGCATACTGCCCCATAGGTCTTTTCACGACCCAAATGACCACCGATGGCGGTGTCATGTACCTCATAGAGGATACGATGCTTCAGGTCCTCGTCATGAGGAACTACAATACGCGGAGGATCCGCTACATCTGTACGATAGTACAACAGCCCCCCATCGATAGAATATCGGTGGAGGCTTGCACGCAATCGTGCCGACAATTTAATGTTCGAGTCTTTAAACTCCTCACTGCCAAGAGCATGTAGCAACGCTATACAGTGATCATCTTTAGCATACGCCGTACGAATGAGATCGGTGATAGAAGACGACAACGTCGTCACATGAGCAAGCTCATAATCAGGTCTGCGTGACAACGCATCAGCCAAAGCATTTTGCTTGCCCGGCTTATATTTCACCTCGAAGTTATATTCGGCAAAGAATGACAGCCATCTGGCCATTCTCTGCGAGAGATGCGGCGACTGAGTCGCAGTGCGTAACGACGCATGATCGGTATAGATCACAAAAGGCTTTGAGCCCAGCAGATGAACTCTGAAATTGACCAGGGCATACTTCATCGCAAGTAGCTCTTTGTCGTGAACTGGATAGTTCTTTTCTGCAGCTTTCAGCTGGCGAGATTCAAAAGCGATTACACGCTCACGGCCTTCATCATCTGATTGTAACAGAGCACTGCCAATGGCAAAATCCGATGCGTCACAGACGACGCTAAACGGTCGGTCAGGGTCTGGCAAAGCCAAAATAGGAGCATGTAGAAGGCTTGCCTTCACTGCTTGAAAAGCATTTTCGTGTTCGGCATGCCAACACCATTCCACATCCTTTTTAAGGAGATTGGATAACGGCCGAGCCATATCAGCGTAATTTTCGCTATACTTGTGTAAGTAATTGGCAAGGCCAAGCCATTTACGCAAGTCCTTCTGAGATTGTGGAACAGGCCAATCGACTATGGCTTTGACTTTGGCGGGATCCGCTCGTAGTCCTCGCTTCCCAATGAAGCACCCTAGAAAGGGAATTTCTTCGGCCCCGAAGATGCACTTAGATGCATTAGCATATAATTTATTAGTGCGCATGCACTCGAGCACTGCTCGTAAATGAACAATATGGTTCTCAATATCTGACCGCCCATGTTCAGCTCGGCTATGGACAAAAATGTCATCAAAATACGTCTGTGCATAACTTCGATGGGGTCGAAACAATTGCGTCACCAAACGGTTAAACGTAGCCGGAGCATTAGATAGCCCTTGGGGCATCACTAACCACTCCCAGAGCATACCGCTCGGAGTACTAACAGCAGTAAGCGGAATATCACTAGCTCGCATGAGCAATTGGTAATAACCATCGACTAAGTCGAGCGCACTGTACATGGTACAACCGACCATATTGTTCTGAAGAACATCCTTTC
Organism: Peronospora farinosa; assembly: GCA_947646735.1. Taxonomy (NCBI): domain Eukaryota; phylum Oomycota; class Peronosporomycetes; order Peronosporales; family Peronosporaceae; genus Peronospora; species Peronospora farinosa. Next base: position 70,510 of record CANTFK010000131.1, on the reverse strand, counting down.
TAGGTATCGGTGTCTGTGCAGGTATAGTGGCCGCATTGAGCTTATTATAAGCATGAACGATACGCCATTTACCATTTGGTTTCTTAACACAGAAAGTGGGTGTCGAGTGCGAAGATTTTCTCTCACGCACCATGCCCGCCGCGTGCTTTGCACGAAAGAACTCGTCAATGACGTCACACTGTTCTTTGAGTAAAGTCCACTGCCGTGTTACGCAGTATTTGGTTCCGGGAACCAAGTCAATTTCATGACGTACGCCCCTATCAGGTGGTAGAACCGACGGTGGATCGTGACACACCACGTCCTGGAATTCTTTTACCAAAGAATAGTAGGGATCTGAAGGGTCCTTTAGAATAGATGCCCCACTACGTGCACTTAGTGCCGCTTTGGTATCTTCAAGGACTGTCTCATCGACAAGCGAGGATGAGTTCAGCTCGAGGTTAGGTCGAATGACCACCATATCGGACAGAGCACCTGCCTTCAAGGCCTGATGAAATTCATCCACAGACATTTCGCCTAGCTCTAAAAGAGCATTTAATGATGGGAGGGCCTCAAGGTCAACCTCACCATCCACATCACCTGTCACTCCGTTGACCAGGGTGTACAACTGGTCATTGACATTACTATGCGATAAAACAGACGCTTTGCGTCTCGCAGCCGCCATCTGGCGACGCTGCCGTCTCCTTGACGAGACCGTACTCTTCAAAGTACTTGGGATGTTATCGTCCCCAAGGTCAACAGACCCCTTGTCGTTTACCTGCCCTATGTAAGGGCCGATGTCATTACCGACACCCAATGGGTCACTAGTACCAGTGACTTCACTAACAAGGTCATTGACCTTCACTCGCTCTATACGAGACCGATGTCATTACCGACACCCAGTGGGTCACTAGTACCAGTGACTTCACTAACAAGGTCATTGACCTTCACTCGCTCTATACGAGAGCCGATGTCATTACCAAAATCCAGTGGGTCACTAGTACCAGTGACTTCACTAACAAGGTCATTGACCTTAACTTGCTCTATACGAGAGCCGATGTCATTATCGACATCTAGTGAATCGCATTTACAGCCAATATTACTATGAGTATCACTTAACGGAGTACGTGCCGTTCCACTAAGTGTCATTGAGCTCTGCTCGACACTATTATTGTTGACATCGGAGTTTATCAACTCAGACACTCCAATGTCCAGCACATTAACTGAATCAGTTAATGGCTCGCGCCAATAGCACTTTTGTTTTCTAGCGAAGGTGGGTTCATGACTCTCCAAAGCTTCGCTAGGAACATCGCGCGTTGCGCCTAAGATTTTGGATCTCCAATCGATCCACGGCTCATGGCGTTCCAGCCAGGCCATACCGAGAATGAGATCATATCTCGAGTCCAAATCTAGGACAAGACAGCGTTCAACGCTATTGAAATCTAAAAATTTCACACCTAAGTTCAACGGAACTTTAGGAACGGTGACACGTACACCAGTCGCGAGACGTACGGTTATACTGTCACCCTCTTGCGCTTCCAGCGCCTCAGCATACAGCTGACTCCCCTCAAGGGAGCGACGTCGGACATAATTCCCTGACGCCCCTGAGTCAATTAAAATTGACCAGGGTTTCTCAAAACCCTTAACGGTTGCCGACACAACCAACAAGCCTGGCTTGTAATTTTGTTCTATGGGAGCATCCACAGAACCACCTGGGGCTAAGCCCTGTTTACCTTTACCTCCTAAAGATTCAACAGAACTTAGTTCTTTCCCAGTAGGGCGCCCCGCGCCTACTGGGAGTCGACATTTTCCCCTGCGGTGCTCGCCTTTTGGCTAGGAGCAGGGCTTCGGCTTTGCCGATTTGAACGTTGCTTTCGCAACGGACAGTTAGGGCGGAGATGCCTAGTGCTTCCGCACATGTAACATCTACGGATGCTACCTTTCTGCTCAGCAGCTTGAAGCTCAGCTTCTTCAGCATGGCTGAGGTCCATGGGTTCCGCCCTATTAGAGGTATTTGATTGATACCAGGGCAGACCATATCGAGCAGATTTAAAATTGAATTCAGCGTTAAATGCTACGCTTACTGCCTCCTCAAAAGTTGAAGGCTGGACACGGAAAACTTCCGTCCTGGCGACCCCAGTGCGAAGTCCCTCCATAAAAATGGTTACTCGGACTTCCTCTGCCAGTGGGTCTTGCTGCATAGCAGCAATGAGAGTTCTCAACTCTTGGACATAGTCCGACAATTCCTTCTTACCCTGTCGGGTAGCTAGGAAGCGTGAGCGCACACGATAAGCCTGATTAGGCGGTGCAAACACACAAGTTAATTGCTTTTTAAGCATCTCCCATGTGGGAAATGCAGCATTTACAGAGACACCGCTCGTTAGAGCCCACTCTCTAGCTCTTCCACCGAGCTTAGAAATGGCCAAGCCAACTCGTTGCTTATCGGATGCAAGCATGGCGGCATCCATTGCCATTTCAACTTCTCGGATCCAGAGGAGAAGGTTTTCTCCCTCCTTCCCCTCGAAGGTCTTGACACTTAAAACAAGTGGACGAGCCTTTGGCTCTGCATCGGTCACAGGTACCGGAATGTACTGTATAGGCGCGGCTGACGCTGCCTGGTCATGGACCTGCCCGAGGAGCGTTGCCTCATAACGCATAAAGGCCTCAAGACGAGCATTTAGAACCTCGGGGCCTTGGGCCAAAATCGCCTCGATTTGATCGGGCCCGACGAACGCCGATAGTTTATCTAAGGCGAGTCGCTGTGCCTCAGAGAGGTGATTTTGATTCTCCATTCTCACAGAGGGTCAGTCTTTAAAGACTCAGGTGTAGGATTGACTACAAGTGCTACCAAGTGTAGCGGAGCTACACAGCTCTTTAGCCAGAGGAAGACTTTCGGCTGGAAGCCTCTTAGTTCTAGAGAACTAAATAGAGTGAAGGCTAAAAGCCACTTAGTTCTGAAGAACTAATTAAACGACTTAAAGTCACCCTGTTCTAAGGAACTAGGAAAGAGACTTTTAATCAATCAAGCAATATGCTTAAGGTTCAGAGAACCAACGCACAGAGTGCAAGAACAAGCTAGAAGCTTAGGGGTTCAGAGAACCAACGCACGAAGTGCACAAGAGAACAAGTCAGAACGACTTGCGATCTTAAACTCAAAAGGAGAACTGATTTTATTTATGCTTTAAGATATTATGAATAGTCCTACTTTAAGTACACTACACTAGATTAATTACTATTATAGTAATTATTATATGCAGACTTTGCTATTGGACGACGTATCGTCTAAACATCTGTGTATGATGTACTTAATACAGCGTTAGTGATTTATCGAATCCCAATCGATAAGATACGGTATTACCGAATACCGTATTATAACGCTCATACTTAATACCTCTCTAACGAGAAGTATAATAATGCATTATATGCAATACAAAGGAGAATTTAAGCGTAAACTCTCGGAAAGACGTTACAACCGTCGTGTAACCCCGTTACAGTTGCCCTGTTACACACTCCTGTAGATGGATGTCCGACGAAATATATTGCTATACCTGTTACATATTACTAATTTAAATAACAGAGATGGAAATCTGCTTACGTTACTGCAAATAAGTAGTTGTGTTCATCCGACGTTGCGACGGAAAGGTCCGAGCGGACCATAAATATAAAATTAATTATATGAAAGGACCGAATGTTGGTGTGTCAATCAGCTTTTTTCATGCTACTTTCAGCCTGTATGCATCTTTTTAATACTAAGGTCTAGGGTGTTAACCTGTCATTCCGACGGACAGGTGCGCAAATTTTGCGCTGAAGGCATATTGACCCACCATTTTACCTTATTATATATCCGGTTTACTTAAGTAAATTAATATAGTTGATGGTCAATGTGTAAGAATAGCACAGTGTATATGTCGTTCCAAAGGTCAATCTGCACCCGTCGTTTCGACGGACACGGTATGGAAGCCTGCTTTTAACATTCGTACCCATCTTTTTACTTTACAACATCCGGTTGATTTAGAAATCTAAATAAGTATGACACAATACATATGGGTCACTTCACTTATCGTAATTGATACCAATTCAACCTGATGACAACACTTGATTTTGCCAATGCCAAGGTTTAAAGTTTATTTGAGGACTGAGCCCATGTTATGATAAAAAAATTTAACATGTGTCTCATCTAATAATTTAAAAAAGCTGCGTTTGATATTGCAATATGTAGTGATGAATATAAACACATATGTGTGCCATCGTTTCGTATATTAATGTTATAGACAGAAGCACGACACATTAATTCTCTGATATGGATATCTGCATATGTAGTAATAGTGCAACATGCAAAGTCTGCCATTGCAAAATGAGCCAAAATTGCAAAATTAGCCAATCCAAAATTAGCGAAAAATGCAAAAGTAGCCAATTCGAATGCCGGAAAAGGATCGCACGGACAGACAGACGGACGGACAGTATTCTTTTATTATATAGACTAGGGTATGTACCCGTCGTTCCGACGGACATGGTTCTATGTTATTAAAACATACATGGGGGTGTTCCCGTCGTTTCGACCGATAGGTGCACAAATTTGACGCTGATCGTATATTGACTTACGTAATTGATTCGTTCAAAGGTAATGTGTATGAAGGTCAATATGTACCTGTCGTTTCGAAAGTTAGGGTATCACCCGTCGTATCAACGAACATGGTCTGCCTTTTGACCTGTAAACCCATTAACTTACGTTAGATAATTAGATTGGCTTGCGGTAAAGATGGATATGAAGGTCAATGTAACTCTTCTATTCGTCAATTTTTCATTTGATCACCCGTCGTTCCAATAGTACGAAGTTGCATATATAGGCTTAGACGCAGCAATTTGCTAGGGTGTTTACGCGTCATTTCCGCGAATTTAGTACGCGAAGTCTACTAAAATAGTTTCTTTATTGAGTTTATATCACGTCGTTTCGATGGAATGCTGCGCGAAGTCGACGCTGCTAGGGTGTGTGCCTGTCACTTCGACGAAAAGGACGGCGAACTCTACCCTAATAGCATATTGTACCATTTAGGGTGTTCAGCCGTCGTACCGACGGTGCAAAGTAGTATAGATAGGCATTAATTTACATTAGAATATCGGGTCGGCTAAGGTAAAGTGATGAGTATGAAATGCAATGTGTTTCCGTCGTTCCGTGCATTTTCCATTTATATATAGTGCATGATGGACGGAGTTATTATATAGATTCACAATACAAATTTCATTCATGATACCTCATTCTATAGATGGATATCCGACGAAATTCTTTGCTTAGCCTCATATAAATTACTAATTGAAATTAACAATGATGAAAATGTGCATACCTTACTAGTAAAGATGTAGGAAATGGAACGATGCACCTCCGCAGAAGTAGGTAGAATTAAAAGTAAATTATACATAGCATTCACTACTTTCGTTTGTTAATACTACAACATGCATGCTAGCAACTTGACCATGTACTTGTCAGATGGTACTGATCTTACCTGCCCATCTCGTAACACATTGCAGCCGTATCGCCCTGTCCCAACTGTCAAGTTGTTGCTTGGTCGTCCCATTTATCATGCTGTTGCCCTGTCTCTCCCCAGTCCCATCTGCACAATCCTCTCCTCGTGGTCCCACATGTCAAGCTGTCAGACAGCCGATCAGGCAGGTGACACCGTCTTACGGTAAAGCACATAAATCTCGAAACTTGAAATACCCGATCGTTTCTAACAAATAAGTAAAGGTGATCGATCACCCGTCGTTCTGAAAAATAGGTGCGCGCAGACCATAATTGTAGATTTAATTATATAAAGGACTGAATGTAAGTCTAACAGCTTTTGTATGCTGAGATAGGGTAAGGAGAGTGTTCGCTTTATTATGTATAAATTATATGGAGTTCTGCACCAAATAAGGGTGTTCATTCATGGTTCCGACGGTCGAACTAATATGAATAGGCATCTTAAAAACGCAGCGATTTGCTAGGGTGTTTACCCGTAGTTCTGATAGATAGGAGCGCAAATACTACGCTGACAGTATGCGGGCCCATCACTTTTCTTTTAATTAATAGGTGACCTTGGTAAATTAAAAAGCATGAAAAACAATGAAAGGCGGCTGTATTTGTATTAAGAAAAATGCAAGCTTAACGTAAGGCTTCCTCAAAGACAACATTTCGCATCAACTGTTGCTCTTTCGAATCAGCGGGCAAATGCACAAACACATTCTTCGCTGCTGTGGCACGTGAGAAGGCAACATATAACTGTCCATGCGAGAATACATTTCTAGCCAAAAAATGCCGACCTTTTGTAGTGTCTACCCTTGAGAATTATTTATCGTCATTGCGTAGGCCACTCGTACGGGAAACTGCCTCCTCCGAACTGGAAACGGAAGGCCAGATTTCTCGGTGACTAAGGCGATGCGCGGAATGTACGTAACATAGCCCGCGTGATCACCATGTAGTACCACAGCTCCAATCACACGTGCTGAACACCGACGAACGATTAGTCGAGTTCCATTGCATAGCCCGTGTGTCGTATCTAAGTTCCTTAAGAGCATAATTGGAGTTCCAATTTTCAACCTAAGTCGATGAGGTGGCCACCCACTCACTTCCAACCTGTTTAGATATTCGGTGGGCAAAACATTTGCACCTTCTTCGTCGTCCACCTTATCTGCGCTCAAGTATTCATATATGCCCCCCCCAATTCTATTCAGCACCGCCATGTTAATTTCAGCAACAGCATCATTGCGGGCGGCAAGGATGACCCGGCTGCTAAAGTATTCCTGATTTGCATGTTCAGTAATATCTGCAACACCATCATAAATTGTGTTTAGAAGTTCTTCCACCGTGTTATTATGGACAACCATAGACGATGGACACTGGACGTGGTCGTCGTCAAATTTTTCCAGCCGATCTTCTTTAAGTGCTAAAAACCAATCTGCGAAAGTGCGATTCCCAAGATTTTCAAGTCGCTCATCATTAGTTGCGCGCATGTTCTGACGCAATTTGAAAACTTTAAAACAACTCCATAGATAGGACACCTTAATCGACGCGGCAACAATATCAGGACGCATGCCTTTTGTTACAACAGGCAAATCTGGCGAAAATTGCCGCACATCACAAATTTGATTCCACCAAACGAAACGTCAGATTTATCGGTGACATCGCGAAGTGTCCGGTCGACGGCCTTGAACGCAAACTTACTCATCATTGGTGCATCGTCCCAAATAATTAGCTTCGTGAGGCGTAGCATTCCTGCAAGATCACTTTGTTTGCTTATAGAGCACACAGAGTGAGGCTTCAGATTAATTGGGATCTTAAATCGAGAGTGAGCAGTGCGTCCATTATTTAAAAGCAATGCTGCAATTCCAGATGAAGCCACTGCCAGCGCAAAGTGTCCTAGACCCCGCACAGACTTGAGAAGTAAATTCTCTAAATATGTTTTGCCCGTTCCATCGGGTCCATCAATGAAAAAATACCACCTTGCTCCTTGTTGCAGGATTCAATAATCTCACGATGAATGTGAAGCTGTTCCTCGTTCAAACTCTGCACCTCTTCTTCTGCCTTTTCTTTTAACACATCTTTGCTGAATGCCAGCTGTTCTGCAATAGGCGATTTCCCTGTGGCTCTTCCATTTGATACTCAGGAGTGGGCAGACTGAAGTCAGCAAAGGTTTTCGCAAAAGAGCCAAAAGATTTGCTATCAAGTGAAGGGCCAAACTCGTGATCTGGTCAGATGACAGCTCTGCATTTCCATCCTGGCGAAGTCGGTGCGCCAAATCGTCCGATAAATGATGCTGAAAAATATCCCATAAATGGCGCGGATTAGCAGGCGGTCCATGGATTATAATTGTGACAAACAGGGATCGCAGTTTACCACCACTCTGCATCTCCGCTGCTTCTTGTAGACACTGCTCCCATTCTTTGTCGTTCTCGTACAATCCACGTGCAGCACACGCCGCCTTGAACGTCTCGTACTGCAAGCCATTATATGTTCGCAAGTCCTCGTAAGATTTTGCTCCCTTCACAGTTGTCAGCAACGTCCGTAGGAAATATCGATCCCCAGCTTTGGGGCTCACAAAATAAAGAAGACCGACACACTTTCCTCGTTTTCGCACCGTCCACTGTTTTCTGTTTATGATCCAGACAAATCGTGACGGAAAATCCAAGTAAGTTGTCTCTTGGGCATCTATGTTTAGGCGGTTGAGCTCAAACCACTGTGTGAGTGTCGTTTTACGCGCTTGCGCATTGTTCACTGCAGCCACCAAGCTCAGTTAGCGTTAAACACAACTTGTTGCTGGTCGGGCAAATGCACCTGCAGGCGTTGAATTGGAGGGTAGTAATCATGCATCTTAAAGCCAAAGATGCGCCAGCACGACTCTGGAGCTGAAACATAGCGGGCGTCAATGTATTGCTGAATTTCGTTATCATCTTGAACCACTACCGTCGTGCGATCGTCTTTGTATACATATTTGAAGACATACTTGATGGCCGAGATTGATGAACAAATCTACACGAAAACAAATCGTTACTCAATATCATAATGTTGATCGCATAAAATGAACAGGTAATATCATTTTCTTCCAACTTACCTTAACGTTAATGTGCGCATTGTACTTAGAGGATAGGTACAAATTTTGCGGCACAATCCATCGATTATAAACACGACGGCCCTTTGCATCCTCAATATATCGTCCATTGTCACGCCGTCTGTAAATCGGGTAACCGTCATGATCGGCAGAGGTCTCAGTAGCAAACACTCGAGGGTATCGCTTGCTGCACTTTCCTTCCACCATGCATGGAGCGTTGGGCTTGTCTATGCCACACGGACCATGTACCAAACAACGCGTCACCGTCTTATATGCATCAGGATGGGTGGCTGGGTCAGGAATTTCAGCCGAGATTGCCGAATCAATCTGTTGCGGCGTATGGATCTTGGAAGCCTCATCCAAGACAATGAGGATGTTCGCGTGGGGGAGACCTCTTTTCTGAAACTCAATTACCCAAACTTTGCCAACTACTGTTCCAAAAAATTTCCGCTCACTGAAGTCTCCCATGAGTTGCTTCAATTTGAGGTTGAACAATCTTGCCACCAATTCTGGTCGATCATGAGGCTGTTGCCCTGGTTCTAGCTCGGCTCTGATTTCAGGTCATTTCGGATTGCATGTAAAGGTTACGAAAAGGTCTGGTCGGCCATATTTGCGCACGATTGCCATGGCGTCCTGGTACAGCTGGCTCATCTGACGATCGCTGCCAGCAAAACTGGAGGGCAGAATCATTTTACGACCGATTTGTGCTGCATCATGATCATCCTCACTTATTGCATTTATAATCCCCGAATATAGCTCACAACGCAGGTCGCTTTGGTGACTGGAGATGAAATGCAAGCGATTTTGCTCCGTACATGCCCATGCATCAACAATATATTCTTGCAGCAAACGTCCTGCCAAGAACAAATGCTGTCCAGATGCTCGAGGATGAAGCATATAAGAATAGTATTGCATCTGAGATATCCGGCTTGATCTTCCTCTTCCACGTGCAGCAACTTCATCGTTCACGTATAAACCTTACCCATCCCCTTCTCTGTATGCAAATCCTCGCAGTGGCATCGTTGAAGTCCAACCCTGTCGCCTGTCTGGAAATAAAAGGACGTAATGTAGCGGGGTGTATGCTGAATGCAACGCTGAAATCTGCTGCATCCCACCATCATTTCGACGCTTGATTATTATGTCCCTGTCAGAGATGCTGCCGTCATGTCCGTCGCCCACCAATCTCGTCAGCAGTTGGAGTATTGTATCGTCGACGGTCATTTTAGTGAAGGCAAAGCAGGCGTAGCTCGAGATTTAAAGTACCATCGTGATGCATACGTTGACGGACTTGCTCGTACAATTGAACGTAAGGATTATCTTCTTCCAGCATTGCTTGTAGCTCCCCCATAACTCGTCGATCCAGTGACGGGAAAATCGTCATTTTTCTATTCAGGGCGGCATTGGAGTCCGCAAAGTACAGCTGAGCATCTATTTTATCTCGACTTCCATCTGGCAGTAGAGCACCCATACGATGATATAGAGCGCCCTGCAGCCTAAATGTGTATACACCTCCTTGCACAAATCGGTCATCCAATTTGGCACCAAGCGACGTGAATGACAGTGCATTGTTGTAACCCTAGCAAATGGTGTTTGCTCATGGAATAATGTGTTGAAAGGTTCCGGTGGCGGAACCAACGGTGGGATGTTAAATACCTTTCCACGTTCACAACACATCGTAAAAGTCGGGTTTCCCAGAGTTGACCCAGCTACTTTAATTCTCTCTTCAATCTAATGAAATGCTTGACACGACTGACATCTCACGTTCATTCTTTGCAACACATGACGCAGGGTTATAGCGTCTGCATCTATTATGCGACGTGCAAGGGGGACCTCTGGCTCTAATGCCCGTCGTGCAGCGTGCGCATCGCGAATAATCCGACGCTGCTCAGCAGCCACTTCTTCTGATTGTTCTGCCCTTCGTGCAGCGTGCGCATCGCGATTAATCCGACGCTGCTCTGCAGCCACTTCTTCTGATTGTTCTGCCCTTCGTGCAGCGTGCGCATCGCGATTAATCCAACGCTGCACAGCAGCCATTTCATCTGATTGCTCTGCCCTTCGTGCAGCGTGCGCATCACGATCAATCCGACGCTGCTCAGCAGCCACTTCTTCTGATTGTTCTGCCCTTCGTGCAGCGTGCGCATTGCGATTAATCCGACGCTGCTCTGCAGCCACTTCTTCTGATTGTTCTGCCCTTCGTGCAGCGTGCGCATCACGATCAATGCGACGCTATGCAGCAGCAACTTCTTCTGGTTGCTCTGCCCTTCGCGCAGCGTGTGCCTCACGAATATAGCGGAGATCTCGCATGTGCACATCATGTGATCGTGCTGCACGTCTCGCGCGCTCGGTAGTATTACGGATTTGCAATCGTGTTTCCCGCTGATAATCGGTTTCCAATGCACGTTTGCGTGTTCTTCTTTCCCGTGCTAGGCGATTTCGTCGTGACCGTGGACTCTCCATCTAATCTGCACCGACGTACAATTTTTAAGTTATGAAGTTCTGCTCACAATAACTCGGACGGACTGAATGTACAGACGTTATCATAAGATAAGACTCTATGAACAGATGAACGATTTGTAATGAAAAGGCACCGCATGAACAGTCAACAAATTACAAAAAAAACGGCCGCACGCAAAGACGGCAAATTATATTAAAAAAACACGGACCGACAGACGGACATTAATTATATTACATATAATTAATTGAGACGACTATTTTAAGGCATAAAACGTTTACCCTTCACCCATGCTAACATTGGCCCATGTTTGGAAACAAATTAAAGCATGTACCTTATATAATTTTTGAACTACATGCTGTGTTGATATGGCAGTATGTACCGATGGGTATGGAGGATGTATGTATCCATCATTTCGTCGATGTATTGTATATAAAAGCACGGGATACGAACACATGGGATATACTATATTCAATTATGGAAATCTGCTCATGTTAATATCGATGCAAAAAGCATATTCAGCCAATCCAAAATTAGGAATAATGCAAAAGTAGCCAATCCGAATGCCGGAAAAGGATCGCACGGACAGACGGACGGACGGACGGACAGTATTCTTTTATTATATAGACTAGGGTGTGTACCCGTCGTTCCGATGGACATGGTTCTATGCTAATAATACATATACCCGTCGTTCCGACGAAGCGAAAAGAAATATCGATACTGTAGGCATCTTTAAAAAACGCGGCGATTTGCTAGGGCGTTCACCTGTCGTTCCGACAAAGGTGACAGCAAACCATATATATAGATTTAATTGTATTAAAAAATTGAATTATGGTCAAACAATTTTTTGATGCTGAGATCTGTTACGGAAATTTATTTGCTTATTTGTATAAATTAAAATGGAGTTTTAAACAAATTAGGGTATTCACCCGTCGTTCTGACGGTGCGAAGTAGAGCATATAGGCATTTTAAACGCAGCGAATTGCTAGGGTGTTCACCCGTCGTTCCGACATGGGAGTAGTATAGTTAGGCATCTTAAGCGCAGCGATTTTGCTAGGGTGTTCACCCGACGTTCCGATGGACATGGTTTAATGCTATTAATACATATATAGAGGTGTTGCCGTCGTTTCGACCGATAGGTGCACAAATTTGACGCTGATCGTATATTGACTTACGTAATTGATTCGTTCAAAGGTAATGTGTATGAAGGTCAATATGTACCTGTCGTTTCGAAAGTTAGGGTATCACCCGTCGTATCAACGAATATGGTCTGCCTTTTGACCTGTAAACCCATCAACTTATACGTTAGATGATTAGATTGACTCAGGGTAAAGATGGAGATGAAGGTCAATGTGACTCTTCTATTCGTCAATTTTTTATTTGATCACCCGTCGTTCCAATAGTACGAAGTTGTATATACAGGCTTTGTAAGCGCAACAATCTGCTAGGATGTTTACACGTCGTTCCGACGGTGCATATTAGATTTTATAGGACACATAAGCGCAGTGATTTGCTTTAGTGTTCACCTGTTGGACATGCGTGCAAAATTACGCTAATAGTATATGGGCAACTTTAACGCAGCGTTTCGTTAGGGCATTCACCGGTCGTTCAAACAGTGCGAAGTAGTATATATATGCATCATTTACTTAAAATAACTGGTCGGCTAAGGTTATAGTAATGGGTATGAAAGTCAATGTGTACCCGTCGATTCGTGCATTTTCCATTTAATAATATAGCATGATATAGCATGATGGACGGAGTTATTATGAAGATTTTACTGTACAAATTTTTAGTCACGATACCCATTTCTATAAATGGATGTGTAGACGGGCACTTCTACGAAGTTGCCTCGTACTTCGAGCACACACCTTATGCACAAGCGAGGAAGCGGTTATACCGTCTTACCTTCACGTGCGAGGGTGGTTGGGAGGTTGGTCGACTGCTTAAGCAGTCGTACCACCAGTTGCCTCTCGCTTGAGCGAGAGTGCAACGAACTTCTTAACGCTTACAACACCGACGTCACGCAGAAGTTTCTCAACTTCTCGTGCGTGGTGTGCTTGTTTAAGCAAATTCAAGACTGAGATATATTTAATTAATTATAACTAAATATATGTTTAACTACTGATTGGCTATATATATATATATATATATATAGATCGGATACGCGACTCTTTAGAAGCGTATCCTGTCGCATGATCTTAAATCTAGATTTAAGCTTTCTAATGACGTCCTTCTGAGACGTCGCGATGCCTAGCTTCAACTAGCGTCATCCCTTCTTATGTGAATCCATCAATGGATATCACATTCACGAGGGTGGATCACATTTGTGTATCGCACCCAAGTGACAGGTCAAAGTAATCATGGATACTTTTAGACCAAACATTAAGTATATTACTTAATGTTTACGTGTAACTAGTTGCCCTGTTACACCATCCCCCGTTTTACACCGATGTTTACATTTTATAAAACATCGCCTAAGAGACAGAGAGACTGGCGAGCCGTTTATAAACGCGCCGCTTTAGTCTGCTCAGTACTCATGCCACCGAAACGTGGTAAGGCTGATGGGTCGCCTGCAAAGGCACCCATGCAGTCCAGCACTAAGCGCACGCGCCGCGATTTATCGCAGCCGTCGCAAAGTGCGTCAGGCACTGAGGTGGATCTTCCATCTCACGATAATGTGGATGAAGATCCATCTCTCATTGTTGACTACAATGAGACCACACCACTACCATCACCCCAAAGTGGCGATGAGCAAAGCGCATTGATGGGACATATGTCCCCATCATTTGAGGCACCCGTCCTTGAGGAAGCATCTATGCTTCCTACAAGCGAAGGTAAAACCCCGTCGTCTGCCCCTACGAGCGCAGCGACTAAGACTGAGCACGCTACTTCGAAAGGAGTAGTCGCGACTCAGTCAGATGTAACTCCTCAAGCTGATGTCTTGACAATCCATAATGGAGAGTCAGACTCAGCTGAGTGTGAGCTTAAAGCTCCACCAAGTACACCTTCGGCCTCATTAGCCCGCCGTCGCGAGGGCGGCTACGTGAGTGGTGGCTTGCAACCAATGCCACCTCCATCTGAGTGGATGCATTCAGATGGGTCTAGCGCATCGCTTTTGCAGCGTGCCACTATAGACGCTCATAAATTCTATAGCGTCTTTCCTTTGTGGAAAAGCAGGGCAAAGCACTTGGTCGTGCTTTCCCAATTCCAGTCGTGCTGCGTTCTAACGAAACAGCCGACGACTATGAATCTGAACTTCGGCGTCGTGTTACCTTGCATGAAGATGCAACGAAACAGCGGTCGCAGCGAATCAGCTTCGCCATGAAGCGTGCGCATGAAATTATGGGCGATAAGCGACCCCCAATTAATTCTCGCCACGCTTCTTCTGCTCGTCCTTCCGGACCTAGCAGAAAGAAGACAGCTGGTGCTGCTTCACATAAGCAGCCACCAGCCCAGGCACGTCAACGCGCAAAGCGTCCACAGGCTCCCACGAGTCAAAGATCGTTGGGTAACCCTTCCACTGGACAAGAATTTGGAGCTTTCGCTTCACAAACCGGTGGGCCTACAGCCTTCCAACAAGGAAGCGCGTGTTCCCATCCGTGTCCACCAACACAGGTGGCGCCCAATAGGAGTGGCGATTACGCCCACCTAATCGCGGCTGCCTACCCTGCTGCTGTTCAGTCGCAGGCTGAGTCCGCTGCGCTGAAGAGGCAGGTGACAGATCTCGAGAGTCAAGTCTCGCGACTGACCTCGGATCTGCGCGATGTGAGGACGAGGGACCGTCAGGGGTATGACCGCCTGAAGACCCGTTTGGACATCTTAGAGCGACTGGTGATGAGAGACCCGCATCCAACGCGGAGTCCTCCTCAATCGCCGAGTCCTCTATCGCCTCGTTCATACACGGGGAGCCTCTCGGCTTCCTCGTCGCCTGATCGGCCGCGACGCTCGACTCACAGTCGGCGTCACCATCGGTCTCGTTAGACCGATGCGGATATGTGATCTCTTCTGGATCAACATACCGTTTCAGACGACCCACGTAAAATACGGGGTGCGTCTTCATATACGGTGGGAGAGTGAGCCTATAATTTAGGTCTCCAACTTCTTCAACCACTGTAAAGGGCCCAATGAATCGGGGCAATAGCTTAGTAGTACCACCATGTAGTACAGAAATTGCATGTTTAGGTAGGGTAGCAGTACTTAATAGCACTTTGTCCCCCACACTAAAGTGTTCATTGTTTCTGCGACCATGCTGGTCTGCATATTGTTTTTGCTTGTCCTGTGCGCTTGCCATCGCGTCACGGACTTTACGTGTGATGGCTAATCGCTCATCCACAAAGGGCTGAGCTTCGCTCACGCTCATAGCATCCAGCTCGCCGATGACGCCTCCAAGAGGTCGTTCATGGGTCGACGCTGTTGATAACACTATAGTGTCATCATCAAGGAGCACTGGCATTTCGTGCCGTGCCTCCTCTGTGACACCTATAGGTGGCGTGACCACTGCTAAATTAGCAGTGTCAGTAAGGAAACCTTGGCCCTCTTTGGCATGTGCACCGAGCGAAGCGAGGGGCCCTCCCCCACTAAGACTCGGGCTGCGTACAAACGAGACTGGCGTTCGAGGATGACGAAGTCCGTTAATGTAAAACGGTGTTTCACCCGTACTGGCGTGAACACTGTTATTAATAGCGAACTCCACGAATGGCAATTGCTTGCTCCATTCTTTAGGAGTCGCTATTGTACGCAACACATCCGCCACGACTCGATTGGCCCGTTCTGTTTGGCCATCGGTCTGGGGATGATCAGCGGTTGACATGTGGAGCTTGCTACCCAGCAGCTCAAACACATGTCGCCAACAACCCGACGTAAACGCGGATCCCGGTCCGATACTATGGACTCGGGCATCCCGTGTAGTCGATACACGTGATCCAGAAACAAGAGGGCAGCCTCTTTTCCTGAGATCTTGGTGCTACATGGTGCCAAATGCACCATCTTGCTCATTCTGTCCACAAAGACGACGAGCCCCGTCCTGCCTTTATGGTCAGGCGGTAAGCCAAACATGAAGTCCAAACTGACCGACTTCCAACATTCAGTTGGAATCGGCAGTGGCTTCAGTGGCGCACTGTTTGAAGGTGCAGGCTTTATGCGCTGACACTCTTCACAAGAGCGAATATAGTTGTCCACCCACCGATATAGGTGGGGCCAACAAAATTCCTCTGACACTCGTAAGAATGTCTTTTCACGGCCCAGATGCCCACTAGATGGCGCATCATGGCACTCGTGAAGTATCATCAGCTTGAGATCTGTGTCATGAGGGACATAGATTCTCAAGGGATCACAGGGTGACAGTTGATGCCATAACAGGCCATCACAGTAACTAAAGCGATTAGTTTTGCTTTGAGGCGCGACGGAAGGGTAACCTTTCGTCCACCAAAATGATCCAACAGCAGGCGACAATGTTCGTCCTGACTGTAACACTCCTTGATATCGGAGGCCATTGAGCTCGTCACATGGTAGACCTTCATGGCTGCCAATGTTGACGACTCAACTTGTGCTTTCGCACGAGACACACTATCCTGGTGTCTTGCCTCGAAGTCTGGTCTGCGCGATAACGTGTCAGCCAAGACATTCGACTTACCCGGCTTATATTCAACTTTGAAATTAAATTCAGAGAAGAATGTTAGCCATCTCGCCATTCTCGGCGAGAGGTGCGGTGAATTTATAGCGGTCCGCAGTGATGCGTGATCCGTATAAACCACAAAAGGTTCGGTGCCCAAGAGGTGCACCCGAAACTTCACAAGGGCATACTTAATTGAAAGTAGCTCCTTGTCATGCACAGGGTAATTCAGCTCGGCAGCTTTTAAAAGCCGAGACTGATAAGAAATGACACGGTCAACGCCGTTGTCATCCTTCTGCATGAGCGCGCTGCCGATTACAAAATTGCTTGCATCGCAGACGACGCTAAAGGGCTTATCCGCGTCTGGCAATGCCAAGACCGGTGCCTCGACAAGAGATTGCTTCACTGAAGTGAACGCATCTTCTTGTTCCTTTGACCAAGTCCATTCTGTATCCTTTTTCAAAAGATCAGACAATGGCTTGGTCTGCTCCGCATACTTATGCAAGTAATTAGCGAGCCCAAGGAATTGGCGCAGATCCTTCACATGACGTGGGACTGGCCATTCCTTTACAGCCTTTACCTTTTCTGGGTCTGCTCGTACACCATGTGCACCTACGATGCAGCCCAGTACAGGTATCTCGGGGACCCCTATTACGCACTTTTGCAAGTTCACGTATAATTGGGCGTCACCCAGAGTCTGCAACACAGCGTCTAAATGACGCTTGTGCGACTCTATCGCGCTCAGACCGTCCTCCGCCCTACTATGCACGAATACATCGTCAAAGTAATGGGGCGCGTAGGCACGGTGCTGACGCATCACGTGAGCCACTACTCGGTTGAATGTTGCCGGAGCATTTTTCAACCCTTGTGGCATCACAAGCCACTCCCACAGCATACCGCTTGGGGTGCTTACTTCCGTTTTGGCTACATCGGTATCTCTCATGAGAACCTGATAGTAGCCATCCTTCAGATCCAACGCGGAAAAGATAGTTGACTTTACAATGGAGTTCAACAAACATCTTTCCGCGGGATCAGCGTTTGAGGCCGAATGGTGGCCGTGTTCAGCTTATTATAGACATGAACCACGTGCCATCCACCCGTGGCTTTACGCACACAGAAGGTCGGGCTGCAGTGAGGCGACTTGCTCTCACGTACATGTCCCGCCTTGGCTCGCTTGTCGAAGAACTCATCGATGTAATCGACTTGTTCCTTCGGCAACGGCCATTGCCTGGTCACACAATACTTGGTGCCAGGCTCCAGGTCAATTTCGTGCCTGATGCCCCTATCGGCCGGTAGGCGGCTCGGCACTTCTGCTGGAAACACATCACGGTGTTTCCACAGAACATCATAGAA
This sequence comes from Peronospora farinosa, assembly GCA_947646735.1. Taxonomy (NCBI): domain Eukaryota; phylum Oomycota; class Peronosporomycetes; order Peronosporales; family Peronosporaceae; genus Peronospora; species Peronospora farinosa. The sequence continues at coordinate 52,536 of CANTFK010000131.1, read as the reverse complement.
CGGGCTGTCCTTCAAGGCATCCCAGCCTTGAGCAGCGAACCGTTTCTTCTCGTCGGTTTCCAAGACGCTCTCATCCACTGTGGATGAAGAGCAACAGTCCACCACGTTCTCTTCTGGAACTGGTGCGACTATCTCGTGGATCTTTCCTTCCTTTAGTTCGGACAGGAACAGATCCCACGTCATCTCCGAGAGATTTACTATCTCCTCGGCAGATGCCAAGACAAGTTGGAGCACCTCAACTGAGGATGCCTCCGGCATTTTGTCTTCAACGGCCTCGAACAACTCGTTCGTAGGTCCGTCCTCTTGGACCGAGACTGATCCAAGGGTCACTCGTTTCGACGTGCCCTTGATCGTCTTAATACGTCTGGTGCTCGTTCTTCGAGTCACCACGACCTTTGACCTGGAAAAAGGTGTCGTTGCTATTTCAGCTAACGCACTCCTTCCAACCGCACCAGGCTCTTGGCTCTGTGCCGGTTCTTGTGGCGATTAACTTCCTCTCAGCTCACCATCAACTGCCACAGGCTCTCGGCTCTGTGCAGGACTATTGGACGCATGACTACCTGTCATCGTCCCATTCACTGTACCAGTCTTTTCGACATGAGTAGGAATATGTGTCACCTGGCTTTCCGCCAGTGCACTCCCAACTACACCACTCCTTTCGAGCTGGGTAGTTCCTGGTGTCGATTGACATACCGTCATCGCACCCTCGACTGTGTTGGACACAGCATCATCCACATAAGCTTCTCGCAAGAGCACATACTTTCCGGTGTCTTGCGTAGAGCTAGCGACTGTGCGTGTACGCCAGTCTATCCATGGTTGGTGTTTAGCCAACCAAGGCATGCCTAGGATGAGGTCATACGGACCCTCCATACCTAGCACTGTGAGCTTCTCTTTACAGGAGAAGTCACTGAAACTGAAGGCGAGTTCAACTTGAACTCCCTCCGATTTAACGAGCGCGCCGTTCGCTAAACGAACGATCGCCTCTTCTCGCTTGCCATCCTGGCAAAGCGACTCATAACTCACCGGACTCTTTTTCAGAGACGCGAGTTTCACAAAATTCTGTGATGCACTCAAATCAACAAGAAGGGTCATCACTTGGTCATAGCCTCGTACTCGAGCGCTATAGACCAAAAGGGTTGAGGTCCGACCTTTCGGAGCCTCAGGGACTATGCTACCCATTTGTTCGATCACTCTGAACTTAGGGGTAGCTTCAGAGTCCGCGACAGTAGGGCATCCCGCCCCTACTGCGCTCCCGCATTTCCCGACCCATCTTGGGCAGGTGCTGAACCCGTGCGTCGTGCACGCTGGTTTTTCGCACCTCCCTTCGGGTTGGGAGACCTTTTGCTGACTGTCTTAGCACCAGCAGCTACTTTGGCGTAGCAGCGAGCCATCATATGGCCTCGCTTGCCGCACTTGTAGCAGATCACATCTGCATTGCCTAACTCCATAGAAGTGGCATCAGACCTTTCGGTCGACGGCCTGTAATAGGCTGTCGCCGAGGCGCTGTTGTAGGATTGCTCCTCAACTAAGGCAATGTCAATTGCCTCTTCCATCGTCGCTGGCACCTTTCTGAAAAGGGCCTGACGCGATGGGCCATGCCTAAGTCCATTCATGAACGTGGCTACCTTGATACGCTCTGGTATCGGTTCCCCATTAATAGACGCCGACAGCGAACGCATCTCCTGCACAAACTCTTGCAGAGAGCGTTTCGCCTGTCGTGCTCCAAAGAAGCGCGCCATAAGCAACACTTCGTTGTTAGGCGGCTGATATATGGCGCAAATCTTTGTTTTAAAGATCGCCCATGATGGAAATGCATCAGCATTAGCCATCAGCGCAGAGTATGCCCACTCTGACGCTTTGCCACGCAAGTTGGACATGGCATACGACACCATTCTGGTTTCGTCTTCGATGAGCTGCGCCACTCCACATTGCTCCACTGCTAATAGCCAGTGAACAATCGTGTGAGGGCTAGTTCCATCGAACTTCGGAGGTTCCATCAGAATGGGCCTCGGTTAAGCAGGCCGGGAAGAGAGCGTCTCAACAGTCCTGTTGAGCGCCTCATTACGTGCCTGCTCAAGCCTAAGCTCATCCTGAGTCTTAGTGATGGACTCAGCGGTGGCTTGGCTGTTTACCTCAGACGCGTTTCTACGCTGTCCGAGCACAAACGCCTCAAATCGCTCCAATGAGCAACATGTTGCTCAGGAGGACAATGCAAGAAGTTGGCCAGGGCTTGTTCACCAAGTCCCTGCGCAATATGCTCTGCATAATCCCTATGGTGTTGGGAGAGGTGAGGGAAGTCACTCCAGTCCATATTAAGGACCATCTCAACCACACGCACGCTCAGAGAGACGGGTCGTGGGAAGGACTACTAGTGCTACCAAGTGTAGACGGGCACTTCTATGAAGTTGCCTCGTACTACGAGCACACACCTTATGCACAAGCGAGGAAGCGGTTATACCAGGTTGGTTGGGAGGTTGGTCGACTGCTTAAGCAGTCGTACCACCAGTTGCCTCTCGCTTAAGCGAGAGTGCAACGAACTTCTTAACACTAAAGCACCGACGTCACGCAGAAACTTTTCAGCTTCTCGTGCGTGGTGCGTATGTTTAAGCAAATTCAAGACTGAGCTATATTTAATGAATTATAATTAATCTTATATACTTAACTACTGATTGGCTATATATATATATAGATCGGATACGCGACTCTTTAGAAGCGTATCCTGTCGCATGATCTTAAATCTAGATTTAAGCTTTCTAATGACGTCCTTCTGAGACGTCGCGATGCCTAGCTTCAACTAGCGTCATCCCTTCTTATGTGAATCCATCAATGGATATCACATTCACGAGGGTGGATCACATTTGTGTATCGCACCCAAGTGACAGGTCAAAAGTAATCATAGATACTTTAGACCAAACATTAAGTATATCACTTAATGTTTACGTGTAACTAGATGCCCTGTTATAGGCCGAATATAATTTTCTTTATGTGTTGCCAACAGCTCTACTATGCTACTTTTAGCCTGTGTGCAACTTTTGTTAATGCCCGTCATTCTGACGGAAAGGGGCGCAATTCTACGCTGATAGCACCTTAGCTCACCATTAACCTTAGAATAGGAATGCTTACCCGTCGTTCCGACGGACATGGTGAGAAAAAGTCTGCTATAAAATCTTCGTATTCATCTTTTTAGCTTATTATATTCGCTTGTTAAAAACAAATTGATAAGAATGAAAGTTAATGTGCATGGAATTCAAGGTGTACGTGTCGACGTCGGCCAATGTATACCTGTCGTTTCGCAGATCAATGTGTACCCGTCGTTTCGACGGACACAGTAAGCAAAGTTTCTTTTGATCTTCGTACCCATATATTACTTCTATATACCCGGTTCAATATATAAATTGATGGGTATAAAGGTGAATGTAATCCCGTCGTTTCGTACTGTAGAATGTCCGGTTGACTCAGGTAAATGAATAAGTATGAAGCATTACATGTGAGTCGATTCGCTTATTGTAACTGAATCCGCTTGAACTTGCTAACTGCGCTTGCTTTTGCAATTTTTATAGTGTATTAGTTGAGACGGAGCCCATGTTTTGACTAACGAATCGAAAGCATGTGTCTCATCTACTCTTTTAAAAAAGCTGTGTTTATTATTGCAATATATAATGGTGAATATGAACATTTAAGTGTGCCATCGTTTCGTATATACATTTTATAGATAGAGCAACGACATAAGGACACCCGGGGATGGACTAAATTCTATAATGGAATTCTGCTCACGTAACAATATATTCAATATGCAGATACAATACATATGGGCCACATCACTTATTGTAAGCAATTCAATACAACCTGATGAAAACGCTTGCTTTTGCCAACTTTGTAGTGTATTATAAAGCACTGAGCCCATGAATTAAAACGATTATAAAGCAGTGTCTCATCTAATATTTATAAATAAGCTGTATTTATATAAAATATGAACACGTATGTGTGCAATCGTTTCGTATATTAGTGTTATAGATAGAAGCCGACATATGGACACTCTGATATGGAGATCGCACATGTAATTATCAACACAAAAATGTAAACTATGTCAGTGGAAAATAAGCCAAAAATACAAAATCAGCCAATCCAAAATTAGCGAATAATGCAAAAGTAGCCAATCCGCATGCCGGAAAAGGATCGCCCGGACGGTTAGCCTGTAGACCTGCTCGTATTAATATGCAAAATCAGCCAATCCAAAAATTAAAATGAAACCATATATTAGCCAATCCGAATGCCAGAAAAAAATCAAACGGACGGACAGTATTCTTTTATTATATAAAAAACGTTAAAGATACGGTATTACCGAATACCGTATCTTATCGATTAGGATTCGATGAATCGAATTCGCTGTACTAAGTACATCATACCCAGATGTTTAGACGATATGTCGTCCAATAGCAAAGTCTGCATATTATTATTACTATTATAGTAATTAATCTAGTGTAGGGTACTTAGAGTAGGACTATTCATAAAATCTTAACGCATACATAAAATCAGTTCTCATTTTGAGTTTAAGATCGCAAGTCGTTCTGACTTGTTCTCTTGTGCACTTCGTGCGTTGGTTCTCTGAACCCCTAAGCTTCTAGCTTGTTCTTGCACTCTGTGCGTTGGTTCTCTGAACCTTAAGCTTATTGCTTGCTGACTAAAAGTCTCTTTCCTAGTTCCTTAGAACAGGGTGACTTTAAGTCGTTTAATTAGTTCCTCAGAACTAAGTGGCTTTTAGCCTTCACTTTATTTAGTTCTCTAGAACTAAGAGGCTTCCAGCCGAAAGTCTTCCTCTGGCTAAAGAGCTGTGCAGCTCCGCTACACTTGGTCGCACTAGTAGTCAATCCTCCACCTGAGTCTTTAAAGACTGACCCTCTGTGATGATGGAGAATCAAAAATACCTCTCTGAGGCGCAACGACTCGCGCTAGATAAATTATCTGCGTTCGTTGGGCCCGATCAAATCGAGGCCCTTTTGGCCCAAGGCCCAGAGGTCCTTAATGGTCGCCTTGAGGCCTTCATGCGTTATGAGGCAACGCTACTCAAGCAGGTCCACGACCAGGCAGCGTCAGCTTCGCCTATACAATGTATTCTGGTACCTGTGCCCGATGCAGAGCCAAAGGCTCGCCCACTTGTTTTAAACGTAAAAACCTTTACGGGGAAGGAGGGAGAAAACCTTCTCCTCTGGATCCGAGGAGTTGAAATGGCAATGGATGCCGCCATGCTTGTGTCAGATAAGCAACGAGTTGGCCTTGCCATTTCGAAGCTTGATGGAAGAGGTAGAGAGTAGGCTCTAACGAGCGCTGTATCTGTAAATGCCGCATTCCCCACATGGGAGATGCTTAAAAAGCAATTAACTTGTGTGTTTGCACCGCCTAATCAGGCTTATCGTGTGCGCTCACGCTTCCTAGCTACCCGACAGGGTAAGAACCAATTCTCGGACTATGTCTAAGAGCTGAGAACTCTCATTGCTGCTATGCAGCAAGACCCACTGGCAGAGGAAGTCCGAGTAACCATTTTTATGGAGGGACTTCGCACTGGGGTCGCCAGGACGGAGGTTTTCCGTGTCCGACCTTCGACTTTGGAGGAGGCAGTAAGCATAGCGTTTAACGCTGAATTTAATTTTAAATCTGCTCGATATGGTCTGCCCTGGTATCAATCAAATACCTCTAACAGGGCGGAACCCATGGACCTCAGCCATGCTGAAGAAGCTGAGCTTCAAGCTGCTGAGCAGCAAGGTAACATCCGTAGATATTACATGTGCGGGAGCACTAGGCACTTCCGCCCTAGCTGTCCGTTGCGAAAGCAACATTCAAATCGGCAGAGCCGGAACCCTGCTTCTAGCCAAAAGCAGGCACCGCAGGGGAAAACGTCAACTCCCAGTAGGGTGCCCCGCGCCCTACTGGGAATATACTAAGTTCTGTTGAATCTTTAGGAGGTAAAATTAAACAGGGCTTAGCCACAGGTGGTTCTGTGGATGCTCCCATGGAATAAGATTACAAGACAGGTTGTTAGTTGTGTCGGAAACCGTTAAGGGTTTTTTGAGAAACCATGGTCAATTCTAATTGACTTAGGGGCATCAGGTAATTATGTCCGACGTCGTTCCCTTGAAGGGAGTCAGCTGTATGCTGAGGCGCTAGAAGTGCAAGAGGGTGACAGTATAACCGTTCGTCTCGCAAAGTGTACGTGTCACCGTTCCTAAATTTCCGTTGAACTTAGGTGTGAAGTTCTTAGACTTCAATAGCGTTGAACGCTGTCTTGTCCTAGATTTGGACTCGAAATATGATCTCATTCTCGGTATGGCCTAGCTGGAACGCCATGAGCCGTGGATCGATTGGAGATCCAAAATCTTAGGCGCCACGCGCGATGTTCCTAGCGAAGCTTTGGAGAGTCATGAACCCACCTTCGCTAGAAAACAAAAGTGCTATTGGCGCGAGCCATTAACTGATTCAGTTAATGTGCTGGACATTGGAGTGTCTGAGTTGATAAACTCCGATGTCAACAATAATAGTGTCGAGCAGAGCTCAGTGACACCTAGTGGAACGGCACGTACTCCGTTGAGTGATACTCAAAGTAATATTGAGACACTGGATGTCGGTAATGACATCGGCTCTCGTATAGAGCAAGTTAAGGTCAATGACCTTGTTAGTGATATTGGCTGTAAATGCGATTCACTGGATGTCGGTAATGACATCGGCTCTCGTATAGAGCAAGTGAAGGTCGATGACCTTTTTAGTGTAGTCACTGGTACTAGTGACCCACTGGATGTCGATAGTGACATCGGCCCTCGCATAGGGCAGGTTAAGGTTAAGGTATATGTTGACCTGGGGGATGATGGTATCCCAAGTACTTTGAAGAGTACGGTCTCGTCAGTGAGACGGCAGCGTCGCCAGATGGCGGCTGCGAGACGCAAAGCGTCTGTTTTATCGCATAATAATGTCAGTGACCAGTTGTACACCTTGGTCAACGGAGTGACAGGTGATGTAGATGGTGAGGTTGACCTTGAGGACCTCCCATCATTAAACGATCTCTTACAGCTAGACGAAATGTCTGTGAATGAGTTTCATCAAGCCTTGAAGGCTGTTAATCTATCCGATATGGTGGTCATTCGACATAACCTCGAGCTGAACTCATCCTCGGTTATCGATGAAGCAGTCCTTGAAGATACAAAGGCGGCACTAAGTGCACGTAGTGAAGCATCTATTCTAAAATATCCTTCAGATCCCTACTATTCTTTAGTTAAGAAATATCAGGACGCGGTGTGTCACGATTAACCGTCGGTTCTACCGCCTGATAGGGGTGTACGTCATGAAATTGACTTAATTCCCGGAGCCAAATTTGCGTAACACGGCAGTGGACTTTACTCAAAGAACAGTGTGACGTCATTGACGAGTTCTTTCGTGCAAAGCACGCGGCGGGCATGGTGCGTGAGAGAAAATCTTCGCACTCGACACCCACTTTCTGTGTTAAGAAACCAAATGGTAAATGGCGTATCGTTCATGCTTATAATAAGCTCAATGCGGCCACTATACCTGCACAGACACCGATACCTAGAAAGGATGTTCTTCAGAACAATATGATCGGTTGTACCATGTACAGTGCGCTCGACTTAGTCGATGGTTATTACCAATTGCTCATGCGAGCTAGTGATATTTCGCTCACTGCGGTTAGTTTTCCGAGCGGTATGCTCTGGGAGTGGTTAGTGATGCCCCAAGGGCTATCTAATGCTCCGGCTACGTTTAACCGTTTGGTGACGCAATTGTTTCGACCCCATCGAAGTTATGCACAGACGTATTTTGATGACATTTTTGTCCATAGCCGAGCTGAACATGGGCGGTCAGATATTGAGAACCATATAGTTCATATACGAGCCGTGCTCGGGTGCATGCGCACAAATGAATTATATGCTAATGCATCGAAGTGTATATTCGGGGCCGAAGAGATTCCCTTTCTAGGTTGCTTCATTGGAAAACAGGGCCTAAGAGCGGATCCCGCTAAGGTCAAAGCCATAGTCGATTGAACTGTTCCACAGTCTCAAAAGGACTTGCGTAAATGGCTTGGCCTTGCCAATTACTTACACAAGTACAGCGAGAACTACGCTGATATGGCTCGGCCATTATCCAATCTCCTAAAAAAGGATGTGGAATAGCGTTGGCATGCCGAGCACGAGGATACTTTTCAATCGGTGAAGGCTAGCCTTTTTATGCTCCTATTTTTACTTTGCCAGATCCTGGCCGACCGTTTAGCGTCGTCTGTGACGCGTCTAATTTTGCCATTGGCAGTGCTCTGTTACAATCAGATGATGAAGGCCGTGAGCGTGTAATCGCTTTTGAATTTCGCCAGCTGAAAGCTGCAGAGAAAGCTGCCCAGTTCATGACAAAGCGCTACTTGCGATGAAGTATGCCCTAGTTAAATTCAGAGTTCATCTGCTGGGCTCAAAGACTTTTGTGAACTATACCGATCATGCGTCTTTACGCACTGCGACTCAGTCGCCGCATCTCTCGCAGAGAATGGCCAGATGGCTGTCATTCTTTGCCGAATAAATTTCGAGGTAAAATATAAGCCGGGCAAGCAAAACGCTTTGGCTGATGCGTTGTCACGCAGACCTGATTATGAGCTTGCTCATGTGACGACGTTGTCGTCTTCTATCATTGATCTCATTCGATCGGCGTATGCTAAAGATGATCACTGTATAGCGTTGCTACATGCTCTTGGCAGTGAGGAGTTTAAAGACTCGAACATTAAATTGTCGGCACGATTGCGTGCAAGCCTCCATCGATATTCTATCGATGGGGGGCTGTTGTACTATCGTACAGATGTAGCGGATCCTCCGCGTATAGTGGTTCCTCATGAGGAGGACCTGAAGTATCGTATCCTCTATGAGGTACATGACACCGCCATCGAAGGTCATTTGGGTCGTGAAAAGACCTATGGGGTAGTATGCCAAAGTTATTGGTGGCCCAAATTATATAAATGGGTAAGCACATATATGCGTACGTGTGAAACGTGTCAACGGGTACAACCCTCACCCCATTCGGCAGCTTCGCTGGCTAGTTTGCCTATTCCCACTGGGTGCTGGAAGTCCATTAGTACGACTTTGTATTTGGCCTACCGAAAGATTCGCATGGCAATACAGGTATTGTGGTCTTTGTTGACCGTTTGAGCAAGATGGCTCACTTAGCGGCTGTGCCAGATTCGATCGATGGTGTGGGTACAGCGGAGCTGTTTATCGATCGAGTGTTTCGCCAACATGGCTTGCCAGTTGCAATTGTTTCTGATCGTGATCCTCGTTTTACGAGTAGATTTTGGAAGTCCGTCTGCCAGGTGCTGGGCACCCGATTGTACATGTCCACAGCGGATCATCTGCAGACAGATCGTCAAACTGAACGCGTTAATCGCGTTGTTGAAGATATCCTCCTCAGCGTTTGTGCTGAAACGCCTAAGCGTTGGAGCTCTATGGTCCCTGTAGTCGAGTCTGCACTCAATAACTCTGTGCACGCCTCTACCGGCTACACTCCGTTCTATGTGAATGGTCTCACGCACCCAAACGTTCCGATAGCGCTACCGCTGAGTGGTTCAGGGCTTGGTGGGGGAGAGGTTGCCGATCGGCTTGCTTATGTCAGCCCTAATACTATTAAGAAACTGGTAAATGCGTTTCTCGCAACGCAACTAAACTCCTTACGACATGTGCAAGATGAAATGGCTGATAGTCAAGATAAACAAAAAGAATATGCAGATGCTAAAGGCAGAAGTTGTATTAATGATTATGAGGTCGGAGACCAAGTATTACTAAACGCTAAAAATCTACCTAGCAATGTAGTATCCGCTGTTATTTAAGACGAAGTTGCGTCCGCGCTTTATTGTACCCTTTACGGTCGTGGCCAAGAAAGGCTTAGCGTATACGCTTAATTTGCCGCGCAAATTGCGTACACATCCCGTGTTTTACGTCGGCATGCTGAAACCATATCGGAAGCCGTCCCAAATAGACCCTAAGGCGCTCGCGCCGAGTTCATCGGCATTGTCGCGGGGCGAATCATCTGCACTAACAGGTCAATCTGACCCTGCACTCGGGTTCAGCTCTCTTCCAGCGACTCAAGACGGGAGTTCATCGACTGCACAGTATCACGGATAGACCGCACCTATTGAAGGAGCTCGACGTGAGCTTGTGCCGATACACCGGCCTCCTACGGCTTTGCTTGATGAACAGGAAAACCTTCAGTTCCATGTGGAGCGTCTACTGCAGAAGCGTCGCCGCCATGGTCAAAACCAGTATCTGGTAAAGTGGCGGGGTTATCCCGAGTCGTGGAACTCATGGTAGTTTGAGATTCCCCTTCGGAAGGATTGCTCATACACCGTGTGCTTTTTTGAGCGTCGTGCGCAGGGCCAACCTGTTGGGGATGACGCTTCTCACCAGTAGTGGTGGGGGTAGGCGGGTTAGCGGCCTCGGGCTGTCGTGAACTCGCGGCTGCAGGGGTAGCCGAAACATTGGGCTGCTGGGCAGCAGGCGCATAATGCGTTCGTTGGGATTTCAATTTCCCCCGGGCCTTCAATTTAGCGTAATCATAACGCATCTTCCGCTCAAGTCGAACATCTGCCACATCGGCACTTGCCCGTAGGGCCCACATGCTGCTTAAACGTCGCGCAAAATGCGCCCAGCGGCTGAAAGCCGTGTCTTCTTCTTCCTCGGTTTCCCCCGCGAACAGAAGGATGGGAACGCCCTTATGGGAGGGACTGGCGCACCGCGCACTTGCCTGTTGAGGCGTTCCAAGTATTGAATTTGCGTAGTAATATGAGTTTCCAGATATCGTTGTTGAAGGGCCGTTCGCGTGGCAACATCCTCAGGTGAAATGGCCTCAGGCCCAATGGCCCAGCCAGAAAGGGAATGCCCAGATGCCTCCTTTAGGCGTTCTTCCACTGTAGGTGGTTTGAGCCTATACTGTCGGTGGTCCTGAAGCCTCGCCATATTCTTCGTTCGGCGATTGGCGCCTTCCTCTTGATCAATGGTCTGCTGTTACTGCTCGTCGAGTGGGTTGGTAACCGTCGCCGTTGACGATACGTCAGGCGGGTCACGTAACGCTGTTAGCGCATCTGCAGCACCACGTTCAGGGAACGGATTCGGTCTCATCTTTACTCGTAATGGTAATTAGCGGGGACCCATCGGGTCCCACAAAGACACGTTTGTAATCAACCACTTCGTCAAGGTCGCCTTCGATGAGGTCCCGTCGAGTCTGTGACTCAGTGCCAGGAGGCGTCATGTTATGTGCCGTGGATAAACCGTAAAGTTTTAACGTTAGCTAAAGCACTTCCTCTAAGAGACAAGATGTCGAATGACATTCTATGGGAACGTCAGTCTGGTAAGGGAGAGTGTAACGGGGTTACACGACGGATGTAGCGTCCTTCCGAAAGTTTACGGTTGAAGTTTCTTCTGATTGCATATAATGCATTATTATACTTCTCTTTAGAAAGGTATTGAGTATAAGCGTTAAAGATACGGTATTACCGAATACCGTATCGTATCGATTAGGATTCGATGAATCGAATTCGCTGTACTAAGTACATCATACCCAGATGTTTAGACGATATGTCGTCCAATAGCAAAGTCTGCATATTATTATTACTATTATAGTAATTAATCTAGTGTAGGGTACTTAGAGTAGGACTATTCATAAAATCTTAACGCATACATAAAATCAGTTCTCATTTTGAGTTTAAGATCGCAAGTCGCTCTGGCTTGTTCTTTTGTGCACTTCGTGCGTTGGTTCTCTGAACCTTTAAGCTTCTAGCTTGTTCTTGCACTCTGTGCGTTGGTTCCCTGAACCTTTAAGCTTCTAGCTTGTTCTTGCACTCTGTGCGTTGGTTCTCTGAACCTTAAGCTTATTGCTTGCTGACTAAAAGTCTCTTTCCTAGTTCCTTAGAACAGAGTGACTTTAAGTCGTGTAATTAGTTCCTTAGAACTAAGTGGCTTTTAGCCTTAACTCTATTAAGTTCTCTAGAACTAAGAGGCTTCTAGCCGAAAGTCTTCCTCTGGCTAAAAAGCTGTGCAGCTCCGCTACATACACAGTAATAAAGCTTTCGTCTATAATGCTGTCAGACTCGTTTAGATTTTATTACCCACGACTCGGACTCATACCCGTGAGTAATAATTACCCATGCTTACACAATACACATGCAGATTTCGGACTAGCAGATATTTTATTAGGGAATTGCTATTTCCACCACACTATAAGTACTGCGCATATTTACTATTTCCACCACACCGATTTTTGTTAGTTTGAATAACAAAATACATCACACACACCACCTCACCACACCACCACACCATGTTCTGTACTGATTGTGTTGGGAGATTTTTAGTGCGCTTTCTACATTAAAGACCTGACTAGAAATGTTGCGGAATACAAAGGCAACTTGAGGTCTTGTGTGCTAATATTGTCATTGCAGTGCGTTTCAGTTTCCTTTTGTAGACGGGCACTTCAAAAAAGCTGCCACGTGCTACTTTGCCACACACTTTTAAGCAGCACGAAGAAGCAGTCAAGCCGTCTTACTTCCGCGTGCGGTGTTAAGGTTCCTTTGCGCCGAAGAGCTGTACACAACTGTTGCCGGTCGCCGAAACGAACCGCTAAATGTAACAGGGCATCTAGTTATATGTAAACATTAAGTAATATACTTAATGTTCGGTCTAAAAGTATCCATGATTACTTTGACCTGTCACTTGGGTGCGATACACAAATGTGATCCACCCTCGTGAATGTGATATCCATTGATGGATTCACATAAGAAGGGATGACGCTAGTTGAAGCTAGGCATCGCGACGTCTCAGAAGGACGTCATTAGAAAGCTTAAATCTAGATTTAAGATCATGCGACAGGATACGCTTCTAAAGAGTCGCGTATCCGATCTATATATATATATAGCCAATCAGTAGTTAAGTATATAAGATTAATTATAATTCATTAAATATAGCTCAGTCTTGAATTTGCTTAAACATACGCACCACGCACGAGAAGCTGAGAAAGCTTCTGCGTGACGTCGGTGCTTTAAGTGTTAAGAAGTTCGTTGCACTCTCGCTTAAGCGAGAGGCAACTCGTGGTACGACTGCTTAAGCAGTCGACCAACCTCCCAACCACCCTCGCACGCGAAGGTAAGACGGTATAACCGCTTCCTCGCTTGTGCATAAGGTGTGTGCTCGTAGTACGAGGCAACTTCATAGAAGTGCCCGTCTACACTTGGTAGCACTAGTAGTCCTTCCCACGACCCGTCTCTCTGAGCGTGCGTGTGGTTGAGATGGTCCTTAATATGGACTGGAGTGACTTCCCTCACCTCTCCCAACACCATAGGGATTATGCAGAGCATATTGCGCAGGGACTTGGTGAACAAGCCCTGGCCAACTTCTTGCATTGTCCTCCTGAGCAACATGTTGCTCATTGGAGCGATTTGAGGCGTTTGTGCTCGGACAGCGTAGAAACGCGTCTGAGGTAAACAGCCAAGCCACCGCTGAGTCCATCACTAAGACTCAGGATGAGCTTAGGCTTGAGCAGGCACGTAATGAGGCGCTCAACAGGACTGTTGAGACGCTCTCTTCCCGGCCTGCTTAACCGAGGCCCATTCTGATGGAACCTCCGAAGTTCGATGGAACTAGCCCTCACACGATTGTTCACTGGCTATTAGCAGTGGAGCAATGTGGAGTGGCGCAGCTCATCGAAGACGAAACCAGAATGGTGTCGTATGCCATGTCCAACTTGCGTGGCAAAGCGTCAGAGTGGGCATACTCTGCGCTGATGGCTAATGCTGATGCATTTCCATCATGGGCGATCTTTAAAACAAAGATTTGCGCCATATATCAGCCGCCTAACAACGAAGTGTTGCTTATGGCGCGCTTCTTTGGAGCACGACAGGCGAAACGCTCTCTGCAAGAGTTTGTGCAGGAGATGCGTTCGCTGTCGGCGTCTATTAATGGGGAACCGATACCAGAGCGTATCAAGGTAGCCACGTTCATGAATGGACTTAGGCATGGCCCATCGCGTCAGGCCCTTTTCAGAAAGGTGCCAGCGACGATGGAAGAGGCAATTGACATTGCCTTAGTTGAGGAGCAATCCTACAACAGCGCCTCGGCGACAGCCTATTACAGGCCGTCGTCCGAGAAGTCTGATGCCACTCAGGCAATGCAGATGTGATCTGCTACAAGTGCGGCAAGCGAGGCCATATGATGGCTCGCTGCTATGCCAAACTTGCTGCTGGTGCTAAGGCAGCCAGCAAGAAGGATCCCTACCCAAAGGGAGGTGCGAAAAAACCAGTTTGCACGACGCACGGGTTCAGATTCTACCCCCGATAGGTCGGGAAATGTGGGAGCGCAGTAGGGGCGGGATGCCCTACTGTCGCGGACTCTGAAGCTACCCCTAAGTTCAGAGTGATCGAACAAATGGGTAGCATAGTCCCTGAGGTTCCGAAAGGTCGGACCTCAACCCTTTTGGTCTATAGCGCTCGAGTACGAGGCTATGACCAAGTGATGACCCTTCTCGTGGATTCGGGTGCATCACAAAAATTTGTGAAACTCGCGTCTCTGAAAAGGAGACCGGCGAGTTATGAGTCGCTTTGCCAGGATGTCAAGCGAGAAGAGGCGATCGTTCGTTTAGCGAACGGCGCGCTCGCTAAATCGGAGGGAGTTCAAGTTGAACTCGCCTTCAGTTTCAGTGACTTCTCTTAAAAAGAGAAGTTCACAGTGCTAGGTATGGAGAGTCCGTATGACCTCATCCTAGGCATGCCTTGGTTGGCTAAACACCAACCATGAATAGGCTGACGTACATGCACAGTCGCTAGCTCTACGAAAGACACCGGAAAGGATGTGCTCTTGCGAGAAGATTATGTGGCTGATGCTGTGTCCAACACAGTCGAGGGTGCGATGACGGTATGTCAATCGACACCAGGAACTACCCAGCTCGAAAGGAGTGGTGTAGTTGGGAGTGCACTGGCGGAAAGCCAGGTGACACATATTCCTACTCATGTCGAAAAGACTGGTACAGTGAATGGGACGATGACAGGTAGTCATGCGTCCAATAGTCCTGCACAGAGCCGAGAGCCTGTGGCAGTTGATGGTGAGCTGAGAGGAAGTTAATCGCCACAAGAACCGGCACAGAGCCAAGAGCCTGGTGCGGTTGGAAGGAGTGCGTTAGCTGAGACAGCAACGACACCTTCTTCCAGGTCAAAGGTCGTGGTGACTCGAAGAACGAGCACCAGACGTATTAAGACGATCAAGGGCACGTCGAAACGAGTGACCCTTGGATCAGTCTCGGTCCAAGAGGACGGACCTACGAACGAGTTGTTCGAGGCCGTTGAAGACAAAATGCCGGAGGCATCCTCAGTTGAGGTGCTCCAACTTGTCTTGGCATCTGCCGAGGAGATAGTAAATCTCTCGGAGATGACGTGGGATCTGTTCCTGTCCGAACTAAAGGAAGGAAAGATCGACGAGATAGTCGCATCAGTTCCAGAAGAGAACGTGGTGGACTGTTGCTCTTCATCCACAGTGGATGAGAGTGTCTTGGAAACCGACAAGAAGAAACGGTTCGCTGCTCAAGGCAGGGATGCCTTGAAGGACAGCCCGTTCTATGATGTTCTGTGGAAGCACCGTGACGTGTTACCAGCAGAAGTGCCGAGCCGCCTACCGGCCGATAGGGGCATCAGGCACGAGATTGACCTGTAGCCTGGCACCAAGTATTGTGTGACCAGACAATGGCCGTTGCCGAAGGAACAAGTCGATTACATCGATGAGTTCTTCGACAAGCGAGCTAAGGCGGGACATGTACGTGAGAGCAAGTCGCCTCACTGCAGCCCGACCTTTCTGTGTGCGTAAAGCCACGGGTGGATGGCACGTGGTTGATGTCTATAATAAGCTGAACACGGCCACCATTCGGTCTCAAACGCTGATCCCGCGGAAAGATGTTTGTTGAACTCCATTGTAAAGTCAACTATCTTTTCCGCGTTGGATCTGAAGGATGGCTACTATCAGGTTCTCATGAGAGATACCGATGTAGCCAAAACGGAAGTAAGCACCCCAAGCGGTATGCTGTGGGAGTGGCTTGTGATGCCACAAGGGTTGAAAAATGCTCCGGCAACATTCAACCGAGTAGTGGCTCACGTGATGCGTCAGCACCGTGCCTACGCGCCACATTACTTTGACGATGTATTCGTGCATAGTAGGGCGGAGGACGGTCTCAGCGCGATAGAGTCGCACAAGCGTCATTTAGACGCTGTGTTCTGTGTCCAGTCCCACGTCATGTGAAGGATCTGCGCCAATTCCTTGGGCTCGCTAATTACTTGCATAAGTACAGCAAGAATTATGCGGAGCAGACCAAGCCATTGTCTGATCTTTTGAAAAAGGATACAGAATGGACTTGGTCAAAGGAACAAGAAGATGCGTTCACTTCAGTGAAGCAATCTCTTGTAGAGGCACCGGTCTTGGCATTGCCAGACGCGGATAAGCCCTTTAGCGTCGTCTGCGATGCAAGCAATTTTGTAATCGGCAGCGCGCTCATGCAGAAGGATGACAGCGGCGTTGAACGTGTCATTTCTTATCAGTCTCGGCTTTTAGAAGCTGCCGAGCTGAATTACCCTGTGCATGACAAGGAGCTACTTTCAATTAAGTATGCCCTTGTGAAGTTTCGGGTGCACCTCTTGGGCACCGAACCTTTTGTGGTTTATACGGATCACGCATCACTGCGGACCGCTATGAATTCACCGCACCTCTTGCCGAGAATGGCGAGATGGCTAACATTCTTCTCTGAATTTAATTTCAAAGTTGAATATAAGCCGGGTAAGTCGAATGTCTTGGCTGACACGTTATCGCGCAGACCAGACTTCGAGGCAAGACACCAGGATAGTGTGTCTCGTGCGAAAGCACAAGTTGAGTCGTCAACATTGGCAGCCATGAAGGTCTACCATGTGACGAGCTCAATGGCCTCCGATATCAAGGAGTGTTACAGTCAGGACGAACATTGTCGCCTGCTGTTGGATCATTTTGGTGGACAAAAGGTTACCCTTCCGTCGCGCCTCAAAGCGAAACTAAATCGCTTTAGTTACAGTGATGGCCTGTTATGGCATCAACTGTCACCCTGTGATCCCTTGAGAATCTATGTCCCTCATGACACAGATCTCAAGCTGATGATGCCATGATGCGCCATCTAGTGGGCATCTGGGCCGTGAAAAGACATTCTTACGAGTGTCAGAGGAATTTTGTTGGCCCCACCTATATCGGTGGGTGGACAACTATATTCGCTCTTGCGAAGAGTGTCAGCGCATAAAGCCTGCACCTTCAAACAGTGCGCCAATGAAGCCACTGCCGATTCCAACTGAATGTTGGAAGTCGTTCAGTTTGAACTTCATGTTTGGCTTACCGCCTGACCATAAAGGCAGGACGGGGCTCGTCGTCTTTGTGGACAGACTGAGCAAGATGGTGCATTTGGCACCATGTAGCACCAAGATCTCAGGAAAAGAGGCTGCCCTCTTGTTTCTGGATCACGTGTATTGACTACACGGGATGCCCGAGTCCATAGTATCGGACCGGGATCCGCGTTTACGTCGGGTTGTTGGCGACATGTGTTTGAGCTGCTGGGTAGCAAGCTCCACATGTCAACCGCTGATCATCCCCAGACCGATGGCCAAACAGAACGGGCCAATCGAGTCGTGGCGGATGTGTTGCGTACAATAGCGACTCCTAAAGAATGGAGCAAGCAATTGCCATTCGTGGAGTTCGCTATTAATAACAGTGTTCACGCCAGTACGGGTGAAACACCGTTTTACATTAACGGACTTCGTCATCCTCGAACGCCAGTCTCGTTTGTACGCAGCCCGAGTCTTAGTGGGGGAGGGCCCCTCGCTTCGCTCGGTGCACATGCCAAAGAGGGCCAAGGTTTCCTTACTGACACTGCTAATTTAGCAGTGGTCACGCCACCTATAGGTGTCACAGAGGAGGCACGGCACGAAATGCCAGTGCTCCTTGATGATGACACTATAGTGTTATCAACAGCGTCGACCCATGAACGACCTCTTGGGAGCGTCATCGGCGAGCTGGATGCTATGAGCGTGAGCGAAGCTCAGCCCTTTGTGGATGAGCGATTAGCCATCACACGTAAAGTCCGTGACGCGATGGCAAGCGCACAGGACAAGCAAAAACAATATGCAGACCAGCATGTTCGCAAAAACAATGAACACTTTAGTGTGGGGGACAAATTGCTATTAAGTACGGCTACCCTACCTAAACATGCAATTTCTGTACTACCTGGTGGTACTACTAAGCTATTGCCCCGGTTCATTGGGCCCTTTACAGTGGTTGAAGAAGTTGGAGACCTAAATTATAGGCTCACTCTTCCACCGTATATGAAGACGCACCCCGTATTTTACGTGGGTCGTCTGAAACGGTATGTTGATCCAGAAGAGATCACATATCCACATCGGTCTAACGAGACCGATGGTGACGCCGACTGTGAGTCGAGCGTCGCGGCCGATCAGGCGACGAGGAAGCCGATAGGCTCCCCGTATACGAACGAGGCGATAGAGGACTCGGCGATTGAGGAGGACTCCGCGCTTGACGCGGGTCTCTCATCACCAGTCGCTCTAAGATGTCCAAACGGGTCTTCAGGCGGTCATACCCCTGACGATCCCTCGCCCTCACATCGCGCAGATCCGAGTTCAGTCGCGAGACTTGACTCTCGAGATCTGTCACCTGCCTCTTCAGAGCAGCGGACTCAGCCTGCGACTGAACAGCAGCAGGGTAGGCAGCCGCGATTAGGTGGGCGTAATCGCCACTCCTATTGGGCGCCACCTGTGTTGGTGGACACGGAAGGGAACACGCGCTTCCTTGTTGGAAGGCTGTTGGCCCACCGGTTTGTGAAGCGAAAGCTCCAAATTCTTGTCCAGTGGAAGGGTTACCCAACGAGCTTTGACTCGTGGGAGCCTGTGGACGCTTTGCGCGTTGACGTGCCTGGGCTGGTGGCTGCTTATGTGAAGCAGCACCAGCTGTCTTCTTTCTGCTAGGTCCGGAAGGACTAGCAGAAAAAGCGTGGCGAGAATTAATTGGGGGTCGCTTACCGCCCACAATTTCATGCGCACGATTCATGGCGAAGCTGATTCGCTGCGACCGCTGTTTCGTTGCATCTTCATGCAAGGTAACACGGCGCCGAAGTTCAGATTCATAGTCGTCGGCAGCTTCGTCAGAACGCAGCACGACTGGAATTGGGAAAGCACGACCAAGTGCTTTGCCCTGCTTTTTCCACAAAGGAAAGACGCTATAAAATTTATGAGCGTCTATAGTGGCACGCTACAAAAGCGATGCGCTAGACCCATCCGATTTCATCCACTCAGATGGAGGTGGCATTGGTGGCAAGCTACCACTCACGTAGCCGCCCTCGCGACGGTGGGCTAATGAGGCCGAAGGTGTACTTGGTGGAGCTTTAAGCTCACACTCAGCTGAGTCTGACTCTCCATTATATATTGTCAAGACATCAGCTTGAGAAGTCACATCTGACTGAGTCGCGACTACTCCTTTCGAAGTAGCGTGCTCAGTCTTAGTCGCTGCGCTCGTAGGCGCAGACGACGAGGCGTTACCTTCGCTTGTAGGAAGCATCTATGCTTCCTCAAGGACGGGTGCCTCAAATGATGGGGACATATGTCCCATCAATGCACTATGCTCATCGCCACTTTGGGGTGATGGTAGTGGTGTGGTCTCATTGTAGTCAACAATGAGAGATGGATCTTCATCCACATTATCGTGAGATGGAAGATCCACCCCAGTGCCTGACGCACTTTGCGACGGCTGCGATAAATCGCGGCGCGTGCGCTTAGTGCTGGACTGCCTGGGTGCCTTTGCAGGCGACTTATCAGCCTTACCACTTTTGGTGGCATGAGAATTAAGCAGACTAAAGCGGCGCGTTTATAACGGCTCGCCAGTCTCTCTGTCTCTTAGGCGATGTTTTACAAAATGTAAAAATCGTTCTAAAACAAGGGATGGTGTAACAGGGCCTCTAGTTACACGTAAACATTAAGTAATATACTTAATGTTTGGTCTAAAAGTATCCATGATTACTTTTGACCTGTCACTTGGGTGGATACACAAATGTGATCCACCCTCGTGAATGTGATATCCATTGATGGATTCACATAAGAAGGGATGACGCTAGTTGAAGCTAGGCATCACGACGTCTCAGAAGGACGTCAGTTGCGATCTTAAATCTAGATTTAAGATCATGCGACAGGATACGCTTCTAAAGAGTCGCGTATCCGATCTATATATATATATATAGCCAATCAGTAGTTAAGTATATATTTAATTATAAGTAACTAAATCTTGAATTTGCTAAATCAAAAGCACCACGCACGAGAAGTTGAGAAGCTTCTACGTGACGTCGGTGCTTTAGTGTTAAGAAGGTCGTTGCACTCTCGCTTAAGCGAGAGGCAACTGGTGGTACGACTGCTTAAGCAGTCGACGGACCTCCTAACACCCTTGCACGCGAAGGTAAGACGGTCTAACCGCTTCCTCACTTGTGCATAAGGTGTGTGCTAGTAGCACGAAGCAACTTCGTAGAAGTGCCCGTGTGGTGGAGCGGGGTTCACAAAATTTCTGATGTGATCCCAACTCTCCACTGGCGCCCAGAAAACCGACTAACGGAGGGGGTACTCCGTTTCCGTGCAACTTTCCTTCCTCACCTTGTGTACCCGTCGGTAGGGCAAGTAGCACTCTTCTCGGTGGACTTGAGTCGATGCTGAACTTAACCGTTTTTGGGATAGGTTGGGGTCGACCGTGCGGAAATCTTTACGCGGTCGAGGGGTTCTTGTAGGTGCTCTATCTGAGTCACCCTGATCTCTCTTGAGATCGCCTTGTCCAAAGATGTAGATACTTGATCCACTTGATATACTTGATCTTCTGACCACTTGAGCCGTCTCGCGATCTTGTACCTTGTCCTTTTCTTGTTGTGCTGCGTTTAATCGCAGGGGGAGTTGTTTGTTTGTAAGAGGTCTTGTAATCCCTGGCCAAACAATCCAGGGATATCACTTGTCTTAGCGTAACAGAAGCTCTTGAGTCGTCGGGGGTCCAAAGGTATCCCACCCGGAAGAGAAGCTTGCGTGTCTTAGAAGTAAAATCGAACTCTGTTTAATGTTAACCAATCACATACCAAAACCTACGATTCTGCCTATCTGTAAACTAGGATCTACTGCCACGTGTTGCCCTTTCGAAAAAATCAGATCTCAATGTGTGGACCACATATATCGGATCGCGGTCGACGGATCGCTATGACGGATCGCGGTCACGGATCGCTATGGCAGATCGCGGTCGATCGACAAGGTGTGGACCATATTTAGTATTGGGCGATCCACACTTTTCGAAATATTGCTCCTTCGCTTCTCCACAGTCGCGCACACTTTGCGCAATTCCACTATTCCACATTCACTTATAATCCGTACAAATTCAATCCATCCAATTGGAATAGTCGATACTGGAATCCAGTATAATCCCAACGTTGATCTATTCCATGATAATCAAATATAATTCGGAATTGTGATCCATGCCATGTATCTTCACCTTAAGTATATTTAAATCCATATCATCAATCGTCTTCGATACCATTGATCCCTTCTTCATTCGTTTATTGAACAATCAAATAAACGATCTTGGATCATTGGTACTTTTCCATTCGATCATCCATGAATTGAGATCGACTTCACCACACCCAATAAGTCATTTTATTAAGTGACTTAATGGGGAAAAGGGATCCAACCGTTATGAGAAAGGAGTCCGACCGTTATGGGAAAGTGATACACCCGTTAAGGAAAAGGGACCCAACCGTTATGGGAAAGGAATCCGACCGTTATGGGAAAGGGATCCAACCGTTATGGGAAAGGGATCCAACTGTTGGCGAGAAAAGTCCCGATAATTCGGTTCCGGATTTATCGAGAAAATTATTAAATAGACTTTGACAAAATTCTCTAATCGACTTTACCACACCCGTCTACTTAAGATCTGACTACAAATTTGCGGAATTCAAGGGCAACTTGAGGCCTCGTGTGCTAATATTGTCATTGCAGTGCGTTTCGGTTTCCTTTTGTAGACGGGCACTTCAAAATGCTGCCACGTGCTACTTTGGCACACACCTTTAGGCAGCACGACGGAGCGGTTAAGCCGTCCTACCTCCGTGTGCGGTGGTGAGGTTGGTTGGCGCCGAAAATCTGTACACAAGTGTTGCCGGTCGCCGAAACGAAGCGCGAAACAAATGAAAGAACAATGCGTCACGGAAACTGTAACAGTCTTCCCGTGAGCAGTTAGCGTTATGTAGTAAATTCAAGACTGACTTGTATTCAATATAAATAACTAAATATAAATCTAACCACTGATTGGTTGATAAGTAATGATTGGATGCCATATCGCATCTCAACGTGCGAGCTTGAATATGTTAAAGTTCGCTCAATGACGTAACTGACTGACGTCATTGGATGACGCCAAATCCCAGCTGGTCGTCATCCCCATCAATGTGAATACACCAATTGTATATCATATTCACAAGTGGATGACACACAGGTCTTTAGTACCTACGTATCTTCCTATACCTGGCCGTTAAGTATGCGATACTTAACGGGTACGTGTAACGTTTAGCCCGTTACATACAGTATCTGGCCGAAAGTCAGGCACGTATTATTCGAATCGGGATATTCAAGGATGTGCTAACATTAGCGTCATCTAGTCGAGGAACTACTGCGCTGCATGAGATTTCTGTTGAACTAGATAAAATATATTAAAGAAAGAAGAGCTCACAAGAATACTTCACGCTTACAAATGTCTTGTTGGAACTCAGTTTGATAAAGAAAAAATGATGAGGTCTTTGACTTGATCAAGATTATGAAAGAAATCCATAAATTATTAAAAGTTGCGTGAGTCCAATCGATCTTAATCTGGAATGTTCAGTGCTGATTGACGCGAGTGCTGCTAAAGTCGTGGCGCGGCTTCTCAATGCAAGCATTCTGATTCTTTAACTCAAAAGATCAACGAAACCGTTGTATACGTCAATGTATTTTTCTTTGTCTTTTTACATACCTGTGAGGTCTGAGATAGCCTAATCAATCGTCTAGAAGACTACAACATTATCGTCCGTGTTTACAATGGACTTGGAAAACAAACTATTGGAGCTCACAGACTCGTGTCCGGACGCATCAAGTTAACGTTTGTACTTCGCTCTCACGCTCGGCTTGCCACTACCTCCATGTCCAACAGCGCGAATACATGCGGCTCGGTAGTATCTTTACTTTTGAAGAAGATGCAAAGTTACGAAAGTTAGCGCAATGTCGCCTTTTCGCTCCGGACATCGCTTTCCCACCCGTCGCCACTTAAATCCGGCGCGCGAGGTCAGCTACTTGCGGCAGCGCTATACAAATGGCAGTCCGCAGTGAAGAGGTTCTTCGTATTTTTAAGTGGTGTATGCCAGCCTTTAAGGCACAATCTAAGGGCAAACAAATTCACACGCAGACTTTACACGCATGATCTTATCTATTACTTTTAGGTTTATGAGATCTCTATAGCAACTTCAATTGAAGATATTACCGTTTCATATTGAGGCAGTATGACATGTGACTTTCGTACAATTTTATAGTTTTTCACTTATGTCTTTACGGCAAGCCACTACCCCTAGAAGCTCAAACTAGATCTTGCCCTTCACGCACGTCATCCAGCTCATTTTACCAGTTTGACTCGGTTTGCAGTCACATTTAGCCTTGCATTGACCCTCGTCGGTTCCGTCGATGGAGTTGCAAAATGTCTGACAGCCACCCGGAGGCTCAATTGTGTTTGCCTTGCTGTAGCATTCTCTGTAGCTACATTTTTCATCTGCCGAAGCGACCAAGTGACGACCAGAAGCGCAGCCCAGCAGCTGACGGTTCGATTGATGCCCCTGCCGCACGTATTCCGCCGTGATGTTCACATGCACGTCAAAGTCCATATGCTGCACCATGCGCTGGTACGACGGTAGCAACGTCATCTTGCCAAACCACGCGCGTAGTAAACTCTCTGTCGCCATTGTTTCCACCTTGGGCATGCGCATGCCGTGCATCACGGCCGGCAGCTTCTCTGACGTGTCCACCCAGTGCTCGAAGCCCGCGCCAACCATGAGGGTCACCTCGTCAGGCTTCAACACGGGTCGCACGCGCCGACCATCACGCGTTTGTATGATGAGACCCGACTCCGCGTAATTTTCACCGCCGGCCGACACCGATTCGAACGTGCGCTTCGTGCCGTCAGTACTAACCTTGTAAAAGGTAGGCGTGGAGAACGCGATGAACATGCCGTGGTCCTCGTGCAGCTCGAGCGTAAAGTCGTTTTCGGACGAAGGATCGGTCTGCGTGCCGGAGAAGTCGCTCATGAGTCTGCGATCGTGGAGAGATGGCGTCTCGTAGACGTGAAAGTGGTCGAGACGGACGGCATCCATTATCATTTTACGACTAGAAACGGGGCGACCGTAGCCGTCTTTCGTTATGAAGTCGGTGGCATCGAGCGTCGTGGCCACACTAAGCACCACCAGCTCGAGAAGCGACGAGAACTTGTTGTAGATGTCCTGATAGCCCGGGCACACCGCATCCGTCGTGGTGGCAGCGGCGTTGGCGGCCAGGCCCGACGGCGCGCTGATGGTGTAGCGCTTCGTACCGTCCGTGAGCGTCTTGTGAAGCAGGAAATCGGCCTCGGCTTCTTGAGCAGACATGGCGCATGCGGCGGCTGAGTCGAGATAGGAACGGCGTACATGGGCGTAGGACGGAACGTTTGCCAAGCTGATGATACCGTCCTGCTTGAGCGCGTTGAGTACTTCGTTGGGCGTGTTTCCAGTGGAGAGGTTGTCGTAGTCGAAGGTGGATATCTCGAATGCCGGCACTAGCTCTGCAAGGTTCGTGGGTATGATGCTTGACATCAGCATGGCGGCTAGACCGAGGAGCATTTTGGATACTTGGACCATAGGTAGCGGATACTATTTCTTGATGAGTGCACCTTGCAGTCAATGTAAAAGTGAAAAGATAAGATGCTGTTTTGAGTGGAAGGCAGTGTGTCCAAGATCTTTCGCCGCATTAACGGTTTGAAGTAGAACATCTTCAAGCGAACCGTGTTGCATTATAATGGGTGGAGGAGGCTCAAGTTGAACGTGATGCATAGTCACAAGTGCAGGCTTCCCGTCGGAAGTGTGCCACAGTATATTATTGATTGGGAAAATTGTATTTTATATGCTAAGTATATTATCGACTGGGACGGCATGTTTTGATGTTCTCTTAATGACAAGAAAAGGGATACAGGTCCACGAGATCTGGATTCTAGCTGTCACGGGGTTACACGACGATTGTAACATCATACCGAAAGTACATTACGATTGAAGTTTTATATTGCATATTATGTATTCTTAATACCGATCCTTTGAAAAAGGGGTATTATTATATACAAGTGATATTAGAAGGTATTAGTTATCTCTTTACAAGATTTCATGGTGACTAAAGGATGCACAGATGCAGATTTTCGCCAATTTTTCCATTTCTAAGGCCGCATTGAACTTCAGCAAGTGCTTGGTAATCGCAATTTTCATAACCGACCAAATCCGTTACGGACACATGTAAAGGAAGTAAGATGGTTGGCAGCGAAGCAACGAGGACGATCGTTTTACTCATAATAGAGTTCTTTAAAATATGCATTAATTTTTCAAATTCTTATTACTTTCGAAAACTGTTAAGTTCATTGAAGAGCAACATTTCCTTTTTTTAAACTCTGTCTTATTTACATGTGAAAATTTGAGCAAGTCTCAATTTGTGCTGTTTTTTTGAAAAATAATGGGAGTCAGGGACGACCATGGGTATATGTGTGTATATCTGGAGCTCTTATCTCTATCGGAGGAGGCTTGACTTGTGTGGCGCCACCAGTAGTTGTAAAAAACCAATGGGTATTTCAAGTTTCAAGTTCTAAGTGCTATACCGTAGGACGGTGTCACCTGTCGGATCGGCTGTCTGACAGCTTGACATGTGGGACCACGAGGAGAGGTTCGTGCAGATGGGGCAGGGAGAGACAGGGAAACAGTTTGATAAATGGGACGACCAAGTAACAGAATGACAGTTGAGACAGGGCGATACGGCTGTAATGTGGTACGAGATGGGCAGGTAAGATCAGTATCATTTAACAAGAACATGGTCAAGTTGCTGGAGTGCATGTTGAAGTATCACCAAACGAAAGTAGTGAATGATAATATATTTTACTTTTACTTCTACCTACTTCTGCGTAAGTGCTTCGTTCCTTTTCTAACAGGTCATGAGCCCACGCAAGCGCGATGCCGGGGCAGCTGCTCAAGCTGGACCCGTCTTGGTAATAGACGGTCCTAACAAGACCGCTGACAACCATTTGGATGAAAAGTCGGCAGCGCCCGTGGGGGCGATGGACCAGGTGCTGGCTATGCTCGGGGACCTATCCGAACGAATATATCGGATGGAGGTTTCGCAGAAAAGGCAAGCAGGCAAGACCAAAAGGGTCACCGGAATCAATTTTTGGTTCGGCCCTGGGAATGGGAGCGGGATGACTCTTCATGCTTTGGAGTGTACCCCTCCTCCCAAAAAGTCCCCGAACGTGTCGCCAGCGACGAACTTCGGGGCAAGACGTCACAATCAAGTGAATATTGATGGACGATCCGCGGATCCTGTTGAAGCGGACTTCAATATGGGTACGGGACCTGGACCTGTACACCACAGGCAGGAGATGCCTGCGGGCTACTATTCCGTTGCGGGTATGCCGAAAAGAATGTATGTTCATCCTGAAAAACAGGTTGCGGGCATGCCGGACGCACAGCATCGAAAGCTCGCGATACATTCCTTTGATGGCAAGGAGCTTTACCATGGTCTTGATGGTGAGTTCCTAGAATAAGGCAAGAAATTTTTTCGCCTTGTGGGTTTCGCGGACCGTGCGTGCGAATTTGCGTGGCCAAAGAATTTTAAGGTTGATGTCTGGGCCAATACCTGGCCGGCAAGGCGCAGACGTATTACCGTCGGCAGGTAGAAACTTGGTGGTCTAAAAGCCAAACCTTGGATCATGCCCTACAAAGGTTAATTTCGACCTTCAACACCAAGATCTAACCTGCACAGAGCATAAAGCTGTTCTCGGCGCCAAAGGCAGGTCTCAAAAGTTGGACGGACCTCTTTTTGTACCTGACGGCCGTGAGTGATGCGTGCGGAGGTGCGGATAGTCTAGTGCTTGACAACATCGTCCACTATGCTGATCCGCATATGCGTACGACAATGTTGTCCAGGTTGGACATGCATCACATTGATCACTTACGCCAGGCTGAAGAGCTGTCACAATTTGCACAGTCTACGGAGATCTACACCCATGCGAAGAATTAGGGCGCGATGTGGTGAATACTGATGAGCAAAGAAAGGTGCCAAACGACATAGCTAAGGCATAGGGCAAGGTATCTTCCCGGATAGTGACTACCGTACATGTTACGAGTGCGGAGAGGTGTGGCACATCAAGTCGAGGTGCCCTAAATCGAAGAAGAAAGTCTCAAGGACAAAGTACCTTTGCGATTGATAATAGTGGTGGTCTTCAAGACAACCATTGGATTCTTGACAGTGGGTCCAGCAGACATTTAGTCAATGACTTAAGTCTGCTGGTCAACCCGGTGGACTGTCAAGGTGAATGCTTGACGGAAGCCACTGATGGGGGTGTGCTGCGCGTAACCAAGCAAGGAAGTGTCGACATTGAGGTTGTCGCACTTGGAATCGTGAATACCATACGGCTCCTCGATGTTCAGTACGCCGCAAATCTCAAGCAAAATATCATATCATATGGTAAGCTCCAGGCTAAAGGAGATGTACTCGAATGTCGAGAAGGGAAGCGTGTGTTGACCTATGGGGTCCGAGGTGCACCGGGTATGGATGTTGACTCTTACAACAATGTGTTGGTTTTCGCAGTGAGGGGACCCAGTAACAAGGTCTCAAGTACATCACGAGAGGCGATAATGGCTGTACTCAACTCGCCTGAACGTGAATACGATTCGGATGTTCAAAGTGGTACATTTATGCACTTCCATCACCGTTTGGGTCATCTTTATTTTGATACCATTATCAAGATGGCCAAAGACCCGGCCTCAGATATAAGACTGACTGACATGACACGCATGAATTGTCTAGCGTGCGCTCAAGGAAAGCAAGTCAAAGGAACACAGCCGAAGAAAGACACGGGCAATAGTTCACCTATCGATGTGAAAGGTGGAATAATTTGCTCCGATCTTAATGGTCTAATGACCCCACGAGTTCGTCGTGGCAACATTTACCTGATCAATTTATTGATCATTGGTGGAACTATAACCGTGTTTTTTTGGGCAAATCTAAGGATGTTGCTGGACCAAAGTTCAAACACTTCCTTGTGAGCTTTGAATTGCAAAATCCACGTGCTACGCACTGGTGGAGGTGGTGAATAAAATACATTAGATTTGTTTTGTAAGGCGACTGGCGTCTCTCGTCAAATGTGCAAAGCCAGAAACCAAGCCAGTGATGGTAAGGCTGAACAGATGCATCGGGCCATCATAAAAATGGTACAAAGTATGCTGTTCGCCTTTAACCTACCTTTGTCTTTCTGGGGGGATGTTGCTGAATATGCGGCTTATACCCTCAACCGTAGCAGAACCCAAGTCGAACCCTGGTGGTGTATCCCCAATGAAGTTTTTGACGAAGAAGGTGCCCATGTTGAACGACATCGTGGTGTTCGGCCTGTACGGTTCAAGTTCATACAAAAACAAATCAATTGGGGAGCGCGAGAGGGCGGCCATAATTATTGTCAAAAGTGACGAGACGAAGGGGTACAAGGTGTACATTACCAAAGAAATGGTGGTCGTAGTAACTTAAAATGTACGAAACGTTGAAACAATGACGGACGAGCAGAAGAGGCATGTAAATCCTACTTGAAAAAGAGCAGTCGTCAGGAGGAGTCATTCATTGATGGTAAACTGGATGTTTAAGTAAAATCAAGGGTGAAAAAACGTGTCACTTAGAGTCGTAAAGGCAGAAGGTCCGGATGGACAAGAGAGCACCATGGTACAAGATCAATCAGCAGACAACAGGCTGAGAAACCTTTTGTTGCAGATCCTGCTGAACAATAAGATGTTGTTGATGCAATCATCGTACAAGACCCCCCACACTAAAGTGTTCATTGTTTTTGCGACCATGCTGGTCTGCATATTGTTTTTGCTTGTCCTGTGCGCTTGCCATCGCGTCACGGACTTTACGTGTCATGGCTAATCGCTCATCCACAAAGCGCTGAGCTTCGCTCACGCTCATAGCATCCAGCTCGCCGATGACGCTCCCAAGAGGTCGTTCATGGGTCGACGCTGTTGATAACACTATAGTGTCATCGTCAAGGAGCACTGGCATTTCTTGCCGTGCCTCCTTTGTGACACCTATAGGTGACGTGACCACTGCTAAATTAGCAGTGTCACTAGGGAAACCTTGGCCCTCTTTAGCATTCGCACCGAGCGAAGTGAGGGGCCCTCCCCCACTAAGACTCGGGCTGCGTACAAACGAGACTGGCGTTCAAGGATGACGCAGTCCGTTAATGTAAAACGGTGTTTTACCCGTACTGGCGTGAACACTGTTATTAATAGCAAACTCCACGAATGGCAATTGCTTGCTCCATTCTTTGGGAGTCGCTACTGTACACAACACATCCGCCACGACTCGATTGGTCCGTTCTGTTTGGCCATCGGTCTGGGGATGATCAGCGGTTGACATGTGGAGCTTGCTACCCAGCAGCTCAAACACATGTCGCCAAAAACCCGACGTAAAACGCGGATCCCGGTACGATACTATGGACTCGGGCATCCCGTGTAGTCGGTACACGTGCTCCAGGAACAAGAGGGCAGCCTCTTTTCCTGAGATCTTGGTGCTACATGGTGCTAAATGCACCATCTTGCTCAGTCTGTCTACAAAGACGACGATCCACGTCCTGCCTTTATGGTCAGGCGGTAAGCCAAACATGAAGTCCAAACTGACCGACTTCCAACATTCAGTTGGAATCGGCAGTGGCTTCAATGGCGCACTGCTAGAAGGTGCAGGCTTTATGCGCTGACACTCTTCGCAAGAGCGAATATAGTTGGCCACCCACCGATATAGGTGGGGCCACCAAAATTCCTCTGACACTCGTAAGAATGTCTTTTCACGGCCCAGATGCTCACTAGATGGCGCATCATGGCACTCGTGAAGTATCATCAGCTTGAGATCTGTGTCATGAGGGACATAGATTCTCAAGGGATCACAGGGTGACAGTTGATGCCATAACAGGCCATCACTGTAACTAAAGCGATTTAGTTTCGCTTTGAGGTGCGACGGAAGGGTAACCTTTCGTCCACCAAAATTATCCAACAGCAGGCGACAATGTTCGTCCTGACTGTAACACTCCTTGATATCGGAGGCCATTGAGCTCGTCACATGGTAGACCTTCATGGCTGCCAATGTTGACGACTCAACTTGTGCTTTCGCACGAGACACACTATCCTGGTGTCTTGCCTCGAAGTCTGGTCTGCGCGATAACGTGTCAGCCAAGACATTCGACTTACCCGGCTTATATTCAACTTTGAAATTAAATCAGAGAGGAATGTTAGCCATCTCGCCATTCTCGGCGAGAGGTGCGGTGAATTCATAGCGGTCCGCAGTGATGCGTGATCCGTATAAACCACAAAAGGTTCGGTGCCCAAGAGGTGCACCCGAAACTTCACAAGGGCATACTTAATTGAAAGTAGCTCCTTGTCATGCACAGGGTAATTCAGCTCGGCAGCTTTTAAAAGCCGAGACTGATACGAAATGACACGTTCAACGCCGTTGTCATCCTTCTGCATGAGCGCGCTGCCGATTGCAAAATTGCTTGCATCGCAGACGACGCTAAAGGGCTTATCCGCGTCTGGCAATGCCAAGACCGGTGCCTCTACAAGAGATTGCTTCACTGAAGTGAACGCATCTTCTTGTTCCTTCGACCAAGTCCATTCTGTATCCTTTTACAAAAGGTCAGACAATGGCTTGGTCTGCTCCGCATAATTCTTGCTGTACTTATGCAAGTAATTAGCGAGCCCAAAGAATTGGCGCAGATCCTTCACATGTCGTGGGACTGGCCATTACTTTACAGCCTTTACCTTTTCTGGGTCTGCTCGTACACCGTGTGCACCTACGATTCAGCCCAATACAGGTATCTCGGGGACCCCTATTACGCACTTTTGCAAGTTCACGTATAATTGGGCGTCATCCAGAGTCTGCAACACAGCGTCTAGATGACGCTTGTGCGACTCTATCGCGCTCAGACCGTCCTCCGCCCTACTATGCA
Organism: Peronospora farinosa; assembly: GCA_947646735.1. Taxonomy (NCBI): domain Eukaryota; phylum Oomycota; class Peronosporomycetes; order Peronosporales; family Peronosporaceae; genus Peronospora; species Peronospora farinosa. Next base: position 21,160 of record CANTFK010000131.1, on the reverse strand, counting down.
CGAATACATCGTCAAAGTAATAGGGCGCGAAGGCACGGTGCTGACGCATCACGTGAGCCACCACTCGGTTGAATGTTTCCGGAGCATTTTTCAGCCCTTGTGGCATCACAAGCCACTCCCACAGCATACCCCTTGGGGTGCTTACTGCCGTTTTGGCTACATCGGTATCTCTCATGAGAACCTGATAGTAGCCATCCTTCAGCTCCAACGCGGAAAAGATTGTTGACTTTCCCATGGAATTCAACAAGACATCTTTCCGCGGGATCGGCGTTTGCGCCGGAATGGTGGCCGTGTTCAGCTTATTATAAGCATGAACCACGTGCCATCCACCCGTGGCTTTACGCACACAGAAGGTCGGGCTGCAGTGAGGCGACTTGCTTTCACGTACATGTCCCGCCTTGGCTCGCTTGTCGAAGAACTCATCGATGTAATCGACTTGTTCCTTCGGCAACGGCCATTGTCTGGTCACACAATACTTGGTGCCAGGCTACAGGTCAATCTCGTGCCTGATGCCCCTATCGGCCGGTAGGCGGCTCGGCACTTCTGCTGGAAACACATCACGGTGTTTCCACAGAACATCATAGAACGGGCTGTCCTTCAAGGCATCCCAGCCTTGATCAGCGAACCGTTTCTTTTTGTCGGTCTCCAAGACGCTCTCATCCATTGTGGATGAAGAGCAACAGTCCACCACGTTCTCTTCTGGAACTGGTGCGACTATCTCGTGGATCTTTCCTTCCTTTATTTCGGACAGGAACAGATCCCACGTCATCTCCGAGAGATTTACTATCTCCTCGGCATATGCCAAGACAAGTTGGAGCACCTCAACTGAGGATGCCTCCGGCATTTTGTCTTCAACGGCCTCGAACAACTCGTTCGTAGGTCCGTCCTCTTGGACCGAGACTGATCCAAGGGTCACTCGTTTCGACGTGCCCTTGATCGTCTTAATACGTCTGGTGCTCGTTCTTCGAGTCACCACGACCTTTGACCTGGAAGAAGGTGTCGTTGCTGTCTCAGCTAACGCACTCCTTCCAACCGCACCAGGCTCATGTCTATGTGCCGGTTCTTGTGGCGATTAACTTCCTCTCAGCTCACCATCAACTGCCACAGGCTCTCGGCTCTGTGCAGGACTATTGGACGCATGACTACCTGTCATCGTCCCATTCACTGTACCAGTCTTTTCGACCTGGGTAGGAATATGTGTCACCTGGCTTTCCGCCAGTGCACTCCCAACTACACCACTCCTTTCGAGCTGGGTAGTTCCTGGTGTCGATTGACATACCGTCATCGCACCCTCGACTGTGTTGGACACAGCATCAGCCACATAATCCTCTCGCAAGAGCACATCCTTTCCGGTGTCTTTCGTAGAGCTAGCGACTGTGCATGTACGCCAGCCTATCCATGGTTGGTGTTTAGCCAACCAAGGCATGCCTAGGATGAGGTCATACGGACTCTCCATACCTAGCACTGTGAACTTCTCTTTTAAGAGAAGTCACTGAAACTGAAGGCGAGTTCAACTTGAACTCCCTCCGATTTAGCGAGCGCGCCGTTCGCTAAACGAACGATCGCCTCTTCTCGCTTGCCATCCTGGCAAAGCGACTCATAACTCGCCGGTCTCCTTTTCAGAGACGCGAGTTTCACAAATTTTTGTGATGCACCCGAATCCACGAGAAGGGTCATCACTTGGTCATAGCCTCGTACTCGAGCGCTATAGACCAAAAGGGTTGAGGTCCGACCTTTCGGAACCTCAGGGACTATGCTACCCATTTTTCTATAGCGCTAAACATTGGGGTCCGCGACAGTAGGGCATCTCGTCCCTACTGCGCTCCCGCATTTCCCGACCCATCTTGGGCAGGTGCTGAACTCGTGCGTCGTGCACGCTGGTTCTTCGCACCTCCCTTCGGATTGGAAGACCTTTTGCTGGCTGCCTTAGCACCAGCAGCTACTTTGGCATAGCAGCGAGCCATCATATGGCCTCGCTTGCCGCACTTGTAGCAGATCACATCTGCATTGCCTAACTCCATAGGAGTGGCATCAGACCTTTCGGTCGACGGCCTGTAATAGGCTGTCGCCGAGGCGCTGTTGTAGGATTGCTCCTCAACTAAGGCAATGTCAATTGCCTCCTCCATAGTCTATTAGACCTTTTTGAAAAGGGCCTGACGCAATGGGCCATGCCTAAGTCCATTCATGAACGTGGCCACCTTGATACGTTCCGGTATCGGTTCCCCATTGATGGACGCCGACAGCGAACGCATCTCCTGCACAAACTATTGCAGAGAGCGTTTCGCCTGTCGTGCTCCAAAGAAGCGCGCCATAAGCAACACTTCGTTGTTAGGCGGCTGATATATGGCGCAAATCTTTGTTTTAAAGATCGCCCATGATGGAAATGCATCAGCATTAGCCATCAGCGCAGAGTATGCCCACTCTGACGCTTTGCCACGCAAGTTGGACATGGCATACGACACCATTCTGGTTTCGTCTTCGATGAGCTCCGCCACTCCACATTGCTCAACTGCTAATAGCCAGTGAACAATCGTGTGAGGGCTAGTTCCATCGAACTTCGGAGGGTCCATCCGAATGGGCCTCGGTTGAGCAGGCCGGGCAGAGAGCGTCTCAACAGTTCTGTTGAGCTCCTCATTACGTGCCTGCTCAAGCCTAAGCTCATCCTGAGTCTTAGTGATGGACTCAGCGGTGGCTTGGCTGTTTACCTCGGACGCGTTTCTACGCTGTCCGAGCACGAACGCCTCAAATTGCTCCAACTGAGCAACATGTTGCTCAGGAGGACAATGCAAGAGGTTGACCAGGGCTTGTTCACCAAGTCCCTGCGCCATATGCTCTGCCAACTCCCTATGATGTTGGGAGAGGTGAGGGAAGTCACTCCAGTCCATATGAAGGACCATCTCAACCACACGCACGCTCAGAGAGACGGGTCGTGGGAAGGACTACTAGTGCTACCAAGTGTAGACGGGCACTTCTATGAAGTTGCCTCGTACTACGAGCACACACCTTATGCACAAGCGAGGAAGCGGTTAGACCGTCTTACCTTCGCGTGCAAGGGTGTTAGGAGGTCCGTCGACTGCTTAAGCAGTCGTACCACCAGTTGCCTCTCGCTTAAGCGAGAGTGCAACGAACTTCTTAACACTAAAGCACCGACGTCACGCAGAAGTCTTTCAACTTCTCGTGCGTGGTGCGTTTGTTTAAGTAAATTCAAGACTGAGCTATATTTAATTAATTATAATTAAATATATACTTAACTACTGATTGGCTATATATGTATATAGATCGGATACGCGACTCTTTAGAAGCGTATCCTGTCGCATGATCTTAAATCTAGATTTAAGATCGCAACTGACGTCCTTCTGAGACGTCGTGATGCCTAGCTTTAACTAGCGTCATCCCTTCTTATGTGAATCCATCAATGGATATCACATTCACGAGGGTGGATCACATTTGTGTATCGCACCCAAGTGACAGGTCAAAAGTAATCATGGATACTTTTAGACCAAACATTAAGTATATTACTTAATGTTTACGTGTAACTAGATGCCCTGTTACAGTTAAATATGAGCCAGTTGCAAGGCGAACCGCCATCCTTGTTGGAGGGGCTGCGCTTAACATATATGATCCTACGATCGTCTAGCGACTGGCGTCGGACAAAATTGCTCGACGCTCTACAGTTAACTAGGTCGCGAAGTGACATGTGTTTGTCAACTCAGTCTTCAAGGTGATGAGGGATACCTCATCACTAGGAGAGTGTTGGGTGCAACCCTCATCAGAAGTCCCGCGAACTCTCTTGACGTTGCTTGATCAGTAGGGTACTCCTTAATCCGGAGCTTTTTTTGCGCATGACCGAAGCAATAATACCTTTGTCTCTGAGTCATTGCAATGCACGCGTTCTAGCCTGTATCTCCTGTATATAAGACACACGAGTTTAACTATTCAACCTGAAAACCCGAAAAAGTCAAGCTTTTTGTGCATGTTTTGGAAGGCGCTCCACTGTATAGCGCGAACTACTAACTCAACCAAATGAAGTTAAAAAGTACAATTGTTGAAGTAATGGGATCAGCTTTATTTTGAAATCGACTCGAGCCACTTGGCCAGTTCATCGCGATTGCGCTGGTAGCAGACATTTTTCACACGAATACGCTCCAATGAGGCATCCAACAACTGCGTGTAAGAGGAGTGTTTACGCGTCTCAAGGAATGCCTCCACCTCTTGTGCGTGAGCTTCGGTCTGGAATCGGGATATCACAGACATGACAATACGGCCAACGATCAACGGGCGGTACTGTACATTCAACCCTGCCCAGTGCTCCTGCACATACTCCCAAGCGTACGCAGCACCTGGTGCGTCTGCCGCCACGCTGCTGAAAACGTATTGAATATCCTGCGAACGCACGTTCTTAAGTGCCCACGTGATCACCTCATGCTTGAGTTCCAGTGACTTAAAAAGACCCAGCGCAGTCAGGCAATCCAGCTTCTCCTCAATAAAGTTGCTGGTCTCGTAACGCTCACGTAGCTGATTTAGGTGGACGGCGTTTCCACGTCGAGCCTGCACATTGAATATGACACTGCGGAGGTCAGCCGTTAATGCCGAGCTGTCATCAAAGTACGCTTGAAAAAGACACTGGGCCTCAGCAATCACTTCAGGGTCATCGCCCAAAGCAAGCATGCTGATCACATCCCGACGAAACGAAGCCACCGTAGAGCATTCGCCTGCTACTGCCTTCCACGTCAACCTCTTCATGACTGATGCGAAAAGCTGACGAATATACGCTTGTAGTTTCGGGTAGAACGTATCAGTGTTGTAAAGCGTGCAGTAGAAGCGCATGTTTGACGAAATTTCCTTCCAGCATAAATGCTCCGGTTCTTCAGCGTACGCAAGGCTAAAGTCAAGCGCACGAGACACCGGCAGCACGCCGCTGCGAGCAAATGCAAAGATACTATTCAACAAGCTCATCCGATCCACGACTCCCAACACCTTTTCACGCACAGGGATCTGTAGACGCTTCCAGCCATCCGACGAGTAGTTCACGAGGTAGAAACCAGCCTGATCCGCATTGAGCTTAATCCACCAAGCGCCATCAGTGCTTGCAAGTGCACTCATTTCAGTCGCCAAGGTGGCAGTGGCCGTCTCTGATGTATTGCAATCCCAGATGCCCACTCGCTTAACCTCCTTCGGGTTGTCTGACGCCACAAAAGTTAGTGGAATATCCCACGATACGCCGGCATTGGGTTGGGACTCCAATACTGTCGCTTTGAGCGCTTTATCCGCCAAAAAGCGTTCCTGCACCAGCTTACCGTCGTCGGATACTGTCACGATGGGATATCCCGTTTGACTCGTCCATCCGCTCGCCAGAGATGAAATCTGCTGCCCAGAAGCCTGCTCTAGTGCCTCCCAGAGATCCTGCGTGTGCGCATTGCGGTAGCTGAAACTGACCAGATATTCATGAATGCCACGGTAAAACACGTCCCGACCTAGGTATTTCGATAGCATGCGAATGATGCTAGCGCCTTTTGCGTATGAGATGACATCAAAGATCTGGTCAACCTCATCAGGATGATTCACCTTGACCTCAATCGGGTGCGACGTGAGCATGCAGTCCTTGCCCATAGCAACGCGCATAGTAATATCCTGCACAAAAATTTCCCACACATTCCACTCAGGGAAGACATGATGCACTGCCTCAAATTCCATGAAACGAGCGAAGCCTTCGTTTAACCACAGGCCGGTCCACCACTCCATCGTTACCATATTACCGAACCATTGGTGTGCAATCTCATGGCACACCGTACGAGCGGTAGCCATCTTTTGTCCAAAACTGCTAAGCTGTTCATCAATAAGCAGCCTCGTCTCACGATACGTAACGACTCCCCAATTTTCCATCGCCCCCGCTGCAAAATCAGGAATGGCCAGCATATCCATCTTCTTTAACGGGTACGGGATCCCGAACCTCTCAGTGTAAAAGGACAGTGCCTTGGCTCCCACTTCAAGCGCAAACTTGCCGCGTTCACTGCGTCCTACAGGAGTGTATACAGACACAAGCACTCCTTCCTTTGTCACAGTCGAGACCAAGTCAAACTCACCCAGAACCATGCCCACCAAGTACGTGGACATGACTGGCGTCTCTGCGAATCTCCAGAGCTTTTCCAACGTCGCCTCTTTGGAGCGTGATAGTGTTCGGATGTAGGAGTTCTTGGCACGCGGACGTACGAGCGTCTGCACCACATGTGTATTGGAAATGGCCGTCAAATGAACATCACACGTCAGTGAGATTTCAAATTTCGCTTTGATAGCTGGTTCGTCCCAGCAAACAAAGGCTCGGCGTGCATCACAAGCTTCAAACTGCGTGACAGCCATGAATCGCGTCTCGCCTTCCAGCTCATGATCGTACGCGCTGCGGTAGAAACCACGCAGTTTGTCATTGAGCTCCCCATGACACGTAAGCGTCAATACTGCCATAGAACCGGCAGGTAGTTCGTCATCCAGTAACAACTCAACCGTCTGATCAGTCACCGAGTAGCAGATTTTGCTGCATTGAATGGGCGTGAGACGATCTTCAAGCGACACGGACACGTCGAATACATGAAGCTCCAGTGCGTGGCAAATGATGCGACGTGTCGACTGCAGGACGGAAAGATGCACGTGCTCAATAACTTCAAAGCGACAGTGATCTAAATCGACGACATAGTCGAGGAAATACTTGGAGGGGGCGATGCATGTAGGGAGACGTGCGAATGGTTGGGTCATTATCATGAAGAGGGGGAGGGGAGGAATGGGAAGTATTTAGTCTTACAATTCCAAAGGTTCTCAGCCTTCAGTCCAGAATACTAATCGAAAGAGATATTGACAACCCGATTCCTGTGTATCATATGACTCCACCACCGATACAGCGTCCTGCACATTCCTTCTGCTCTACAGAGCGCCGCTCCTGTACATCACCTCATTTAGTGCGTACACGATCTAAGAACTCGATTGTTGACGGTACGAGTGATGTAGCTTTGGCGTCCGAGGGCAAGACAGTAACATCACGTTTGACACGCAAGACGAAAAGCTTAAGCGAAGGTCTCGAGCCGGTCACAAGCGAGTGTCTCATGGATATTGCAATCTTTCTTGGCGGTTCATGCAACCCTACGACCTGGAGAGAAGACATTGCCATGCCGATGCTGGACGCCGCGCACGTGCGCTACTTTAATCCACAGGTAGACGAGTGGTTCGAGGAGCTCATCGAAATTGAGACCAAGGCCAAGGAGACTGCGCAGATTATGCTCGTGGTGGTTGACAAACTGACACGTTGTCTCGTGTCAATCAACGAAGCAGTGGAATTTATTTGTAGAGGTAGGAAGGTAATGCTTGTGGTCGAGGACATTGGCGAAGGAGACAAAATTGCTGGAAAGTTGCTGTCCAAGATGGAACTAGCGGATCTAAACGGAGCGCGGCAGTGTCTCCGTGACTTAGCATTGAAGAGAAATGTAGGGATTTTCCCGGACGTGGCGACGGCTATTGATGGATGCATTACGTGGCTCATTCAAACCAACGCGCCCAAGTTTCGACCAGAAATGCGGCGTCTAAGGAAACGTTCGTCGATTGTGCTAAACGAATGGTGTGGCAAGCACCAATTGAATTGTGCAACGTCACGTTCGCACTCTTTACGGCTGCTGAAATATAACAGCTGTGGCAGCAGCAAGAGCATCACCGACGACAACGAACAGGGCTGTGGATCTTCCGGACTATCGTCATTAAATCGTTCCCTTGCGAAGCAACTAGGCTGTCGATCAGTCAGCGACTCTACAGGAGGATCCGTCTATCTAGGAGGTAACTTGTCAGCGACGTCCTGGAGACAGAAGGTTGCTATCCCGCTCTTGCACAAATCTGGGATCTCCGTGTACGTCCCGTTCGCGGACTACTTGCAAGTTGGGTTGTCCTTGGCAGCGGAGAAGCACGCAAAGGCTCTGGCTGAACGCTTTCAGAAAGATGAAACCCAGAAGACGATCGCAGAGCTCATCCTATTCGTGATTCCAAGGAACTTGCGCTCGATTGCCGCCATGACAGAGGCAATTGAGCTCGTTTTAAGTCACCAAGCTTTATTGCTGGTGATCGAGCCTGTGGAGGAAGGGTGTATGATAGAGAATGAGGTAGGGATCATTGGCCGCGAGTTCAAAGATCTGGCACGAGCCCGAAAATATTTGCGCGAGATGGCAGAACGCAACGACGTCGCCGTGTTTGAGTCGGTCACAGAAGCTGTCGAGACCATCGTCGAGAGATTAGCGTAGGCGGCCAAGTCTTGCAACAAACCAGTATATTGATTTGACGCAATGCATCCAAAGAGGACTTGCTCTATGAGTGAGCCTTGTAGGTATTCAAAAATGGCTGTTCAAAACAATATCTGTGCGATGTCACCCCAAGAACACCGACATCTCGTCCGGGTGGGTGATATGCGTCTTGGGATCAACCAGTCTGGCCAAGGGCAACCAGTACCCCATGGAGAGAAAGACAAGGATGCGGAGTCGAAAGAGTAAAGAAGTGTCAACACAAGTAAGCGAAAGTATTATTGATGCAAGGAGTGGAGGGGGGTCGCAGATTGAACGCAGGGGGGGGCTGCAACTTGAATGAGTTAGTCCGATGAAAGGTACACGTGTTCCATATCACCCTCTTCGTCGCCGGACAAAAGATGGTAGTGCGCGTCGAGTCGGACCTCGCGGAAGTGTACACGCTCGTAGACCAGCACGGATACCACGACGCACACGAATAGGATGAGGCATAGCAGGATCTGGTGCACCCACATGGAGAAAAAGCCCAACATGCCATACTCGCAGAAAGTGGTGGCAGCGTACTCGAATGCTGTCGACACATTCTTGCAGGTCTGCGATACTGAAAACTGGCTCAGCAAGTCGTCGACATCATCCAATTGCTTGCCGATGGGGTCCAAGTACTCCTTCTTCATGCGACGACCGACATCTCCTTGACCGGATGCATTGCGCTCCAGCTCCTGCTGCATCGCAGCCACTTCCGATGCAGTTTGTCGAACACTAGCCACAGCGCCAGCAAAAGGTAGTGACGCATTTGCCGGGCATTCGATGTAGTAGGCTGCAATTGGCGTTGGGCCTACGAGATTGAGCGTGTTGCTCATAGGTGCAGCACAAAAGTCCGCCGTCATGATTGTCGATGACAGATAAGCGCCAATTAGTGTGTGCGAGATCGGTACGACACTCAAGATCACGAGAATGGACACACGAAGAGGCGAGACCATCGCCCACCCAACCGACGCGATGGACAAGAAACTGGCAAGTGTTACCGCAAGAATAGCTCCATTCGTCGATGACTTCAAGACAAAGTAGTTGAGTTCCCAGTCCTTGGCCACCTCTGAGAAGTTTTTGGGCAGCAGTGCGTCCGTCTGGTTCCATAAATCCTTTGATGTGTGCACCAGTCTCAGTGCTTCAATCGATAATTTGAACGCATCAGCTGGTACTTCACTCTCGTTGAACGACGTGACCAGATTGTCGGCATTGACACGCAAGGCGTCACTTGTCTGCAGACTTTTCGTCGTAAGAGTTCGCGCGTCCTGGAGCAGATCGCTCGTGTTGGTCATGGTATCGAGTATGACACCGGCGCTATAGTCCACTTGAGCTTCTCCTAGCAATCCCCCGAGGGCACTGATTGCCAAGAACGTCAAGAGGCCCACTGCTAGCACTTCCACGGATGTAGAGTCCGTCGATGTGCGACGTACATAAGCTATAGAATGTATCATAACAAAGCAGTACAATGTCAGAGCTTGGGCGTTTGTAAACCAAATTTCCCCACGAGCAGCTCATTCAACAGCTCATGGAGTGCGTGTAAGCGCAGAGTTAACAGTGAGTATTTACCACTACGAATGTGCAGCACAGTACGTCGTACAACAATAACGGAGAGCACAAAAAAGACGACGGTGCCAATGCAGAGCGAGCCCAATAAAACGTTGTGCAGGAAGTCCAAATACGTCTCAGACTGCAGATCAAAGCGGTTTGAGGCAAAACCAAAGCGGTAGAAGGAGTGAAAGAACGCGGCAAGCTCACGGGCGACTTCACGGTGGTAATCCACGGGCAGCAATCGCAGGTCACCGAAGGGAGTCGAGCTGATCATGTTGAGACTTGTTCTTTTGAATTAAATATAGAAGATTGAAAGAAGATTGAGAGAAGCACTGAGAGAATTGAATACTAAATTTAGTTGTGACAGGTTGTGGTAGTCAAAATGTAGTGATGGCTGCAATTTGTCGCTTGGGATCCAAACTACTACATGATCCGTTCATGTATCGCTAAGTAGTAGACAGATTATTAGGTCGAGCAATTGAAAACAAAGGTGACTTTGGAGATGATACCGCTTCACTTGTCACGATGGATTCGTTGTGATCTGCTCGTTTTTGCCACACAGCCTGGACCTGCAATAGCCAACGATGTTAGCAATCGAATATTTATCGTGCATATCATGGTAAGGACAATCACGCACCGTCTCGCCGTCCGTGAGCTCGAGCAGGCATGGCAGATAGGCAAGATAAGCCTCCAATAGCTTGGGCACAGACGCTTTTAGTGCCTGCAATAATGACATTAGTACGAGTAGTTAGTAAGACTGAAACTTCTATTTGAGCTCGTTTGGTACCATGTCGCCGTATTTCTGGATGGCGATCATCCCTAAAGCGTCTAGAAACCGTGTATAGTTGATCCGCCGTTCCCCCTTCTTCTTGGACCTTACGAAGATAAGATCCACGTCCGTTTTGCTTAAGGAAGGGCCAAGCAGGTCAGGGGAGTCGCGGCACAACTTGACAAAGTTCAAATTATCTGGTCGAACAGGAAGAATAAATAGCGTGAGACTCGTTGATTGTTGAATCAGACAAGGAACGAGACGTAGCGAGTGTCGTCTCTCCAAGACCTCTCGATCCAGTTCTCCCAAAACGGCAATAATAGTGAAAGATCGCCTTCAGAAGTGTGTGCGGATCGTTCGGGTCTCCATGGAGTTTTTCTGAAACAGACAGCGTGGACGCAGGTCGCTCAACAAGATCAGGAATTGGCGACGGAGCTAAAGCATTTGCACCTGATGTACCCGAGCTGGTACTCGTGACACTTCGAGTGGAGCTGCATGGAAGTCTAAGTTAGCTTACGAAGCTAGACGAGACGTATCCTGTCCGAGGCTACTGTACTCACCCCATCCACTTCGGCCGACTCGCGTCATATTTGACATTGGCGTTAGACAAGTCGTGCATTACTCGTTCTGTCAGATCGTGGCCATTGGCCTTCACCGCTTTTTAGAGAAACCCGTGTATGACTTGGGATCGGACAAACGCGAGTATACATTTGGCTTGCGCGGCGTGGAAGTTGAAGTTGCCACTGGCGGTGCAGTCGTCTGTTGCAGTCTATCGAGGGGAGGTGCAGTGTTTGTTTTTTTCATTCCGCACAGAGTTACAACGCAAACTCAGGCGCTGTCCGCGTGAGATCGGATCTGAGCTTGTTCGTCGACTGGTAAACAAAATAAAACCTACGACCGCTTGCGTATGCCGTTGCTTCTGCAGGTAATCGGATTATGTACTTCGGTGCTGCAGGATTTGGATAGCGTTTTGCGTCTAGAGGTGATTCTTGATGGGGGAGGGGACTCTGTCACTGGGAGTCCTGCCTGGTGGTGCCAGTGTTGTACGACAAGTGCCGTCCTGGCTGTGGGGTTTCATTACGGTCTGGATGTTCCATCAAAGAGTCAGTTTCTGGCTTGCGAGACAACGAACACAATCACCGTCTCATGTTACAGAATTAGGCTGCGGCTATCCTTCAGATGAAGGACCTTCACCACATTACAGTGAAGGCTCGACCAAACTGGATTCGCTTTTGAACACATCTTGGTCTGGTCTGAGCACGACTGCTTGGACGAGATAACATTACCAGGATGCACACCCTAGTGATGGTGCCGCTGCACCTTTGTAAATCCTCAGACGTGGCCAAGGTACGACAGCGAGCGCAGCCCAGCAATCGATGCCCCCCTCAGTACGTGCTAACTACGCCGTCGTACGTCAAGTCCATCTGCATGCATAAATTACGACGGCAGCAACGTCAACTTGCCGATCCACGTGCAGCAACCGCTGCTTCGCCGTCATATTCGCCGTCATCTTCGCACGGTTGATCACAGCCGGCGGATCGCTCTCACAGTGCGATTCGGTTCTGATGATGTCTGATCGGGTACAGCAGCTGATCGCTGGCGAAAGTTGTTCGATCCCATCGATGCCTTGCCTTGACGAATTTTCATAAGTTGATAAGCGCATTTATATTCCTGACGCATTTGATTCCAAGCCCCCTCTAGATCATGACATGGTCTCTTACGGAAACACAGTGAATTCATAAGTCACTAGAAGATCCGGGCACGCCCACTATTGTGGTGGAGTGATCGTCACAAATATTTGATGCTATACTGAGCCTTCATGGCCCTCGACAACAGATTTAAAGGGGATATTCCGTTCCAGGTAACTTGCCTTCCTCACCTTCTGTACCCGTCGGTAGGGCGGGTAACAGTATTCTCGGTGGACTGGGTTTGATGCTGAATTTGACTGTGTTAGGGATTGGTTGGGAGTCGACCGTGTGGAAAATCTTTACGCTATCGAAGCGTTTCTAAGGTGCTATGTTCATGTCGCCCTGATCTGACTTGAGTCCGTCTTCTCTGGATGCAGATACAAAATCTACTTGATCTTCTGACCATGTGGTGTAGTGCGATCGCAAACTTAGCTATGCGATCACCACTTACCCCACGGCGCCCATCCGACCGACTACGGAAGAGGTACGCCGATTTCGTGTGCAGTTGTGGTGGAACGGGGTTCACAAAATTTCTGATGTGACCCCGACTCTCCACTAACGCCCAGACAATCGACTATCGGAGGGGGTACTTCATTTCCGTGTGTAGCAATATCTTCCTCACTTTGTGTACCCGTCGGTAGGACGGGTAGCACTCTTCTTGGTGGACTCCAGTTGATGCTGAACTTGACCGTGGTTGGGATTGGTTGGGGTTCGATCACGCGGGAATCTCCACGTGATCGAGGGTTACTTGGGGGGCTCTATACGAGTCGCCCTGATCTCTCTTGAGATTGGCTTGTCCAAAAATGTAGATACTTGATCCACTTGATACACTTGACCTTCTGACCACTTGAGCCGTCTACCTTGTCCTTTGCGTGATACTACGTCCAAACGCATGAAAATTTTATCTATGAGAGGTCTTGTAATCTCTGTCCAAAACGTTCAGGGATATTACTTGTAGGTATGGTGGCAGAAGCTCTTGATCGTGGGGGGCCAAAAATATCCCACCCGGAAGAGAAGTCTGCGTGAGTAATTAGAAGTAAAAGAAATCTTGATTAAGTTAACGAATCAAATACTAAAACCTACGATAATGCCAATATGTATACCAGGTCTTCTATCACGTGTCGTCCTTTCAGAAAAATTATGTGGCCCGCTCCAATACAGCCGCAATCTCACTCTTGGTTACGATGTCGATCTGATCGCAATTGTATCCATGTCGATCTGATCGCAAGTGTAGTTATGTCGATCTAATCGCAATTTTCGATCCAATCACAATTCTCGATCAGATCACAATTGTATCCATTTAGATCATCATCGTAACTTTTATCCATGTCGATCTTATTGCAATAGTCGATTATGATCGCACTTGTACCCATGTCGATCTGGTTGCTGTTGTATCCATGTTCATCTGATCGTAATTATATCCATGTCGATTAACTCGACCGCGATCCCGATCGCGGGCACGATCGATTGTAACCGGCTACAATCGCAGTTGCAATCGATCGGAACTTGTCACGATTGCAAATTGAGATCGATTGTAGTCAATTATTATTGCAGATACGATCATGATCAAGCGTAACAGGTTGATATGTAGATGTAATCGCCACTTGGCCCGTAACAATCATAGACGATTGATTAATCGATATGATAAAACCGGATCACATATTTATAAATAAATAATTCTGGCGATCAATTGATCGATCCAATAAAACTCGATCGATCCCACAGTACAATCAAGTGATTGTGACGATCAATTGGTCGACCCGATAAAGACTGATCGATTATAAAGCATAATTAAGTGTAATTCTACAATGTGTCCATGCCATGTACGTGATACAAATGTTTCCAATCGACTTCACCGCAACGTAATCCTTACCTTCATCGTTCGTGTACCCTTCGGCAGGGCCGGCAGCACTCTTCTAGTTGGCCTTGGAGGATACCAGTCTTGATGTATGTTAGGGATAGGGCCGATCGCGTGGTAATTCCTCACGCGATCTAGGGTTACTTGGTGGCGCTCGATTTGAATCGCCCTGATCTTCTTTTAGACCTCCTTGTCTACTATGTATGCTTGTTCTACTTGATCTTCTGACCACGTGAGCCGTCTTGAGATCTTGTGTCCAGTCCTTGTCGATGTTGCTGCGTCCGATCAAAGGTGAAGTTGTTTGATTTGAGAGTCCTTGTAATTCCTAGCCAAACAATCCAAGATTACTCTTGCTTAACACGCGACAGAAGTCCTTGGTCGTCAAAGGGCCAAAGTTGTTCACCCGGAACATACTTATGTGTGAGTTCTTAAAAGTAAAAGGAGCTCTGGTTAATGTTAACCAATCAAATATCCAAAATCTAGGATATTGCCTATCTGTACGCCATGGGCTACTGTCCTTTCAGAAAAGGAGACCTCGAAGTGCGATTCACGTCAGTAAAATCGCGATCTCGATCTCGATTTAATCTCTTTGATCATGATCTTGATCGACTTGTAATTGACCTTTTTATGATCACAATCTTGAACGACTTGTTCTATATCAAGCTCTTTATCGACTTGTCCTTAATCACGATATTTATGGACTTGTCTTTGGTCACAATTTTGATCGTATTCTCTTTAATTATGATGAATTTGACAGCTCATATTGACCGCGCATATGATCACGATCACGATCGAGTAACCGTCTATTTAAATTACAATTGAATAATAATATGGAAGCAGTAGCGATCTTGTTGCCAATGGAACGTCCCGTCTTTAACAGATGGTGTCTGGTAATATGACCAACACTGTATAAAGTGGACGACACAGCAGATGTCGGGGCTCACAAATAATAAGATCTATAGTAGAACCTCTATATTGCTTTGTCAAACAAAAATTGATGGTTAAAACATTCGTAGTTTTTATAAGAGCTATTCTACTTTTCCATTACTTCCTCGTTCACAGCTGCTCCTCTGTAAGTGAATACTCATCACCATCTTCGTTGACATACAGTGACCCTCACTTGGCCAATACCGATCGAATGCAATCTGATCGGTAAAAATAGGGTCGATCCCATATTACACTAAAGTATAATCTGGTCGAATCCGATTAATTCAATCGGATCAATACAATAGTTGAATCCAATATAGTCCGAAATTGCGATCTATAACATGTAAGTAATCCATATTTTCATTGTATCCGAATTCGTTAATCCCTTCTAGATTCGTTTTGTGTGGCTAATTGACCCACAAAAAACGATTTTGTATCGACAATACTTCTCCATTCGATCTTTCCAAATTTTTCCAATTGACTTCACCATAACCATTTGAACCTTCTCGCGATCTTGTATATAGCCCTTTACGTATATACAGCATTCAATCGTAGGGAGCTGCTTATCGTATTCTCGTAACCCTTGACTAAACAATATATTATCATATGACTTGTGTGGTAGAGTAGCCGAATATCTTTATTGTCGGGGGGGGGGGGGTCAAAGTTATCCCGCCCGGAAAGAAGTCTGCGTGCGTGCTTCAAAGTAAAAGAAACTTCAGTTTGATATTTACTAAAAAAAATGCTCAACCTACGAGGACACATATCTATATGCCAGAATTTACTGCAATGTGTCAATTATATTGCCGATGTGGCCCAGACCAGATACAGTCGCCACGATCTCGATCCAAGCCTTGGATCGCGATCGAGTGGTCATCGATTGCGGTACGACCAGATGGTCAACGATCGCGGCTTATGACCACAATTACGATCACAATTAAGATCTCGACCAGGTGATCTTGATCAGGTGATCTCGATTGAACGATCTTAGGTCTCGATCTCGATCAAGGGATTAATTTCAGTGTGTGGTCCACACCAGATAAAATTTCGGTCCATATTCTTTCTCTTTCTCGATACCGTCGAACCTTCTCCAACCGTTTTATACGACTTAGTAGCCAAGTATAGATCGATCGTGGATCAATAGTAGTTTCTTGATTGATCCTTTCCAAGATTCTTTGATCGGCTTCATTACAATAACATTATCACTGAGGCGTCCTAGTAAATTTAATGTGGAAGTATCTATCTTTTACGCATTGGATTTGAAGAATGGGCACTTTTCGATTCTCTTGCATGGAATCGGTGTTGTTATACGGCAGTAATTGCCCCAAGCGGTATGCTCTGCGAGTTGTTATGAGCTAAATGCCCAAGGTTACACGTATTCGCTAGTACGTGGTAATTAAGAGGATGCCCTAAGTACGTAGACCTGCTACTTGGTTGAGGCCCACCCTTGTGTATGTAATATAGACTAGGTGTATCTACATTGAAAAAAATGACGCCCAGCTTGGTCGAGGCGTCATCGAATGACGTCACCGACAGACGTATTTCGCTAGCCTTAGTATATTTATACGCTCGCCATGTAGGAATGCGCATCTCAAGAGACGCAAAGCCAAACATTACATATTAGCCAATAGCTTTTAATTTGTAACTTAATTATATCAATTTCCAGTCTTATACTTTCTACTTACATCACAGAGCGCAGGAAGATGGGTAGCCGATTTCGCAATGCAGTCAGTGAAGGGTACTTAATTTTGAGTGAGGCAGCTTCGGGTCTTACCGACTACCTCGCTGCAAGTAGGAGAAGACGGCTTAACCGCTTCTTCGTTGGTTCTTTAAAGGTGTGTGCTTGTAGTGCGTGGCAAAAATGAATTTTCCGCCTACGCGAGTGGCTCGTATTTTCCCAAGAGAGTACTAAAAGCGCACTGGCGATATTCAGACGAGTAGGTGGCACACGTGATGCGTTAGCACCATGCCTACGCACTTCAATACTTTGATAATGTATTAGGACCGAGAAAGGGCTGTCGAGTTCAGATCGCATTAGTGTCAGTTTTTTGAACGCCAAATTACAAAGTATGGCGAAGATCAATTGTAAACGTCAACTTGCAAAAGCGTCATTGGGGTCTTTGAGATACCAGTATTGAAATGAATTGGGGGTACAAACGGTTGTTAGCAGATCCAGAAAAGGTCAAGGCCGTCAAGGATTGGCAGTCCCACGACATGTGATGAATTTGCTAACTATTTGCGAGCGCACAGCAAGATTTATGCAGAGCGATCGAAAGTAAGGTCTGACCTCTTTAGAAGACGCATGAGTGAAATTATTTAAAGGATCAAGTAGATGCATTTGCGTCAGCTAAGCAGTCCTTGTACATGCTTTGTCTTGGCAATTCCAGGCGCGGATAAGCCCTTTAGCATCGTTGGCGATGCGAGTATCTTCGCTATGGGCAGAGCACCGATAATGTCGGCATAGATTGCTCTATCTCCTATCTTGTATGAGTCCCGGCTTAAAATAGCTGTGGTGCTGCATTATTCTGTGCATAACTAGACGCGTATGCTTTCGAGAGCACCGATGCATTTGTGGTACACACAAATTACAAATCTACTGCGGACATCGATCAAATTGCCGCACTTATCGCCTTGGATGACGAGATGGCTTAATGTTTTTCCGCCGAGTCAAATATAAGCCGGGTAAGTCGTATATCTTGGCTAACGTGTTATCGCGCAGGCCAGACTTTAAGGCCTGGCGCCTGGAATTTGTGTCTCATACAAAGATACAAGTTAGGTCGTCGAAGCTAGCAATTATGAAGATTTACCATGTAACGAGCTATTTGACTTCGAGATATATGAAAGCTACAGTCAGGACAAAAAATGTCGCCTGCTGTTGGACCACTACAGTGGACGAAGGGTTACCCTTTCCTGGTACCTCAAATCGAAGCTAAAGTGCTTTAGTACCAGATGGCCTGTCTGGCATCAGCTGTCCCCTTGTGATTCTATGTCCCACATGCTAACACAGAATCGCCTGAATGACTCTGTCAGTATATAAGCTGGATAAGGTATTAGTGCGTAGTCACGGCCTAGTATGCCCGTGCTCCAGATGATAACGGTAAATTGGTATTGCAAGATACAACCAATGATTGACCTCTTGGTGGTGTCATTGTCAAACTAGATGTTAGCAAGGCTCCATGCTTTTTGAATGATCCATTATCGATTAGTCAATAGCCATCACACGTAAAAATTGTGACGCCATCGTTGCGCAATCAAGCAAAAAATATGTCATGGCTGCCAAAATGAACAAGCTAGTGCCGGGGAAAAAGTACTAAAACATACAGCTCTGTACTACCAGGATACTACTTGATTGTTCATTCGGGCCATTTGCAGTGGTCGATGAGGCTAAAGACCTAAAGTAAAGATTCATCCTCCCAGCATACATTAAGACGCACCCATGTGTCGTTTTAAGCGTTATGTGAATCCACAAGTGATCACATTACCGTATCAGTCTAACGTGATTGATGTGATGCCGAACTTTAGTTGAACGACGTGTATACAAATTTGAAGAGGAAGAGGAATAATGTCCAGTCGGCGAGAAATCCCCGGTTGGCAGTGAGCTAAAGGGGACAAGAAGAACTGCGCAATTGATGCGAGCCAACAAGCGCCCCAATAACTTTACCCGGTGCTTTAGCGGGTATATCCCTGGCGAGCCTTTATCCGAACGTTGCCTAGAATCGAGTTTAACTGTAAAATTTGATTTTTAAGATCCGCCAAACGATTGTCGACAGCAGAGGCATGATCCTACATCTTTGCATTCGAATTATGGGCCGCACGTAGGCGCACGAGGTTGGTACACCTTTGACATTGGTGGACCTTAAGAAATAATATGTCCTTTTTGGGGAGTTACTAATTTACCGTCGTAATAATTAGAAGCTTGTAATTATTTTGCAATTCGTGGGTATTCTCAAACCTTTAACACTTGGGAGCCGATGGACGCGTTGCTCGTGGACAAGTAGCTGCTCACGATCAGGTACGTCAGCTTCAGCCGCTCTGCTAGGTCCAACTGGATTAGCGGGAGCATCGTGGCGCGAAGGTGGGAGCGAGTATTGCACTCACTATCACCCGCGCACGCTCTTTAGTGAAGTCCCTTCGATACGACCTCTGCCTTTCCGCCTTCAAGTGTGGCGTAATTCGTCGAGTAAATGCTTTCACGCATTTATAGGTAGGAAAGTGTGAAGCAACAAGACTGGAATAGAAAAGTCGCCTCGAAGCCCTTGCTGTACAATTTGCAATCTACGAAAGACCGTTATATCATGGGCAATTATCGTAGCACGCGCTAAAGTGGTGCAGAAGACTGTGGTGGAGTGGGATTCGCATAATTGCTGATGCGATTCCGACTCTTCACTGGCGCCTGGACAACCGCATAAAGGAGAGGAACCCCATACCTTGTGCAAAGCCTTCCTCACCTTGTGTACCCGTCGGTTGGGCGGGTTGCACTTTTCTAGAAGGACTTGAGTCGATGTTGGTTCTAATTGGGTCAGGGATAGGGGGTCTGGTGGTATTGTAAAATTTTTCACAAGATCGACTGAGATTTTGGTGTGATCTTCTTATACGATCACGTTAATTCAATGAATTAAATCTTGAATCTTCTGACCACTTGAGCAAAACCTTCTGACCACTTGATACGTAATTCACTTGCTTGCCTTGCCCTTACTTCCTATCTCTGCGTCTGATCGCAGTTGAGTTGTGTTAAGAGTTCTCGCAATCCTTAGCCAAAAAATTAAAGGATTATGACTTGCGTAGTGTGTAGACTTTTCGAGACTTTGGGTGGAAAAAATTCAGCCCGAAAGAGAAGTCGACACGTGTATTAAAAGCAAAATTAAACTCTTATTAGTGTTAAATTAATCAAATGCCAAAACCTATGATTCTGCCTATCTGTAGTACAGGATCTATTACCACGTGTATTCTCTTCAGAAAAATCAGATCTCGATATGTGGTCCACTCCAAATACCTTCACCATCCCCATCTACTCGCGATCTTGCCTTATTCTTGGATCGCGATCTGAATCAGATCGCGTATCAGTTCAGGATCGCGGTCGATCCATAATATGTGATTCTTGTGCACTAAATTGCGATCTGCTTCAGATCGCGTATATGAACTGCATCGCGATCTACTTCGGATCGCGTATTTGAACTGGATCGCGTATCTGAACATGGATCGCGGTGCTGAGTCAGTCGCGGTTCTAAACTGGATCGCGATTCTATGTCGGATCGCGGTTCGGAGCTAGATACCGTGTTCTGCACAATGGATCACGATCTATCCTCAATTTTTGGTCCACATGACTTGATTCGCGAAATACATTTTACGAAAATTTGTTCACTCGCTCCTCCACAAGACCATAAGCTCTTGGCCATTCGGACAATTGTAAGCCACGACCGTTGGATAATATAGTAATTAAACTTTCACTTCTGTTGACTGATCATGTCGTATAAATTATATCATTAATACTTCTCCTTACGGAGATATTTCGTATGGTAGATACTATGTGATATTGGATATACCATTTTAAGTTTAGGATGACGTGTCAGTCATCAAATTAGTATTTCATATGAAGGTAACTATTATAGGTAATTGTTTTGGTAGTAGAAGACTTAGGAATGCACATATGTTTATCGTATCTTACACTCTATAGCTTCAGTTCTCATTTTATGTGTAAGAGCAATAGCATTCATTAAAAAATTATCTCTTAAGTCGTTTAGCCATATTGATTACATTGAATCCTGCCGTTTTATGAGATGCTAAGCTCCTTGCTTGCTGACTAGAAGTCTCTTTTACTTTTTCAAAACGGGTAAACTTTTTTGTCGTGAATATACTTGCAGAAATAAGCAACTCATACCCTTTATAAGTTTTCCTGACTTAAAAAGATGTTTATCTCCGTACAATTGGTAGCACTTTGTTGTCAATCCTACACCTGAGTCGTAACGTGTGAGAGTGTAGAGACTTGCTCACCTCTCTGAGGCGCATCGACTCGCGCTATATAAGCTGACAACGTTACTTGGGGTCAAAAGACCGAATATGACCCAAGGTCTTGAAGTGC